>SJYT01046847.1:62715-223865 GCA_006410635.1 Cephalophus harveyi
CTGTGTCTGTTTTTGTCTGTCATCGGGGGTACTTCCGCGGAAAAGTTTGAGAAGCACTGCCCTGAGATGACCCTCACTGCTTGGTGGGTGCGTCTCTGCCGTGGAAACGGACGCCCCAGACTTGAGAGCGCCTGCCTGCCTCGGTGGTCCGCGTCTCTCGCTCGGCCTGAAAGTGAAAGTGAAGTCGCTCAGTCGTGTCCGACTCTTTGCGACCTTGTGGACTATAGCCCACCAGGCTCCTCCGTCCATGGGATTCTCCAGGCACGAATACTGGAGTGGGTTGCCATTTCTTTCTCCAGGGGATCTTCCCGACCCAGGAATCGAACCCAGGTCTTCCGCATTGCGAGCAGACGCTTTAACCTCTGAGCCACCAAGGAAGCCCGAAACGTCAGGAGGCAGAGCTTTAAAAGCTATTGTTGCTCATGACAAAGAGTGAAAACATTACCAAAGGCTGTAAAGTGGCAGGAAAAAGAGTCCCAACCAGCCACCCCTCCCTCCCCAAGCCCCGTAAGTCTCCCTCCTCTCGGACCTTTCCAGAAATGTTGTATATGTGCAAACAGGTCTTTCAACCCCACTCCCTCTTTTAGCACAAATGAGATCCAGATACTTGTTTTGCAGACCTAAATTTTTAACTTATAGTTCGGATATATTTTTCTATCCACACGTGTAGCTTTACCTCGTGTTCTCAGCAGCCGTAGTGGATTTCTGGTACATGGTAAAGAGTCTACCTGCAATGCAGGAGATACAGGAGACACAGGTTCCATCCCTGGATTAAGATCCCCTGGAGGAGGGTGTGGCAACTCACTCCAGGATTCTTGCCTGGAGAATCCCATGGACCGTGGACCCGGGCAGGCTACAGTCCATGGGGTCACAAAGAGCTGGACAGGACTGAAGTGACTTAGCACGCTTGGAAGCAATGAGCCTCTACTGATAGACATCAGGTTTGTTTTCCAGACATTTGTTATTTCAAAAAACACTGCAGGGAGCGTATTATGCAGACACCTTTTTGTAAGTGTGTGAGCAGATCTATAGAATAAGTGTTGGGGCCAAGGTTTGTGCATTAAACCTTGAATAGACAGGGCTGGACTGCTGTCCCAAACTGTGGGAGCCATTTATAATCGTTGCCAACACTGGGAGCACCGCTGGGCGGGTAGGACTTTAAGGGGCCTCCAAATGCGCCCCTCTGCTTGGCATCTCCCGGTTGTGCAGGAATAGCACTGTCTGACACCTTGTCAAGGACAGATATCTGCTTATTGATATCAAGATCTGATTTTCAGGGCTTTTGATAAACATACTTGCTTGAGTCGCTTTTGAGATTCCAGACGAAGACCAGACATGGAGCAGAGGCTGGGAAGGCAGAATGAAAGACAGTGGCTCAAAAATGCCTACACACTGACCTTCTTATTTATTAATTCGATTGTATTATTGTTTTTTTTATGTTTTTGATAAGTAAAATAGTTTCACCAGAAAAGAAGTGGAAAATAGGCAAACACGCAAGGAAGTTAATAAAGCTATACGGTGTAGATAATTAAATAAAGCTAATTATTTGAATAGTTAAACTATTTAGTTGTAGTTAAATAATGAAAATCAGTTAATTAATTGTAATTACTTTGTGTGGGGATAGTTGATACACTAAGTAATTGATAAAATAATTCCAGTGCGTGTATTTGGGGATATGGCTTCATTTTTTTTTAAGCGTCATGTGAGAAAATTTTTAACAATTTATTTTTAATTAATCCTTTAGTTAAATAATGAAAATCAGTTAATTAATTGTAATTACTTTGTGTGGGGATAGTTGATACACTAAGTAATTGATAAAATAATTCCAGTGCGTGTATTTGGGGATATGGCTTCATTTTTTTTTAAGTGTCATGTGAGAAAATTTTTAACAATTTATTTTTAATTAATCCTTTGGGGGCCATACTTTTTGGTGCAGCATGCAGGATCTCCCCCAACCAGGGATCAGACCTGTGCTCCTGCATCAGAAGTGTAGAATCTGGATGGCCAAGGAAGTCCTCGCCCTTCATTTTTAAAAACCAGGTGTTAAATATTGTGGACATGTATTTGGGTATATACTGTGTGCTTAGAAAATTTGAAAATAAAGCTAATACAGAGTTACACCATGCAAATAGTTACCAAAGTTTGCAATAATCTTAACAATTCATAGCTCTCTGTTTTAACTTAATATTGTCTCTCTGATGAATTATTCTTTTGCATTATTTTTTGGTGGCTGAAGATTCTGAAATGGATGTCCCACCATCCATCTAATTAACTCGAATTTCATTAAACATATAAGTATTTTCTAACATGTTAATGTCAAAAGGAAGGGATAGTTGATACACTAAGTAATTGATAAAATAATTCCAGTGCGTGTATTTGGGGATATGGCTTCATTTTTTTTTAAGCGTCATGTGAGAAAATTTTTAACAATTTATTTTTAATTAATCCTTTTGGGGCCGTACTTTTTGGTGCAGCATGCAGGATCTCCCCCAACCAGGGATCAGACCTGTGCCTCCTGCATCGGAAGTGTAGAATCTGGATGGCCAGGGAAGTCCTCGCCCTTCATTTTTAAAAACCAGGTGTTAAATATTGTGGACATGTATTTGGGTGTATACTGTGTGCTTAGAAAATTTGAAAATAAAGCTAACACAGAGTTACACCATGCAAATAGTTACCAAAGTTTGCAATAACCTTAACAATTCATAGCTCTCTGTTTTAACTTAATATTGTCTCTCTGATGAATTATTCTTTTACATTATTTTTTGGTGGCTGAAGATTCTGAAACGGATGTCCCACCATCCATCTAATTAACTCGAATTTCATTAAACATATAAGTATTTTCTAACATGTTAATGTCAAAAGGAAGACTTGGGACCCCGTGGACTATAGCCTACCAGTTTCTTCTGTCCATGGGATTTTCCAGGCAAGAATACTAGAGTGGGTTGCCATTTCTTTCTCCAGGGGATCTTCCCAACCCATGAATCGAACCCAGGTCTCCTGCATTGCCCACAGATCCTTTACTGACTAAGCTACAAGGGAAACCTCTGTCATATGTGTTGCAAATATTCTTATATTTTGGGGGGAATTTCTGGGTAAGTTTTTTCGAAAAAGAGATTTGATTCATCATCAAGTCTATCTTTTCCTTCCCCAGGAGTTGACTTTCAACAGAGGGTCCTGAAACCCAGAGGCTGAGAAATAGTAGTGTAGTCTTGGGGACAGAGGGCTTCCCCAGGTGTTGGTAGTGGTAAAGAACCCGCCTGCCAATGCAGGAGATGTAAGAGATGCAGGTTCAATCCTTGGGTTGGGAAGATCCCCTGGAGGAGGGCAGGGGGAACCTACTCCAGTGTTTTTGCCTGGAGAATCCCCATGGACAGAGGAGCCTGGTGGGCTGTGGTCCTTAGGGTCACAAAAGTCTTACAGGACTGAAGCAACTTAGCATACACGCACACTTAGGGACAGATGAGTCTCCTTGCCAAAGGCTCCATAGGCAGAATGTCATCATGGATAACTTTCATTCCATAGAACCTGAGGGAGATGCAGGCTCCAGTCAAGGTATGCGTTACTGCTGCCTGGATGACTTCTAAAGCATCATAATATAGGACCTCCTCAAATCTAGTTCCTTTTCCAGTTATCTGGAATAGAGGCTGTAGTAAACGGCTGGGATGTGGGACATTGTTTCCAAATTCCAAGCAGGTCACTATGATATTGAACATCCTTCTTTGTCCCGGGTAGCTGGCCACAGGCTGTCTTTTCATAGACTTTCACATGTTTCTCTGGAACTCACTGTCACTTGGGGCCCTGGGACTTTGGATTTTGTCCTTCTTCAAAGCCTATTCATCTTTAGTCAGCAGAACTTGAGTGGCATGGAATGCAAAGCCAGCTATTTTCTTGGTGGGGGTCATTATTAAAATGCCTAGAATTCCTGCAGCCTTGTTGCTACCAGACAGAGAATGAAGCCCACATGGAAAGTGAGTGGAGAGAAGCAAAGAACTGGGTCCTTGTTGACATCCCTGAACCACTTATTCAACTGGCTCCAAAGCTGCCTCCAGGGAGCTATTATTATAGGAGATAGTACATTCCTGCATTGGTGCTGCTAGTTGCAGCTGGGGATTCTGTTACTTGTGGCCAGAGCCTCCCAGTGAATAGAGCAGTTATAATGCCAACCCCGCCCCTCCCCCAGAGAAGTCCGCAGCTCCTTAGGGCGCCCCAGGGGCAGTATCCGAAGATTCACGGCAGCAGTGCCCTTCTGCAAATCTCAGAGATGAAATTCCCTTTTCATTCCCCTCTAGGGAGCCAGGCTTTTCATCTCTGCTGAGGTTTTCAGTTTCGTTCCCTTGGCTTTGCTCTTCTGGGAAAGTTCAGGAAAACCTCCCACCGGTGTGTGTCTCATCCCTTTGGGCATGTCAGCCTCTTGCTTGTGAAGAAGAGGGAATCACTGCTCTTTAGTGGGGGAGTTGGCTCACTGTTGGGGGAATGGCTCACTGTTGGGGGAATGGCTCACTGTTGGGGGGATAGTGCACTATTGTGAGGGTGGCTCACTGTTGGGGGGATGGCTCACTGTTGAGGGGATGGTGCACTGTTGGGAGGTTGACTCACTGTTGGGGGGATGGCTCACTCTTGGGGGGTTGGCTCACTTTTAGGGGGATGGTGCACTGTTGGGGGGTTGACTTACTGTTGGGAGGATGGCTCACTTTTGGGGGGATGGTGCACTGTTGGGGGGTTGACTCACTGTTGGGAGGATGGCAAAGAAGATTTCCAGCCAGAGAGGACTTGGAGAAGAGCATCACAGTGAGTGTGCCTGGTGTGCAACTGCTTGTCTGTCTGGGAACTACCTGTAAGCAGCCAGGATACACTCCAGGATGCTGAGACACTGGAGGCGATGGGACCTGAGGCTGGCTGGACAACTGGCCCCAATGGTCATGCCCTCCAGGACCCAGTCTCTTTTCTTCTCTGTGCTTTGCCACCCTTGGCATTGGCCTCATCCTCCAGCTGACTCCAGATGACAGCATCAACTTGAGTCAGGACATCCTGAAGGTTGAAGGAGACTCTCTTCCTGTGGCTTTTTCTTGGAAGAGAGGACATTCCAACCCTTGCCTCTCTGTGACCCCAACCCGCAGGTCACGTCTTACAGGCCCATCCTTGTGCGCCGGGCTCATCCAGAGGAAATCGGCAGCCATCTGAAGTGGAGCGTGGCTCCCTGAGGCCCTGCCCTGAGTGCACAGCTGCCCGGGAAGGGGGTGGATGCCACCCCCTGAACACAATGACTGCTCTCAGCAGGAGGAGGAGGAGGATCATAAGCACCGTGACCATCAAGGATCGGGCAGTTCCCCTGGAGGAAGAAATGGCAATGCACTCTAGTACTGTTGCCTGGACAATCCCATGGACAGAGGAGCCTGACGGGCTACATCTCGAAAGACAATTTGCGGTTTCACTGAGTTCTGGGGCTCCATCTGCAATGTTTCTAACTCCTACCCCAGCCCCATGAGGTGGTATTATTATGACCTCACCTCACAGAGTCAGAAACTTTGCTCTAAGGTTAAGATTTTTTGATATTCTTAAACAGCCCTTTTGCTAAAAGACGGTGCTGTTAGATTTTGCAACTGGGCAGCACAAGGCTGCTATTCCCAGGGGGTGGGTGGAGTTCAGCTGATGCAGGGTGATGCCCTCCTAGCTTCCCAGAAGGCCAAGACTGCCTCAGATCCAGGCGCTCCCCTAACTGCGCCTCACCTTGAACCTTAGAAAACGTCGCTGGCCAAGACAGGCTCGTTCATAATAACAGGGAGGCTTTGCCAGGTAGCAGACAGAATTATGCTGGAGAATAAGGTCAGGCACAGACCTTTCTGGATGGCCGTGTCTTTCCGCCCCCCCACTCAGCCCACTTGGGGCCACCCAACAAATGATGCCCTGAAGTCTTGGCATGCAATTAAAAATGGAGAAATGCTTAATCAAATCGTGCCACTTGAAGTGAGCTGGGCTGGAATAAGAAACTGGGCAGCTCTGCCCACAGTGGAAATTTACCAGACGAGAGCAGACACCAAATACTCCCAGGCTGTTTTGAAATAGATACCGTCCTGTTCTGTAAAGTTCTGAGATCCATTTGCAAATATTTCAAAACCTTGCCATTAACAAGGATGGCTTTAGGAGATAACTCTCTCTCTCTCTCTCTCACACACACAGCCATCATCTCTCTCACACACACACATGTACTTGAGCACACATGCACACACAAAGCCTTACACTGCAGTGTGTGGGGTGTGTGGGAGAATCCGAGACCCACAGTGTGCACTCCAGGGCCCTCAAATATTTCTTCAAGTTGGTGGAAACTCGTGAGTCCCCTCTATCATCTGTTGAGACCGCTCTCAGTTTTTTAAAAGTTTATTTGTATTTTCCCCCCTCAAAAATGTCATGACTAACTTTCCATTCATTATCAAAATATTCTTTGGCCACTAATTTCCCTTCTTGGTTAAAATAAACAAAGAAGCAAACCCTGTTGGCATTGCACCTAGGATGCACTCTGCTGTAAACAAGAGGACATTTTTCTTAGAGGATCTCTAAGAGCCCTCCCGTGAGAGTTTCCTGTGCGAGTCCTCACTGTTTATCAACTCGGTTTGTTGCGGAGGGCGCGCAGGGGCTGCGAAGCACAGGGAGGAGGGTAGACGACCTTGAATGTGCTGGAAGGAAGCATCAAATCCTTCCAGACCTGACACCCGCTTTCCAGGCCAGCTCTCCATTGGTCCCATTCCGCAATGGTCGCACCCAGCCCACGGTGCAGAGTCCTGAGTCCTGGACCCCGGGGCTGTGAGCTTGCGCAGTCACTTCATCTCTCAGGGCCTCAGTTTCCTGGGCCAGAAAACAAAGCCGTGGGATTGCAGGCTCCCTGAGCCCCTCCTGGGTTCCCCTGGTGGCTCCCATAAAGAATCGGCCTGCCAAAGCAGGAGATGTGGGCTCGATCCTTGGATCGGGCAGTTCCCCTGGAGGAAGAAATGGCAGCCCACTCTAGTACTGTTGCCTGGAAAATCCCATGGACAGAGGAGCCTGACGGGCTACAGCCCATAGGGTCGCAAAGAGTCGGACAGGACTTAAGCGACTTAGCACGCACACACGCGCAATACGCAATAAAGGATACTATGTGAATGAAACGTTTCATTTTCAAAAGACAGAACACACAAAAAATAAGATGGCAAACTAACTCTTCCAAGATTTCCTTTGCAACAGGAGAGCTGAGGCTTGTTCTCAACCCTCCAGGACATACTCTGCGATTGATTGGAGGAGCAGAAAGGGGCGTGGAAGAGGCCCCACCCCCCACCCCACCGCGCTGAGCCTCCCCCACCGCGCTGAGCCAAGGGCAGTTCTCAGCCCTTGAGCTTCGCTTCTACTCCACCATCTCATCTGTGTGACTGTCTGAGGGACTCTGGGACAGTGGGGGCGGGGGTGCTACAGGCTGCCTGGAGAAATGTTGGGATCCTAGAGTGGAGAGGACCAAGGTCTCCAAAGTAAATCAAGGGACTTGCCTGTCGGTCTGGTGGTTAAGACTCTGTGCTTCCAATGCAGAGGGCGTGGGTTCGATCCCTGTTCCGGGAACTCTGTGCTGCATGGCCAATGAAATAACATAAAGTACTTCCTTTCAAAAAATAAATAGAGCAAATCGAGACAAAACAAGAGTCTTTTGTGAGAGATGAGGCCCCTGATAGATAATACACTGCCCAGTGTCCCTCAAGGTCCTCTGGGCTGGTCTCCTGAGGACTCACTCTGCGTGGATGGGATGTGATCCAGAAGCAGGGAACCCGTTAGGAAAGCTGTGGCCTTTCAAGATTGGCCTAAACAGAGACAGGCACGGCTGCTTCTGCTGGGGATGCTCTCCTGTCCGGAGCCCCTTCGGGGAGCGGGTGGCAGAGGTGATGCTGCTGAAGTTTCTGGAGACCCCGATAAAACGTACAGCCCTGCAAGGTATTAGGTTCTCCAGACACTGCAGTGAACCCCAACTACACAGGACCTGGGCCCCCTTGGGCATCTGGCAGTGTGAAGGGACTTAAGAGGCTGAAGGCTTAGGTTTCCATATTAGTACCACATGGCAACTGGGAGTCAGACCACACCAGGGTCAGTCACAGCTGTCCCCCGAAGTCAGGGTGGTGTAAGGAGGTAAAGATAATGCTGACAACGGTCTTCCAGCCACACCTCGGTCATGGCTCCCAGTTCAGGTCAGGAGACAGAGGCTTGGCTGCTGTGTCAGCTTTGAGGGGAATGAGAAAAATGAGGGTAATACAGTGCTCTCTTCCATGAATCTAAATTCATTTAATTTAGGAGTCTGTTCTCTATTTTGAGATTATGTCTTCTCCAATTTTGGCATTAAATGCGTCCTCTTTTGCGAAATGATGGCAGTAAGTGGTAGGTTTAAAAAATGTTCTTATTTGACAAAATAAAAAGTTGGCAGATCTAGTTGATCCCTGTGGCTGGTTCTGCTAGCTTTCTGTCAAAATTAGTTTTCCCCTTCTTCTACATTAAAAGGGGCATGTGATCACCCAGAATAAAGCTTTGAGTTCTCAGTCCTCCTTGGATCTAGGTGTGGCTCTTTGTTCAAGTTCTGGCCAATGATATATTTACATCATAACCGAAGAAGCCTGGTTTCCCAAACCGTGGCACCACTATACCGGCCCAGGATACTTATACAATGTAAGAGACATGGCCATTGATATTTCATGCCTTTGCAGATAAAAGGAATCAACATTTGCATGATATTTACAGTGAGATTATCCAGGAATAGAGACTAGAGGGAGCAGAGGAGAGGGCCTAGAATGGAGCCTTTAAAAACTCCAACATATAATAGTCATGTGGAGGAGGAAGAAACCCTAAGGAAGCCAAGGAGGGGAAGCCAGAGAATCAGGAAAGGAAAGTGATGTGAAAGAGCTGATGAGGGAGTGTGTTTCAGGAAGGAGGGCATGGCCAGCCAAGAAGGAGGGCGTGGCCAACCAGGAAGGAGGGCATCAGTTCAGTTCAGTTTCTCAGTTGTGTCTGAGTCTTTGCAACCCCATGGATTGCAGCACGTCAGGCCTCCTTGTCCATCACCCACTCCCGGAGTTTATTCAAACTCATGTCCATCGAGTCGGCGATGCCATCCAACAATCTCATCCTCTGTCGTCTTCTTCTCCTCCTGCCTTCAATCTTTCCCAGCATCAGCATCTTTTCCAATGAGTCAGTTCTTCGCATCAGGTGGCCAAAGTATTGGAGTTTCAGCTTCAGCATCAGTCCTTTCAATGAGCATTCAGGACTGATTTCCTTCAGGATAGACTGGTTGGATCTCCTTGCCATCCAAGGGACTCTCAAGAGCCTTCTCCAACACCACAGTTCAAAAGCATCAATTCTTCGGTGCTCAGCTTTCTTTATAGTCCAACTTTCACATTGGACTAGTCATCTGGTGGTATTTGAGGCCAAGTAAGAAGAGGCCCCAGATGGGGCCATCATGTTTAAAATGGAAATAATTGGTGACCTTATCAAGAACCGTTTCATTGAAATGATGGGATATAGCCATCATTAGGAGATGAGGAGTAAATGGCAGGTCAGAGATAGACCACATTTCCGGTAAGTGTGCTGTGATGGAGGGAACAAGAGAGGGTAGGAGTTGGAGCTGGAGAGACTTCTTTCCTTTTCTTTTCTCTTCTCCTCTCTTCTCTTTCCTCCTCCACTATTCTCCTCTCCTTTCCTACCCTTTTGTTTTCCTCTTTTTCTTTCTTTTTAAAGGAGAGCAGAATCTAGGGGATATAAATACTGAAGGGAATGGGACTTCCCCAGTGGTCCAGTGGCTAAAGACTCTGAGCTCTCAATACAGGGGGCCAGGGTTTGGTCCCTGGTCAGGCAACTATATCTCGCACGCCACAGTGAAGATCCAGTGCAATCAAATAAAAAGTGGGAAAAAAAATACTGAAGGGAAGTGTCTAGACCAGAGATAAGATGGAAGAAATAGGCCAGAGACAAGAAAATTGATAGCATTAGGCTCCCGAGAAGATGGGAGGCAAGGGAGGCAGAGAGCGTCTGCCATGGACTGAAAGGGGGGAACAGTGGTGGGATGTGGGGGGGAGAGCCTTTGGCTGCAGTCTTCAGGGGAGAGTGTGGGTGGCATGGGGACAAGAGCAGCACCTGCGTGGGGGTGGGGACAAGTGTGAACAAGCTGAGCAGATGGCTCTGGATTGCTCTGGGGCGTTTGTGCCTCTGCTGAGTATCGGGCTGGGGCAGGTAGGAGGGTCTCCTGGGCTCCTCCAAGTCAAGACACGCGTGATGCTCTGGCTGGAGGTCTAGACTTGGGAGCTGCCGTCACACTGACAGCATGTGGAGCCAGGCCCGTCTCAAGCTTGGGGCCCTTGCAGTGCTTGGGGACCCTCACCAAGGACAAGGCATGTTCCTGAGACTCTTCTTTTCCCCTAGGAGTCTGAGAGGAAGCGAGCAGAGCTGTGGAGGCCAAGATAGGGCCCTGCGAAGAGGGAGCTCCTCAGAGAAGCAGGCCACAAGCACAGGCGCCACGGGCTGTCAGGGAAATGTTGGGTGTTTTTCTCAACTCCATGAGATAAGAGGTGGTGAAATCTTCCCGCTGCTCCAGCTCTTTAGGGTAAATATCTCTTTCAAAGTCAACTCTGGTGGGGCTGGGCCTGGAGAAGTCAGGTACAAAAGCCCTGATGGTCTCCCTCTGGGACCTTCCAAGAAGCTGCCAGCTGGAACCAGGTGCATCTGGGGTTCCCAAGGCCCCCCTCAAGAAAGATCCCTCCCTAGAGGTGAAGGAGAAGCCTCATCTGGAGCTCTGAGCCATGGTCAAGGAGCGGCGGGCACCACTGCGTCTCCCCCGAGCTCAATCATGGTACGTCCACAAGAGAGACTGGCGAAGGTGATCCCACTAAGGACACCCCTGGATCCAGCAGAGCAAATCTAAGCTCTTGTAGGAGCAGCTTGGGGCACAAGGCAGCCTCTCTCCTGGGTACCTTTTCATCTACCTTGGCCTCAGAGGTGCTTAGCTGCTCCTGTTCACTGGTCTCAAGCCTCTCATGGTCCACGTGGACCCTCCCAAGAGCATCTGTGGTCGCCCCCCAACAGGAAGCCAGAGACGACCCCGAGTGCACCCTGGTTGGTGGGTCACTGTTCCTGTGGGGAAAGTCCACATCTGGGTATTGTCATCCAACAGCAGGACCGGTCTCCCAGGGGAACACAGGGAAGGCCTCCGAGAGCTTCCCAGAGTGGTTGATTGCCAGGGGCATAGGCCACTATGAAATCAAAGAACCACCAATAACTGCCCTGAAAAAGTCAGATTTTCTCTTTTTTTAAGTGATGAGGACACTCTGTCTTACAGATTGGTTGGGTCATTGGCAAGTATAATACCCTTTGACTTGCCATTTTTTTTTTTTTTTTTTTTTTTAGAAAAATGATTATTAATTCATTTGGCTGCATTGGGTCCTAGTGGCAACAGGCAGGGTCTTGTGCACAGACCCCCTTGCTGTGGCGCTTGGGCTCAATAGTTGCCACATGTGTGCTCAGCTGCCCCAAGGCACGTGGGATCTTAGTTCCTCAACCAGGGATGAGAGAGGTGCGACCCTTGCATTGCAAGGTGGATTCTTTACCACTGGACCACCAGGCAAGTCCTTTACTTGCCGTTCTTATTACTGAAGCTTCCTTAAGCCACCATTGGAGAGGGCGGGTTCTCCTACTCTCTGTAAGGAAACCTGCGCAGAGTGTAGGATAAGGCTCCGTCTGCTCTCGTCTTCAGCCTCATGGTGTCATGCTCCTAAGGTGTGCTGTGCCTAAGAACAGGAGCGCACTGCTTCTTGTCTAGCCAATTCATCCTTGTGTGCATGAATGTGTGTTTCTGGAGGTGGGGCTTACTGCTCATACCTTCTGAGCATCCCACAGCAACCTTATCTCAGCCCCACACTTTTCACACATGCCCCCTGGACCCCAAAGTCCCATCCATTTCTCCTTTTTTCTTGACTTCCCTTCCTTCTCCATTCTTTGCCTGAGAACCTTGCCTTCTCCTGCTTCACAGGAAACTCTTCAAGCTTCTTGCTTTGCTGAATTTTTCCCACTCACTTCTGCTTTGGGGTCAGGAGAGAGTGGGGAGGTTCAGATTAGGAAGGCAGAGAAAGAGAGGAGGGATCTGGATTCTGGAATTCCCATAGATTATTCACCACCCCTCTCCTAACCCTGAGTGTTTAAACTCTTTACTTCAAGGTTATCGATTGAGATTTCCAGGTTCTATGTGGCAGTACTTGCTGGAGAATGTTTGTCTCCTCCAGATCTGCGCTTAGTCGTGTCATAATCTTTGTGACCCCGTGGACTGTAGACCCCCAGGCTCCTCTGTCCATGGGATTTCCCAGGCAAGACTACTGGAGTGGGTTGTCTTCTTCTCCTCCAGGGGACCTTCCTGACCCAGGGATTGAACTCTTATCTCTTGCGTCTCCAGATTGGAGCATGGTGGGTCTTAATCCATCTGAATGGCGTCCTTATAGGAAGACAGTCATTCGATTGAACCCACGTCTCTTGCATCTCCTGCATCAGCAGGCAAATTCTTTACCACTGCACCACCTGGAAAGCCCATTTGTCTCCTCACCACCCTTGAAATACGTTAAGAAATCACTTTCACGTGCCCCTTTCCAGTCTGCCCCTTCCACTGCCACAGGCAGTGGGAAAACCATCCTGCCAAGTTCTCATCTTAGTGGGAATCTTTGTGACCTTGCAAACCTGGCTCCTTCCTCTTCTGGTGAATGCATGGCTCAGCATGGTTGTGTGGTGCACCTGGGCATGTGGGGAAGTCCTTTCCATCTCTCAGCCATCATATGTCACTGGGCATATGAGGCAGCTCTGCCAATGACCTCTGTGCTGCTTCCACTGCCTGGGAAGCCAAGTTCTTTCCTTGATCTGGGGAACTGAACATATCATCCTTGGGGAATTTTCTGGTCCAGAACTTCTCTCATATCCCAACAGCATCTGTCTCTGGCTGAAGGTCAGATACAAGGGCTCCAGCACCTTCTGATTAAGTGTCCCACATCTGTCTGCAGGCCTTACCCTAAATCAGTGGTTTCCAAGCTTTTATGATTATGCACTCATTTAGTAAAAAGTTGTGTGTGGGAGGGATACTTACCCCCATGCTGCTGCTGCTGCTGCTGTTAAGTCGCTTCAGTCGTGTCCAACTCTGTGCGACCCCACAGATGGCACCCCATTGGGCTCCGCCATCCCTGGGTGACCTTGCAAACCTGGCTCCTTCCTCTTCTGGTGAATGCATGGCTCAGCATGGTTGTGTGGTGCACCTGGGCATGTGGGGAAGTCCTTTCCATCTCTCAGCCATCATATGTCACTGGGCATATGAGGCAGCTCTGCCAATGACCTCTGTGCTGCTTCCACTGCCTGGGAAGCCAAGTTCTTTCCTTGATCTGGGGAACTGAACATATCATCCTTGGGGAATTTTCTGGTCCAGAACTTCTCTCATATCCCAACAGCATCTGTCTCTGGCTGAAGGTCAGATACAAGGGCTCCAGCACCTTCTGATTAAGTGTCCCACATCTGTCTGCAGGCCTTACCCTAAATCAGTGGTTTCCAAGCTTTTATGATTATGCACTCATTTAGTAAAAAGTTGTGTGTGGGAGGGATACTTACCCCCATGCTGCTGCTGCTGCTGCTGTTAAGTCGCTTCAGTCGTGTCCAACTCTGTGCGACCCCACAGATGGCACCCCATTGGGCTCCGCCATCCCTGGGATTCTCCAGGCAAGAACACTGGAGTGGGTTGCCATTTCCTTCTCCAATGCATGAAAGTGAAAAGTGAAAGTGAAGTCGCTCAGTCATGTCTGACTCAGCGACCCCATGGACTGCAGCCTACCAGGCTCCTCCGTCCATGGGAGTTTCCAGGCAAGAGTACTGGAGTGGGATGCCATTGCCTTCTCCACTTACCCCCATACATTTATTTATAATGTTGTTGTTGTTCAGTCGCTAATTTGTGTCCAACTCTTTGTGACCCCATGGACTGCAGCACGCCAGGCTTCCCTGTCCTTCACCATCTCGCTGCATCTGCTCAAACTCATGTCCATCGAGTCAGTGATGCCATCCAACCATCTCATCCTCTGTTACCCCCTTCTTCTCCTGCCTTCAATCTTTTCCAGCATCAGGATCTTTTCCAATGAGTCAGCTCTTTACATCAGGTGGTCAAAGTATTGGCGCTTCAGCTTCAGTATCCGTCCTTCCAGTGAATATTCAGGACTGATCTCCTTTAGGATGGACTGGTTGGATCTCCTTGCAGTCCAAGGGACTCTAATGTATCTTATGAGAATATGCAATATGCATCAAGTCAAGGTTAAAACAGAGGAAGAAGATGAAATAAACAATTTTCAAAGTGCTGTTAATCATGGTGGTTTTATATTACCATTAGTTAATACTGACCAAGGCATAAAATAAATTTAGATTGGAGGTTCATGGTTAGCAGAGGGATATGATTTCTGGCCATCTTCCTGTGGGTTCTGATCAGCTCCCAGTGTTTTATGGTGCAGCGTGGTGGGGGAAGCCTATGTGTAGGAAACAGGTCAGCTCTATGTTTCCTTTCTGCTCCCTGTGCTTATGGCCTCTGCATTATTTCCACTTGGGTTTCTTAGTGCGTGAGGACATAAATTTCTATGTCACTTCATTCGTGTCTGACTCTTTTGGACCCTAAGGACCACAACCCACCAGGCTCCTCTGCTGATGGGATTCTCCAGGTTTCTTAGTAGAAATCCTTAAACTACTCATTTGTTTTGTAAGAATTGATTACATCACAATGAGATGGTCCAATCTTTATGGTGGTGGTGGTGGTTTAGTTCCTAAGTGGTGTCCACCTCTTGCAACCCCATGGACTGTAGCCCACCAGGCTCCTCTGCCCATGGGATTCTCCAGGCAAGAATACTGGAGTGGGTTGCCATTTCCAGTCTTTATAAATTCACTTAGTTTGCTTCTAGCCACTCTGCCCAGGGGCAGGGGGGTGCTTGCCAGCTCCTCATCCCTGGAGTATAACTACCTTCTCCCTCGTGCTTGCATGCTAAGTGGCTTCAGTCACATTCAACTGCGACCTCTGGACTGTAGTCTGCCAGGCTCCTCTGTCCATGGGATTCTCCGGGCCAGAATACTGGAATGGGTTGCCATGCCCTCCTCCAGGGGATCTTCCCGATCCAGGGGTAGAACCTGCATCTCCTGCATTGGCAGGCAGGCTCTTTACCACTAGCACCACCTGGGAAGCCCACCTCCTGTCTCAAGGAGCCTCCAGTGCTGCATGTAGGGGCACCCAGGAGCACCTTCGTGTTAAAGATTAGAAATTAGCATGTTAGAACTGCCGAAATCAAGTACCTCAGACGGGGTGGCTTAAACAAAAATTCATGTCCTCACAGCTCTGGAGGCTGAGAGTTCAGGAAGAAGGTGTCAATAGGGTTGGTTTCTCCTGAGGGCTGGCAGGGAAAGCCTGCTCCAGGCCTCTCTTCTAGCTTCTGGTGGCCCGCGGGCAACCTTCGGCATTGCTTGGCGTTAAGTCTTATCACCCTGATCTCTGCCTGTATCCTCATGTGGCATGCTCTCTCTGTGTCATCTTTTTCTCTCTTTCTTTGGGTATGTTTGTCCAAAGTGAAAGAAAAGTGAAGTCACTCAGTGGCCTCCGACTCTTTGCAACCCCATGGACTGTACCATCCTACCAGGCCCCTCTGTCCATTAAATTTTCTAAGCAAGAATACTGGAGTGGGTTGCCATTTACTTCCCCAAGGGATCTTCCCAACCCGGGTCTTCTGCATAGCAGGCAGACGCTTTCCCATCTGCACCACCAAATTTCCCCCTTTTAAAGGGCATCAGTCATAATGGGTGAGGGCTCCACCTTGACAACCTTATTTTAATTTGATTAACCCTGTAAAGACCCTACTACCAAATAAGGTCACATTCTGAGAAGGGAAATGGCTACCGCTCCAGTATTCTTGCCTGGAGAATCCCATGGGCAGAGGAGCCTGGCGGGCTACAATCCACGGGGTCACAAAGAGTCAGACACGACTAAGTGACTTTCACGTCACTTCACTTCTGAGGTGCTGGGGTTGGTACCCTAACATGTCTTCTTTTGGTGGGGGGTATTGAAGCGACTTAGCAGCAGCCGCAGCAATACCATTAAACTCATACCAATTAGTAATTGCTTCCCACCCCACCCCCCCATTTTTTCTTACTTTTTAGATAAAAATAAATCAAACTAGAAGCTCTAATGTTCTCTAGCATCCCGGTGGGTGACGGTCTAGTGCAGCCATGGGGTGTGTGTGTCTCTGTGGAGCCCACTGCCTCTTCAGGTCTGTCCTTCCTTCTTCCACCGTGAGCATGCAGCCCCAGTTCTTACTGGGGCAGGGAGGGGCTGAGTGTGGAAAGGCCAGGCCTTCTCCAGGAGCTCCAGTGACGCAGAAGGTTAGTTTCGCATGGACTTCCGGTATCAAGATGGCCGAGTGAGCCCCCCGGGACGCTCGTCTTCCTTGTTCCAACAATAGGGAAAACACAGTTTTAAACGAAAGCGTTACTGCACTTAAAAGCAAGTGGGGGAAAGACAGTTCAGTGTTTCTTTGAGAAGTTAAACACAGAATTACCATAAGACCCAGCTACTCCAACTCCTAGGTATCTATCTCCTGAAACTAAAAATGTATTCAAGCAAAAACCTGTGCTTCGGTTCATAACAGCACTATTCACAGTAACGAGGAGGTTGTTGTGAACGTCCCTCCACTGATGAATGGATATGGATAAACAAACTGTGGTATATCCATGCAACAGAATATTACTTTGCCATGTGACGTTCTGATATATCCTACATCCTGGAGGAGCCTCAAATACGTGATACGAAATGGAAGAAACCAGTCACGGAAGGTCGCATATTGTCTGATTCTGTTTACATGAAATGTCTGGGACTGAGCAATCATAGAGACAGAAAGCATATTAGCAGTTTCCAGGGGCCAGGGGAAGGTGGGGAGTGACTTAATGGGATGAGGCAAGAACATTCTGGAAATACACAGAGGTGGTGGTTGTACACCGTTGTGAATGTAGTTGATACCATCGAACTGTACAATTTCAAATGGTTGATGTTATGTTACATGAATTTAATTTTCAATGACAAAAATTAAAGAGCAAGAAGGGAAAGTCTTGGGGCAGTGGGGGTGGGGGTGGTCTGGGTCTGTGAGGACTCCGGCGCCACGGATGGCTCTGTGGATTGCCTCTGTGCTGGGTCTCTGGAGAGAGCATTCAGCTTTTGGTGCCATCCTAAAACTGGGCTGGACAGCCTCCGCCACACTGCCCAAGGGAAAATCTGAGCGACAACATGGAATTTTTTCTCTTAAAAAAAAAAAAAAATCAAGTGTCTCAATGCTGTCTGCTGTCCAGAACTCCAGGGCAATGTGGACGTATTAGTAACCACAATTTACAAGGACCCTTCCTGTCTTCTCTATCTCCCTCACAAACCTTCAAATCCTGTATTTTAAATTCCTCCTGTTTTCTTTGGAATGCAGTTAATTGACTTGGAATGACCAGAGTCTCTGGTGGAGAATAACATGCTTACTGGGTAAATAGCTCCTTCTCAAAAGAGCTGCAAAAAACAGATTATGTGCAAATTCAGAGAATGCTTTCTGGTGCCAAGCTCTGGTTGGATCTGAAAGGTCCTGTCAGGTTTCAGATTCACAGCTTGACATTTATATGGTTATTTATGTCACTTATTAGCTGTGGTATGTTTATGACACTCTAATTATGACTGCCCTCCTAGTTTGTCTTGTGAATATCCAGAGGAGATTGCTCTTTGACAAGGCTTCACCCTGGGCTGTTCTTCTTGAACACATCTGGGGAAGGATGGGGGTCAAAAGAGCTGATGGCTTTGGCACGTGTTCATTTTAGTCTGTGATGTTCTTGACGCTTTTGCCCTGAGAACACTGGTTGCCAGGCATTTTTGCCTAGCAAGAGGCAGAAAGACCTTCTCTTGGAACCCGAGCAGTGCTGTGTCTTGAATAGCCTTTGTTTCTAGGAGATTCTGAGGCACACAGAAGGAAGCTCTGTATTTCTTTAAGGTGGCTCAGAAAGCTAGCCTGCGTGGGGAATTATGAAGGGCCAATATCTTACTTTTCGAGATGTCTATTCTAATTTTTGACATTCTGGCATTAACAAAAAAAGATACGGAGCCGTGCTTCTGAGCCTTGTACTTTGCAGGCCAAAGGGGCTCTGCTCTGTTTCCGAGGGCCTGGTCTCTCATACTTGGACCTGGAGTGAAAATGGACCACCTTGGGAGTCTTCTGATTGGAGTATTCACTCTCCCCCATCCTACCCATCCTGGCGTGGTCACTGGCTGAGAGGTGGGGTGATGGAGAAGCTGGAGCAGCAGCAGAGAAGTGAAGAGGGCAGATTCTGGGCTCACAACGAGCTCCACCTGGCTCCTCCAGTTCTAGGTGAAGTTCTTGAGACTGAATCCTGACACTTGCCAGGAGAACCAAAACTCTTAAGAAAAGCATGTCTAGAGATAAATGTTGCCCTGAGCTGCAAGAAATGCCATAAAAGGTGCACCCTGGCCATGACTGATGGCCGGGAATGGCTTTGTCTCTCAGGTGGGTTTTTTTTTTAAGCATTGTTTTTAATTGGCTATTAAAAACGGTTTGTTTTTTGGTTGTACCACTCAGTATGTGAGATTTTATTTCCCCACCTAGAGATGAAACCCACGCCTCCTGCATTGGAAGCGTGAAGCTTAACCACCGGGCCGCCAAGGCAGTCCCCTGGGGCTTTAATCAAGCACTTAACGGGCCATCGTTCCCACCACTGCCCTCCACGGCCTTCAGAGCAGCTCAGGACTTTACAGCCGCTGTCCGCAGCCTCTGGGATCCATACCTGATGATCTGAGATGGAACTGATGTGATAATAAACAGAAATAAAGTGCGCAATAAATGTCATGTGCTTGAATCATCCCAAAGCCATCCCTCCTCCCCACTCCCACCCTGTCCGTGGAAAAATTGTCTCCCATGAAACCGGTCCCCAGGGCCAAAAGGGTTGGAGACTGCTGGTTTAGCGAAAGGAAAGCTGGAATTCACTCACATTTTGCTACCTCCTTGGAAAGAGACCTATCCTTCTTGTTTCCATTTTTTTTTTTAAATTGATACACTTATTTATTTTAGCGTTTGAAGCTAATGATTTCCATTTTCATAAAACCTAGTTAGGTTCTGATTGGCACCTGCCTTCCCTCAGGCCCTTTTCGCCTCTTGCTTTTCTTAAGTTAGGGCACCGTTTGCCACACCCCTGGTGCTTCCCAGCAGGGCGGGCGTTTGTGTCCAGACTGCTTGAAGTACTGGCTACCTGTCTGTCCAGAGTCGCCGAGACTTTGGAGCATGCCGAGCCAGTTGCCTTCCACCAGGCAGGGGAGTTTCTAAAAAAGAAGAAAAGCAAAACGAATGTTAAGCGAATGCCCACACAAATATGTCAAACTGATTTTGGACAAAAAAGTCAAAGCCATTCCATGGAGGAAGGATGGTTTTTTCAACAAGTTGGTACTAGAGCGCTGGATATTCCCAGGCACAGAAATGAACCTCAGCCTCAACCTCACACATGATATTCACATTCTTGGTGTTACGTAGAAGTCAACTCAAAGTTCTGAGTTGGAAGGACTGATGCTGAAGCTGAAACTCCAATACTCTGGCCACCTGATGAGAAGAGTTGACGCTGATGCTGGGAAAGATTGAGGGCAGGAGAAGGGGACGACAGAGGATGAGATGGTTGGACGGCACCACCAACTCAATGAACATGGGTTTGGGTAAACTCCAGGAGCTGGTGATGGACAGGGAGGCCTGGCGTGCTGCAGTCCATGGGGTT
The DNA here is from genome assembly GCA_006410635.1 of Cephalophus harveyi. Lineage (NCBI taxonomy): Eukaryota > Metazoa > Chordata > Mammalia > Artiodactyla > Bovidae > Cephalophus > Cephalophus harveyi. The sequence goes on from SJYT01046847.1 coordinate 82,549, forward strand.
GCAAAGAGTCGGACACGACTGAGCGACTGAACTGAACTGAACTGACAACTCAAAGTGGGTCATAGAGTTGAATATAAGATGTAAAATATAAACCTTTCAGAAAAAATAGAAGAAAACCATAGGGACCTGGTGCTAGATAAAGAGTCTCTAAACTTGAGACCGACAGTATGATCCACAAAGGGAAAAATTGGTAAACTTCACCTCCTCAAAAATTAAAACCTTTGCCCTGTGAAAGACCCTGGGAAGACAACAGAAAGACAAGTTACAGCCTGGGAGAAAATATTTGCAAACCACACACACCCAACAAAGAATTTGTACCTAGAATATATAAAGAACTCTCAAAACTCAAAAAGTCCTAACCAGTCTAATCATGAAACAAGTAAAGACGTGAGCAGATGTCTTTAGAGAAGGTATGTAGAAGGCAGACATGCCTGTGGAGAGGTGTTCAACACCATTAGCCGTGGTTTTTGTTGTGTCTGACTCTGTGACCCTATGGACTGCAGAATGCCAGGCTCCTCTGTCCTTTACTATCTCCTGGAATTTGCTCAAATTCTTGTCCATTGAGTAGGTGACCATCTCATCCTCTGCTGCCTCTTCTCCTTTTGCTTTAATCTTTCCCAGCATCAGGGTCTTTTCCAATAAGTCGGCTCTTTGCATCAGGTGGCCAAAGTATTAGAGCTTCTGCTTCTGCAACTGTCCTTCCAATGAATATCAGCCATTAGGGAGATACAAATAAATCAGATCCACAACAGGTTATCACTGTACACCTATCAGAATGGCTAAAATAAAAACCAGTGATAACACCAACTGCTGGCAAGGATGGGGAGAGACTGGATCACTCACATGTTGTCGGTAGGAATGGAAATGGCACAGCTCCTTTGGAAAAGAATCTTGCAACTTCTTACAAAATGAAGCATGCACTTACCATATGACCCTGCAATCTCTCACTCTTGGACATTATCCCAGGGAAATGAAAACTTATGCCCGCAAAAATAAAACCTCTACAAAAATATTCATAGCAGCTCTATTTGTAATAGCCCCTAACTGGAAACAACCCAGACGCCCTTCAATGGGTGAATGGTTAAATAAACTTGTACATCCTCATCTCTGTCAATTTCCTGCTTGTGATATTATCCTCTAGTTATGCAAGATGATGTTATCCTTGGGAGAAACTGGGTGAAGGGAGCTTCCCAAATTATCTCTTACAACTGGGAACAAACCTACAATTATCTTGAAATTAAAAAACATTTTTAAGTTATATTAAAAAAGTCAAGTGAAGCAGATGCTAAGAACCAGGGGCTGTGAAGCATGAGGCAGCCCCCAGAAGGAACCGAGGAGGATGGAGCCTTTGCTGAAAGGGACAATTGGTAATAGCACTGCCTCTTATATGATCCACCAGTTATGGTCCTTGGTGTTTACTCAGATGAATTGAAAACGTATGTCCCCATAAAAACCTGTACATGAATGTTTGTAGCAGCTTTATTGTAATCACCAAAACTTGGAAACAGCCAAGATGTCCTTCAGTAGGTGAATGGAATAAATAAACCGTGGTACATATAGGGGATAGGGAAGAAGGATACATTAGGAGATTAGGATTGACACATATACATTATTACATATAAAATAGATAACCAGTAAAGACCCGCTTATGTTTACCAGGGGGGATAGGGAAGAAGGATACATTAGGAGATTAGGATTGACACATATACATTATTACATATAAAATAGATAACCAGTAAAGACCCGCTATACAGCACAGGAAACTCTACTCAATACTCTCTAGTGACATATATGGGGGGAACAATCTAAAAAGAGTGGATATATGCACGCATATCACTGACTCACTTTGCTGTACTGCAGAAACTAAGGTAACATTGTAAGTCAACTATACTCCAAAAAAAAAAAAGTTGATGCATACAATGGAGTATTAGTCAGAGCTATAAAGAAATGAACTATCAGCTATACAAAGACATGGAGCAAATATAAAAGCATATTATTAAGCTCAACCCAAAGAGGCTGCATACTGTACAATTCTAACTATGTAACATTCTGGAAAGGCAAACCTATGGAGACAGTAAAAAGGTCTGGGGTTACCAAGGGTTAGGGAGGAGGGATGATAGAAAAAAAGGCAGCGCATAGAGGATTTTTAGGACAATGAAAATACTCTGAGTGATACTACATGGGTGGATACATGCCAACATATATATGTCCAAATCCATAGAATGTACAACACCCAGAGGAACTCTAATGTAAACTGTGGACTCTGGGTGATGATTGTGTGTCAATTCATTGATTGTAACACAAGGGATATCACATCTGATGAGGGATGTTGATAACAGGGGAGATTATGCATGTGTGGAGATGGGTGTATGAGAAATCTTAAGTACCTTTGGTTTAATTTTGCTGTGAACCTAAAATGTAAGTCTATCAAGAAATAATATCTCTAGTGTTATTGATGTCTTCCCACGATTCAAGGTGCTTTGGGCAACACTTTCTTCCTCAAAGGGTCATCCTGAAGACCATGCTCTGGAATGTAGGAAGGGTGGGGGTGGGTGGCCAAGATGATAGTGAGTGCTGTGTAGAGGACCCTAGCAAGGGCCTGTGTCGAAGACAAGTGTGCTCTGCCTTCTCTTGCCCCACATAGTGGATGGGAGGTGCTGTGATCCGCACACCTTTTCTCCTAGGGCAGGGATAGGTGAGGGGAAGGCGCCTTGGGGCTCCCTGGTGGGGTGGCTGGATGGATGGGGGCATTGACACTCCAATTCAGGCCAGCTGGATGGAGACAAGGAAGAGAGGCGAGTGATTCCAAGAGAGGGAGAACCAGGGCAGAGAAATGATAGGGGTCTGTTGGAATTTTCTTCTTCTCGCTGGATGCCATGACTGCACATATCCCCGGTGGTCCTAGTGCTAAAGAATCCACCTGCCACTGCAAGAGATATAAGAAACACAGGTTTTACCCCTGGGTTGGGAAGATGGAGGAGGGCATGGCAACTCACTCCAGTTTTCTTGCCTGGAAAATGCCGTGGATGGAGGAGGCTGGAGGGCTATGGTCCCTAGGGTTGCACAGTCAGACACACCTGCAATGCCTTGGCATGCAATGGATCGGTGGGGCTCAAGTGTATGCACAGGGTGAGGAAAGGAGAGGGGAGAACTGTAACGGGGCCAAATGCAAAATCCGGAAGGGGTGGGAGTCTGAAACCTGGGATGGAACTAGCAATTAACCCAAAGGGCTTATTTACTTTGGGGATGCCACATAAAGTCAGAGAATGGGAGAGAATGGGTAGGAGGGACTTTCCTTGGTGCCCTGACTTTGGGGGAGGGATGCTTGCTGAGTTCCCTCTTTTGTTGTTGCTCAGCCACTCAGTCATGTCCAACTCTTTGTGAGGCCATGGACTGCAGCACGCCAGGCTTCCTTCCCTGTCCTTCACCATCTCCCAGAGTTTGCTCAAACTCACATCCATTGAGTTGGTGATGCCATCCAACCATCTCATCCTCTGTGGTCCCCTTCACCTCCTGCCCTCCATCTTTCCCAGCATCAGGGTCTTTTCCAGTGAGTTGGCTCTTTGCCTCGGGTTGGCCAAAGTGCTTAAGTTTTAGCATCAGTCCTTCCAGTGAATATTCAGGGTTGCTTTCCTCCTTTTTACCCTCTCAAATTTATTTATCTTTTTTCAAGCCCTTGCTTGGGGAGCAGATTTTCTTGCTGCCCACCCTGGCAGACAAAGCTGTGGTCTCTTGGGAAAACCACTCAGAGCTCCTGGGACTTTGGAGCTGGGAGGGTCTTGCTGGTTGCTTCCAGGTTGGAGGCTGCCTCCAGGAAAGAAGCCTAGAGGGCTGGGAATAGGAACCCCAGCTTAGCCCCTTCCTGGCTGTATGAAACCAAAATAGACTCACAGGATGCCTGAAAACTGGGGGAAGAAAAGGAGAAAGCAACTGCAGAGGTGGGGGAGAAGCTCCCAGAGCTTCGTGGAGCTAGGTGCTGCCATCTTGGTAAGAAAAGGAGCAAAAAGTTTGGAAAGAGCCAGACCAGGACTTGTCTTCCAAGTTCTCCTTTCATGGGTGGCCCCTCTGGTATTCATGCTTGGGAAGTCCCACAGACAAGGAGCCTGGCAAGCTACAGTCCACGGGGTCACAAGTGTTGGATACCACTTAGCAACTAAACCACCAGCACCACCAGCACCACCATCTCAACTGCCACTGAAAAAAAAGGCAACCAGGAGTACCCTTTGTCTGTGTAGTGTGGTGGCAGATGCCCACTCTTTAGTGACCATAATGATTTTTTTTTTTAATGGGGACAATTAGAATGATTTGAGAAAGGAAGTGATATTCAAAAAGACCCATGGTCATCTAACCCCTCCAAGCAGGTCTTGCATCTCCAAAATCTCTGTTGAGCTGAGGTCGAGGTGTTGACCTGGGGCCACGTGGCAGAGGTGGACAAGGGCCTGGCCCTTCTGCCTCCTGCGGGCAGCCTGGTCCACTGCTGGGCTCAGCCCAGCCGTCACTGAAATGAAAACCAGAAGTTAAGGAGGTAAAGAGAGCACTGTCGCTTGGCAGGGAGAGGGGAAGCTTTGTCTGAGAAGCAGCCCCGTTTGGAACTTGGAGTCCAAATAGATGCCCCCGGAAGCAAGCATCCTCACCTGCAGGGCTGAAGGGTGGCCCTGTGGCCCGCCCACTAGGGCAGCCTTTGCTGGTGAACGGCCTGCCTTTCTTGCCCATCCACAGCAGTCTTCTGGAGGGAGGACTGGATCTCCCTCACCGGGTTCTCTCCTGAAACACAGCGTGTGAGCCTGGCTCCGCCTTTTGGCCCTCGTGGTGGGGTTGAAACCCGAGAGGGCCAGTGAACTCAGGACCAGAGGCTCTCACCTGTCTTTGTACCCCTTGCCTTTAATCCCAGAGTAAGATGTTTTTTAAATCCCTAGACACTCCTCTTTTTAAATTTCATTTTATTTTTAACTTCTTATTTTAAAATATGTCAAGCCTGCAGAAAAGTCGTGAGGCTGGTAAAGGGGACGTCTGTCTGCCCTTGCCCTGCATTTACCCGTGGTTAACGCTGCTACGTGCGCTTCTAGTCCTCTGCATCTAGACTTATTACATTATTATTATTTACGGAACTGTTTGAGAATAAGTTGCAGATACTGTGATCCTTCATCCCTGAATGCTAAGAATAAGGACTCTCACTTTTATAAACACAGTATAACTGCTAAGTTCAGAAAACTTAGCACAGGAACAATACTAATATGTAATATACAGTCCATAGTCAAGTTTCACTGATGTTTCAAAAAATGTCCTTTATTGTACTTTTCTGATCCCAAGTAAAACCTAGTATTCTTAGTCTCAACAGTTCTTGAAAAGGTGGATCTGGTTGTGCACACACACACACACACACACACACACACACCCCATACCACAGACAGACACACACACCACACCACACACACACTACAGACATACGTATACCACACCAGATACAACTCTCACACCCCCAAACCACACCACACCACAAACACACACACACCCCACACTACAGACATACACACACCACACACACACACATCCATCCCACACCACAGAAAGACATACACACACACACACACACACCCCATACCACACACGCACTACAGACATACACACACCACACACACACACATCCATCCCACACCACAGAAAGACATACACACACACACCCCACCACACATGCACACACACACACCCCCCATACCACAGACACACACACACACCACACCACACACACACTACAGACATACGTTTACTACACCAGAAACACCTCTCACACCCCCTACACCACACCACACCACACACACACACACACCCCATACCACAGACACACACACACACCACACCACACACACACTATAGACATACACACACCACACACGCACCCCACACCACAGAAAGACATACACACACACCACACACCCCATACCACAAACAGACACACATACCACCCCACACTCACCTCCCACACCCCCCACACTACACACACACACACACTACAGACATAAACACACCATACTACACACACACCCCAGACATAGCCATACCACACCACATACACACACACACACCAGACACACATACCACACCACACATATACACGCCCCACACTCTTGCACACCACTCTCCCCACAGATTGAAGCTTCGTTACCAAGCATGTTCCCTGCAAGAGGATCATAATGTATTTACTCTTTTATTTTTTGCAGACAAGCTGCCTTCCCCCATCCTGGGGTCTTCTCATCAGGCTCATTCCTCCAACTGCTGATGCAAAGGGTTTGGGAGCCTGTCCGGATTTGCTCACTGGGCTTGTGGGCCAAGGTGGGGGTACCAGGCCAGCTGTGGGACACCCAGCTCTCCCTGAAAGGATGAGGTCCACTCATCAGGGGGCCTCTGCTTTCGACCACCACCATCTGCTCAGAGAGACGGAAAATGCAGGGCTCAGAAGGACTTAGGGATCACACTTCCTCTACATTTGCCAGAGAAGAAAACTGGTATCCAGGGACAGGAAGTGACTTTGCCAAGGTCATTTTGCCGGCAGATGGAATGGGGTTCAAACTGCCACTTTTTCAGGCCACCCAACTGTCTTACAGACACCCAAGTCTGGGCAGCAAGGAACACAGGGACAGAACAGAGAGCACATTCCCTGGAGAGAATGAGAAGCATGGCCTGTGAACATGCTTTTGGAAAATTGAAGAGGCAGACCTCTGGGTATGCCGTAGCCCCGAGGACATGTAACATCCAGACGACCGAGGCCAGGGTCACCTCCTGCAAGGAGGCAAGTCCGCAGTGAGATGGCCCCCAGGGCTGGGTGGTGACTGGTCCCCGGGGCTCAAGGGTGAGGTGGCCCCCAACAGGTGATGGGCAGGAGGCTGCTCCGGCCCTGGGTCTGTCCCAGCTCTAAGAGCTCTTGGTCTGGATGTTCCATTTTCCTTGGCCTCCACTCCGGGACTGGAGTCTGCTGGGAGGAATTTGCTATCATCTGCTCTTCTTGCTTTGGAAATCACCAAGGGATGCAGACAGGAGACACATGCTCAGTGTGAACGAGAAATCGCAGCTAAAACCATCATTCCTCTAGCAACCACCAGTTAGATTTTACAGAACGAAATGATTAGACGGAAAGTCATAGGCTAACAAAATAGGAGCTTCTGCCAAGAACTCCTCTGCTGCAGGTTTGGAGGTTGGAGTCAGTGTCCTGATTTATGGGGATCACATCCACTGGGAACTTGGAACCGTGAGCCAGAGTTGCGGGGCTTCGTTCCTCCTGAAGACAGCGCGGAGTGGAGACCGGCCAGACCGCATCTGTTTTGCACATTAGGGGAGACACACGGAAAACAAGCTATTGTGTTCCTGCCGTTCTCATGGCTCCTGATGGCCCACACCAAGCCATGGTGGCCAAGAGCTAACATGCAGTGGATGGAACCTGGCCTTCCTTGGAAAAATCTTTTCCTTTCTGAAAACTACTAAAACACCGTTTTCAGAATCCCATGACTGTGGAGAAGGAAGTTTAGGCCAAACGTTCAGCTTTCTCTCTTCTTCAGGGTATACTTTCTGATTTTATTAACAACCACAAATGTCATGAAATGACTATTAACATTTATTGAGTTTACTGTGTCCCAGACACTGTTCTGCATGCTTTCCCTATTGTTTTCTTTAATGCTCGGTACAGTCCTGTGAGATAGATTCCATTCTATAGATAAGAAAACCAAGACCCAGAAAAGGTGAAAATTTGGGTAAAGTCACACAGTAATGAACTGGCAAAATCAAGACTTCAGCCCAGACAATCTGATGCTAGCCTGTACATCCTTAACCATTATCCTACATTTTTCTTAACAAATTTGTCATCTGGTTTCAGATTGGTGGGTATTTGCTATCAATCAAATGTGTCCTCTCAAAATTCATGTTGAAGCCTAATACCCGATGTGATAGAGGTAGCCCTTAAGGCAATCATAATGGTGGAGCGCTCATGAATGGGCCTGGGCCTTACAAAGAGATCCCCGTGACTTCGATGACCATCGACAGATGAATGGATGAAGATGTGGTATATATACATAATGGAATATTACTCAGCCACAAGAAGAGTGAAATAACGCCATTTGCAGCAACAAGGATGGACCTAGAGATTGTCATACTCAGTGAAGTAAGTCAGAGAAAGACAAATATCATATGGTATTGCTTATATGTGGAATCTGAAAAGCGAACAAACGAACTCATTGGTTTTTCGATTCTTGTTAGATTGTACTAGATAATGTTTCAGAAATGTATCATCAAATTATATAGTTATCATTAATGCTTTTTCAAGATTTCTGAGTACTTCCATAGCAGTCCAGTGGTTAAGACAGGTTTAATCCCTGTGTGTGGTGCAGTAAAAAAAAAAAAAGAAAACCTTAAAATTTCTGGTATTCTTAACATTGGATTTTAATAATTTAATTCCTTTTTAAAATTTTATTGCTAATTTGAAAAGTACAAAATGCCATTTCATAGTTGAACTGCATGAAGCTGAACATTTTTCTTTCACATCATGTATACAAACTAATTAGGCTGGGTTGAAATACACTCACTACATCTCAGAAAGCTTAGTGACTTATAACCACAGAGGTTCATTTCTTGCGCATGCTACATTTCCACTGTGGGTTGACCAGTTGATGTTTCTCCTCACATCCTCACTGTAGGGCCCAGGCTGCTGAAGCCATCGTTCTCTGAAATGCTGCTGGTGATGAGAAAGTGAGAAAGAGTGTCAGATCATGTGTAGGTCATTAAAGGCTCTGGGCTGCAGTTACACGTATCACTTCTCCCACCATTTCATTGGCCAAAGCGAGTTCCATGGTCACACCCTACTTCATTGGCAAGGAACCTACAGCCTATATGCTCCCAAGAGGAGATCCAGGAAAAACTAGAAGGCAGAACCAATGACAACCACATCTTGGTTGACTATTTCTTTTTCCTCTGTAAATGGACCATCTATTCTTGGATCACCTTGTGGTAGGCAAAGATTCTGGGAGAAGAAAAAAGAAAAGTGTAACGTTCTTTATTTTATGCTCTTCTCTGAGAACATTAGACTCTGGTGTCTGTGTGCCATGGAATTCTGCTGTGGACATCTCTCCTTCTACCAGCTCCTGGTTGGGCTTACCCTGGGAGTATTTTTTATTCTGTCTTCACTGTTCTTTTTTGCTAAGTTAGAATGTCAACCTGGAGAACTATCCAGTCATCTTTTCCTCATTCTCAACAGTGGGGCACTGTCCACTCAGATTTTGCCTGTAGCTTTGAGACTAAGTGGTTTCAAGCCCAGGGAGTGTCTTTAAGTGACTGTTTCAGTAGTCACTACAGGATAGTGAGTTACTTGTTTCCCTTCAAAGGCCAGCCAGTTTGGCTTCATTTCTGTTTAACTAGTGCTTCCTTTGATGTCACTTGTGTAAAAGAGTGTTATTAAAAACAGTCAAAGTATATTCAGACTCCATTCTAAGTACTGTGTGATCCATGTTTCATGATCTGACCAAGAGTGTATGTTTTAGGTAAACACACATAGAATTTTCCTTTCAGTATAAATCACGTAACTTTAATGAGTTGGCTCTTGTCTTTCTCACCTGATCTAAGAGTTTATGCATAAACTAATTAGAAAAAAAAAAACCAGTTTGATTAGACAGAGATGTGATTGTCATCTGGGAGAGCACCTTTAGAAAAACTATGTTGTTCAGCTGAGATCCCTATGCACTGGTTGGAACACTCCCATTTGTAAAAGGAGGACCTCCTATGGAAAGAGGCATGAGTCACTGTGGTCAGGGAATTATGGCAGTGGGGAGTGGTGAGAGGCACACGTGTCTGGAGACTGCACAGACACCAGCTAAAGAAAGCCAAGAAAATCTACTCCGTTATGTCGCTGGCTGTCCCTGGTTTTGAGGGACAGGTCCTATGGCACATCCTGCAGTTGAATGCTGGGTGATGACCAGACATGGTGGCAATTCTGCTTTGGTTTGCCCTGAGGGTGAGCTGGGAGCCGCATTTTGAAAGAGTCAGTGCCATTCCCTTCCCATCTCGTCTAGCAACACGGCTCTTAGCCCTTGTTGTTATGGTGGTGGTTTAGTCGCTCAGCCGTGTTCGACTCTTTGTGACCCCATGGACTGCAGCACATCAGGCCTCCCTGTCCTTCACCAACTCCCGGAGCTTGCTCAAACTCATGTCCACTGAGTCGGTGATGCCATCCAACCATCTCATCCTCTGTCATCCCCTTCTCCTCCTGCCTTCAATCTTTCCCAGCATCAGGGTCTTTTCTAATAAGTCAGTTCTTCCCTTCAGGTGGCCAAAGGAGTTTCAGCTTCAGCATCAGTCCTTCCAATGAATAGCTGGGACGGATTTCCTTTAGGATGGACTGGTTGGATCTCCTTGTAGTCCAAGGGACTCTCAAGAGTCTTCTCCAACACCACAGTTCAAAAGCATCTGAGCCCTGGCTGCACATTAAAATCACCAGAGAAAAGACTTCCCTGGCAGTCCAGTGGTTAAGACCGCAGGGTGTACAGGTTCCATCCCTGGTTAGGGAATCAAGATTCTAGATGCTGCATGGTGCAGCCAAAGCAAAAAGAAACAACGAATCACCAGGGAAGCTTTGAAAAATATTGGTATCCAGGCTCCACTCCCTAGAGATTCTCATTCAGTTAGTGTAAGGTGGAGCCTCGGATTCTGTATTTTTTCTGGTGTGCGAGGTTGAAATCCAACGAAGCACAGATGCTTCACAACCTTGCTGTGTCCAGTGAATGAAAATAACTTCTTCATCAAATGTCTACCAAGCACTTTGAAGGTATTTGTTTTTTCACATGGAGGAGAAATCTTTCTTCTAAGTTTTATACAGTGGCTTGAACGGTGGCCCCCTCCTTCACCCCAAACATATCCTTGCCCCAGATCCTTTGAATGGTGACCTTATGTGGCAAAAGGATCTTTGTGGTCTGGTTAAGTAAATGCAGGCAGCTTGAGATGTGGTCATCCAGAATTATCTAGATGGGGTTTTCACCCAGAAACAAGTGTCCTTGTAAGAGATAGAAGAGGAATCACAGACACAGAGAAGAGGGGGTGGCAAGATGGGGATGGAGACAAGGATGGGCTTGATGCTGTCCCAGCCTCGGAAGGCCTGCAGTCACCAGAAGCTGATAGAGGCAAGAAGGAGTCTTCCCTGGAGCCCCTGGAGGGAACACAGCCCTCTGACACCTTGAGGTCAGACTTCTGCCCCTTCTCCCAAACCATGAGAAAAGAAAATTTCGTTATTTTAGGTCACCAAGTTTGTGGTCATTTGTTTCAGCAGCCACAGGAAACTGAATACATCCTATTTCCTTTTTCTCTTCTTCATCCTTTCTTCGGCTCTTTCCCAGATGTTTTCCAGACTGTTTTTCCAGAATGAAGTTGGCATAATCTCTGATTTCTCCATACCCTCTCGTGATTGTTGCCCCCTGGGACCCCAACTTGTTCCATCCACTGCAACAGCCAGTAGCTGTGGGCCCTATTTAAGACCCTGGTGGTTTTCTCGCCCATGGTGATGATTCTTCTTTGGAGGGTGCACTTTTTCCCCCTCCACCTGTTGACACCTCTGCCTGAGCTCCTGGGTGATGTCTTCTTTCCTTGCTTTCCCTGAGGTCTTTGTAGCACTGAGCTGATGCTTTGGGCTGCAGAGAGAGATGAGGCAGAAGAAAGGGCATACAGAGACAGAGAGAACTCTATGGTATGAGGCTAGGGCCTGAACAAATTTTATGGGCCAGATGGACAATTTGCAGCTTTCTGAAAGGGATATGCAGCTAAGGATCTTGTGCATTGCCTTAAGGAAAGGTCAAGGTGATGTTGGAATTTCAGAGGCTCAGAATGTTCTGAGTCTTCTTTTATTTTTCTTCTCTCATTGTCTTAGGTAGAAAAGTAGCTTTTCCTTCTTGTAGCTTCTCCTGCTTAAGCCAGCAAAGGGGAGCAGAGGCAATGGTGTTACAAGGCCGTATCTCTAAGTGTTTAGTGACATTGAATGAAAACGTGTGCTAATTAACCTCGTATCTTGCCCGGGATGCCTGACTTGGACCTGGAGATGCTGCTGCTGCTGCTGCTAAGTTGCTTCAGTCGTGTCCAACTCTGTGCGACCCCATAGACGGCAGCCCACCAGGCTCCCCTGCCCCTGGGATTCTCCAGGCAAGAACACTGGAGCGAGTTGCCATTTCCTTCTCCAATACATGAAAGTGAAAAGTGAAAGTTAAGCCGCTTAGTCGTATCCGACTCTTAGCGACCCCATGGACTGCAGCCCACGAAAAGAGGCTTCTCAGCTGGTTCCTGTGACCTGGTACCAAGGATGGCAGAAGAAGGGTACCCCAGGTGGATCCAAGGAACAGAGCCAGGGGATCTAGGACAGAAAAGAAAAAGTCTGTCTAAACTATGGTGGCCAAGAAGAGCTACAGAGTCCCAGGACCTCCATAACTGGTGATGCTGGAGAGAGAACTGCCCCTCTGACCCAGGTGGTGTTTATTTCTCTTTTTGTAAGGTTTCTTTCATTGGAAGGATGGATGTTTAAGCTGAAACTGCAATACTTTGGCCACCTGATGAGAAGAGCTGACTCATTGGAAAAGACCCTGATGCTGGGAAAGATTGAGGGCAGGAGGCGAAGGGGATGACAGAGAATGAGATGGTCGGATGGCGTCACTGACTCAATGGACATGAATTTGGGTAAACTCTGGGAGTTGGTGATGGACAGGGAGGCCTGGTGTGCTGCGGTTCATGAGACTGCAAAGAGTAGGACATGACTAAGCAACTCAACTGAACTGAACTGAATTTTGTTTTGGATTGGATTGGCCAAAAAGTTCATTTGGGTTTTCAGTAAGATGCTATGGAAAAAACCCAAGTGAACTTTTTGGTCAACCCAATAATACACATTTTATTTTAGAACAAATCTCATTTTGAGATTTGTAGGATTATTGCAAAGATAACACAGAGAGTTCCTGAATGCCCTAGACCCAGTTTCCTCTATCATTAACATATAGCATTGTCGCAGGGTATGTTTGTCACAATTCATGAATCAGTATTGATGTGTTTTCACTGAAGTTTACCACTTTTTCAGATTTCCTCAGTTTTCCCCTATTGCCCCCTTTCTGGATCCCATCCAGATCCCAAATGGCATTTAGTCATTGTGTCCCTTTAGGCTCCCCTTGGTTGTGGCAATTTCTCAGACTTTTTTTTTTAATGACCTTGACAATTTTGAGGGAAACGAGTCAGCTGTTTTGTAAAATGTCTCCGAATTGGGGTTTGTCTGAGGTTTCCCTCATGATTAAACTGGGGCTATACTTTGCCAACAAAAATCCGTCTAGTCAAGGCTATGGTTTTTGCAGCAGTCATGTATGGATGTGAGAGTTGGACTGTAAAGAAAGCTGAGCACCAAAGAATTGATGCTTTTGAATGTGGCATTGGAGAACTCTTGAGAGTCCCTTGGACTGCAAGGAGATCCATGAGATCTAGATGGAGATCTAGATCCATGAGATCTAGATCCAACTAGTCCATCCTAAAGGAAATCAGTCATGACTATTCATTGGAATGACTGATGCTGTAGCTGAAACTCCAATACTTTGGCCGCCTGATGCGAAGAACTGACTCATTTTTGTTGAAAAGTCTCTGATGCTGGGAAAGACTGAAGGCAGCAGGAGAAGGGGATGAAAGAGGCTGAGATGGTTGGGTAGCATCACTGATTCAATGGACATGAGTCTGAGTAAGCTCTGGGAGTTGGTGATGGACAGGGAGGCCTAGGGTGCTGCAGTCAAAGGGGTCACAAAGAGCCAGACATGACTGAACTGAACTGAACTGATGGGTTTAGGTTAGGATGACCGTAGATGCCACTTTCTTCACATCATATCAAGAGGTTATGCTACCTATACAGTCTCAGTTCAGTTCAGTTCAGTCACTCAGTCATATCCGACTCTTTGTGACCCCGTGAATCGCAGCACGCCAGGCCTCCCTGTTCATCACCATCTCCCGGAGTTCACTCAGACTCACGTCCATCGAGTCCGTGATGCAATCCAGCCATCTCATCCTCGGTCGTCCCCTTCTCCTCTTGCCCCCAATCCCTCCCAGCATCAGAGTCTTTGCCATTGAGTCAACTCTTCGCATGAGGTGGCCAAAGTACTGGAGTTTCAGCTTTAGCATCATTCCTTCCAAAGAAATCCCAGGGTTGATCTCCTGCAGGATGGACTGGTTGGATCTCCTTGCAGTCCAAGGGACTCTCAAGAGTCTTCTCCAACACCACAGTTCAAAAGCATCAATTCTTTTTTTGATATACATCTATGTATTTTATTATTTTAAATTGCTTAATATATAAAATTTAAATATAAATATATAATATACTTTATGTGTTATATATGTGTGTGCTCAGATGAGTCTGACTCTCTGCAAGCCCATAGACTGTAGCCTGCCAAGCTCTTCTGCCCATGGGATTCTTCAGGCAAGAATACTGGAGTCGGTTGCCATTCTCTTCTCTAGGAGATGTTGTTGACCCAGGGGTGAAACCTGTTTGTCTTATGTCGCCTGCATTGGCAGGTGGGTTCTTTACCACCATGCCACATGGGAAACCCATGTTATATATAATCCATTTCAAAAATAATGAACTTTTGCATAACTTTACCTGTAACATATATCTTATGCATAATACATTTAGGTCTGCTGCTGCTAAGTCGCTTCAGTCGTGTCCGACTCTGTGCGACCCCATAGACGGCAGCCCACCAGGCTCCCCCGTCCCTGGGATTCTCCAGGCAAGAACACTGGAGTGGGTTGCCATTTCCTTCTCCAATGCACGAAAGTGAAAAGTGAAAGGGAAGTCGCTCAGTCATGCCCGACTCTTAGCGACCCGATGGACTGCAGCCCACCAGGCTCCTCCGCCCATGGGATTTTCCAGGCAAGAGTAATGGAGTGGGGTGCCGTTGCCTTCTCCGGACATTCAGGTCATTTTATGGTATAAATAAAATGGTTTCCCTCATAGCTCAGTTGGTAAAGAATCTGCCTGCAATGCAGGAGACCTGGGTTCACTTCCTGGGTCGGAAAGATCCCCTGGAGAGGGAAATGGCAACCCACTGCTCAGGCGTGTCCGGCTCTTTGTGGCCCTTTGACCTGTAGCCCCCACCAGGCTCCTCTGTTCATGAGATTTTTCAGGCAAAAATATATCCCTGGGGACCTGTTAAATTTGGAAACTGCCAATTACCAAGCAAAGCGAATTAAGACATGAGATACTCCCTTCTTTGGGACGAGCAAGACTCAGAGACAGTTGCAATAATCTGAGAAATATTCAAAGAAAGTCCTTTTACATTTTTCAGCAAAATATCCCTCCATGGAATGTTCCCCAGAAACACAAAAACAAAGTTCCCAGGGACCTGTAACTGTAAACCTCTTGAGGAGTGATCAATACCAGGTATGTAAATTTCACTCTCATTGAGCATGATGGGGAATGGGAATAGGATGCACCGTCACTTCCAGGGTGATATTGCAAAGCTGGAGGAATTCTGCAATTGAAATTAAAGTCTATCATCAGTTCAGTTCAGTTCAGTTCAGTCGCTCAGTCATGTCCCACTCTTTGCGACCCCATGAATCGCAGCACGCCAGGCCTCCCTGTCCATCACCAACTCCCGGAGTTCACTCAGACCCATGTCCGTTGAGTCAGTGATGCCATCCAGGCATCTCATCCTCGGTCGTCCCCTTCTCCTCCTGCCCCCAATCCCTCCCAGCATCAGAGTCTTTTCCAATGAGTCAACTCTTCGCATGAGGTGGCCAAAGTACTGGAGTTTCAGCTTCAGCATCATTCCTTCCGAAGAAATCCCAGGGCTGATCTCCTTCAGAATGGACTGGTTGGATCTCCTTGCAGTTCAAGGGACTCTCAAGAGTCTTCTCCAACACCACAGTTCAAAAGCATCAATTCTTCAGCGATAAGCCTTCTTCACAGTCCAACTCTCACATCCATACATGACCACAGGAAAAACCATAGCGTCAAGCTAATGAAATGAGGAAGTTATTCCGGGTGGGCCTGCCCTAATCAGGTGTCGGGATGAAAACCATTTGAAACGGCAGAAACACAGCCTGGTTGCCTTCGAGGAAAGCAATTGCCTGGTGGAAAAAAAGAGGCCATTTGGCAGGAATTGGCGTGTGGCTTCTGAGTGGTGAAGGTATGGATGCTGTGAGTCTAATGAAATGAGAGAGTACTCTAGGTGGGCCTGACCTGGGAAGAAAAGTTATGCAAACCTAGACAGCATATTAAAAAGCAAAGACATCACTTTACCGACAAAGGTCTGTATTCAAAGCTATAGTCATGTATGGATGTGAGAGTTGAGCCATAAAGAAGGCTGAACACTGAAGAACTGATGCTTTTGAACTATCTTGAGAGTCCCTTGGACAGCAAGGAGATCAAACCAATCCATCTTCAAGGAAATCAACCCTGAATATTCATTGGAAGGAATGAAGCTGAAGCTCCAATGCCCTGGCCAGCTGATGTGAAGAGACAAATCGTTGGAAAAGACCCTGATGCTGGGAAAGATTGGGGGCAGGAGGAGAAGGGGACGACAGAGGATGAGACGGTTGGATGGCATCACCGACTTCATGGACATGAGTTTGAGCAAGCTTCAGGAGATGGTGAAGGGCAGGGAAGCCTGGTGTGCTGCAGTTCACGGGGTCGCAGAGAGCTGGGCACGATTGAGCCACCAAACAGCAACCAACAACAGTAAAGCGTGCCTCTCTACCCCATGCAGACAATGATGTACGTTCTGTGCTTAAATCTTACCGCTCTATTCATTTCCGAGGGCAGCTGTAAGCTGTTACTCCAGAGAAAAGAAATGTGTACCCTCACTGTTCTGGAGACCAGAAAGTCTGAAACCAGCCAAGGCGTGGGTGCATTTCGGTTCCTTCCGAGTGCTCCCAGGAAGGATCTGCTCCGGGTCTGTCGGCAAGCTTTCTGTGGTTTGCTGACAATCTCCAGTGTCCCTTTGAAACGGATCAACAACCTATGGTCCTTGTCTCCCACGCCCTTCGCCTGCCTTCTGTCTGTAAAAAATAAAATAAGCTTTAGCTGAAGCAGAAGTTTAATCAGAGAAGTAAGAACATGGCAGAACCACACAAAATCAGTCAAGCAAGACTAAATTATAACAGTTGACTCATTAAGCATAGTCAAGTACCGGCAGTTCCTCCCAAAAGGCCGTAGTGAAGTCAGAAACGGCAACCCACTCCAGTATCCTTGCCTGGAAAAAGCCCACAGACAGAGGAGCCTGGTGGGCTACAGTCCATGGGGGTCGCAAAGAGTCGGACACGACTTAACGGCGGAGCATGCATGCGAGAGCTATAGAAGTTCTGAGCCATGTCCTGTGAGCTGCCTTGTAGATACTGACACCCCCTACCAGGGCGAGAAGTTAATAACTTCATGGCCAGGCTGTAGGCATGACACAAGCTGTCACAGATCTGAGAAGTGGCCTCAAGGAATGGGAACAAACTGCCGTGCAACTGAAGATTAATTGTACCTAAACCAACCAAGATGGTGCTGGTCAGAGCACTGATGACCCATCTGAGGATGACTCTCAGAGCTGACCGTGCTGTCTCTATGCATAGCCCCCATCCACCATCCATCTGCCTAGGCATCCATCTGTTCATCGATCCATTCATCTACCCATCTGTCCAGACATCCGGTGACTCATCCACCCACTCATCCAGCAATCCATCCTTCCACCTCTCCATCCATCCATCCATCCACTTATGCAACAATGCATCCATCCATCCATCCATCCACTCAATTCATCCATCCACCCATCAATCCATTCATCCATCATCCATCCATCCACCCATCCATCCACCCATCCGTCTAGCCATCCATCCATATATCCATCCATCTATTCATCCATCCATTTACCCATCCATCATCCATCCATCCACCCATCCGTCTAACCATCCATCCATTTACCCATCCGTCTAGCCATCCATCCATATATCCATCCATCCATCTATTCATCCATCCATTTACCCATCCATCAGCCATCCATCCATCATCCAACATCCATCCATCCATCCATCCATCATCCATCCATCCATCCGTCTATCCATCATCCACCCATCTATCCATCCATCCATTCATCTATCCATCCATCCATCTCACCATCCATCATCCATCCATATATAACATACATCATCCATTCCCCCATCCATCTAACCATCCATCCATCTATCCATCTATTCATCCATCCATTTATCCATACACCATCCACTATCCACCCACCATCCATCCATCCATTCATCCACCCATCTATCCATCCAGTCATTCACCCATCCATCCATCATCCAACATCCATCCATCCATCCATCCATCATCCATCCATCCATCCGTCTATCCATCATCCACCCATCTATCCATCCATCCATTCATCTATCCATCCATCCATCTCACCATCCATCATCCATCCATATATAACATACATCATCCATTCCCCCATCCATCTAACCATCCATCCATCTATCCATCTATTCATCCATCCATTTATCCATACACCATCCACTATCCACCCACCATCCATCCATCCATTCATCCACCCATCTATCCATCCAGTCATTCACCCATTCACACATTTATCCAACCATCCATCCATGCATCATCCATGTACCCATCCATTCATCCATCCATCCATCATTCATCTATCCACCCATCTATCTATACATCCATCCATCTGTCCATCTCCCCACCCATCTATCTGTCCATCTATCCACTTATCCATCCATTCAGTCGTTCACTCATGCATCCATCCATCCATCCATCCATTCATCTATCCATCCATCCATCCATCCATCTATCCATCATCCACCCATCTATCTATCATCCATCCATCTATCCATCCATCCATCTCACCATGCATCATCCATCCGTACATACATACATCATCCATTCCCCCATCCATCTAACCATCCATCCATCTATCCATGTATTCATCCATCCATTTATCTATACACCATACACCCACCATCCATCCATCCATCTATCCATCCAGTCATCCACTCATTCATGCATTTATCCAACCATCCATCCATGCATCATCCATCTACCCATACATCCATGCATCATCCATCCACCCATACATTCATCCATCCATCCATCATCCATCCATATGTCCATCTATCCATCTGTTCATCCATCCATTTACCCATCCATCCATCTCACCATCCATCATCCAACATCCATCATTCTATCCATCATCCATCCATCTGTCTATCCATCATCAACCCATCTATCCATCCATCCATCCATCCATCTCACCATCCATCATCCATCCATCCATACATACATCATCCATTCCCCCATCCATCTAACCATCCATCCATCTATCCATCTATTCATCCACCCATTTATCCACGTATTCATCCATCCATTTATCCATACACCATCCACCATCCACCCACCATCCATCCATCTATTCATTCACCCGTCTATCCATCCAGTCATCCACCCATTCATGCATTTATCCAACCATCCATCCATGCATCATCTATCCACCCATACATTCATCCATCCACCCATACATTCATCCATCCATCATCCATCCATATATCCGTCCATCCATCTATTCATCCATCCATTTACCCATCCATCATCCATCCATCATCCAACATCCATCATCCATCCATCCATCTATCCATCATCCATCCATCCGTCTATCCATCATCCACCCATCTCTCCATCCACCCATCTGTCTGTCCATCTATCCACCTATCCATCTGTCCATCCGTCCATCCATCCAATCATTCACTCATCCATCCATCCATTCATCTATCCATCCATTCATCCATCCATCATACCCATCCATCCACCCACCCATCTGTCCATCTATCCACCCATCCATCTCACCATCCATCATCCATCCATACGTACATACATCATCCACTCCCCCATCCATCCATCCATCCATCCATCCATCCACCCACCCATCTATCCATTTATCCACCCATCCACCTATCCACCCAATCACTCACTCATGCATCCAGCCATCCATTGGTCTGACTATCCATCCATCCACCTACGCATCTGCGTCCATTCATCTATCCATGCCTCCATCCTTTTGGGAGTCCGTATGTGCATCCACTCACCCACCTCTCCGTCTGCCCATCGGGCCACGCCTCTGTCCATCCATGTCTTCACTCGCTAAGTCACGTCCAACTCTTTGCGACCTCATGGACGGTAGCCCCCCAGGCTCCTCTGTCCGTTCATCTCACCATGCATCATCCAACATCCATCATTCTATCCATCATCCATCCATCCGTCTATCCATCATCCACCCATCTATCCATCCATCCATCCATCCATCTATCCATCCATCCATCTCACCATCCATCATCCATCCATACGTACATACATCATCCATTCCCCCATCCATCAAACCATCCATCCATCTATCCATCCATTTATCCATACACCATCCACCCACCATCCATCCATCCATTCATTCCCCCATCTATCCATCCAGTCATCCACCCATTCATGCATTTATCCAACCATCTATCCATGCATCATCTATCCACTCATACATTCATCCATCCACCCATACATTCATCCATCCATCCATCACCCATCCATATATCCATCCATCCATCTATTCATCCATCCATTTACCCATCCATCATCCATCCATCCAGCCATCATCCAACATCCATCATTCTATCCATCATCCATCCATCCGTCTATCCATCATCCACCCATCTATTTATCCACCCATCCATCTGTCCATCTATCCACCTATCCATCTGTCCATCCATCCAATCATTCACTCATCCATCCATCCATCCATTCATCTATCCATCCATTCATCTATCCATCCATTCATCTATCCATCCATTCATCCATCCATCGTACCCATCCATCCATCCACCCATCTGTCCATCTATCCACCCATCCATCTCACCATCCATCATCCATCCATACATACATGCATCATCCACTCTCCCCATCCATCCATCCATCCATCCATCCATCCATCCATCCACCCATCTATCCATTTATCCACCCATCCACCTATCCACCCAATCATTCACTCATGCATCCAGCCGTCCATTGGTCTGACTATCCATCCATCCACCTACGCATCTGCGTCCATTCATCTGTCCATGCCTCCATCCTTTTGGGAGTCCATGTGTGCACCCACTCACCCACCTCTCCGTCTGCCCATCGGGCCACGCCTCTGTCCATCCACCTCACAGATCCATGTCTTCACTCGCTAAGTCACGTCCAACTCTTTGCGACCTCATGGACGGTAGCCCCCCAGGCTCCTCTGTCCGTGGGATTCTCCAGGCGAGAATACTGGAGTGGGTTGCCATCCTCCAGGGGATCTTCCCGACCCAGGAATCGAACCTCTGTCTCCTGCATTGCAGGCGGATTCTTTACCACTGAGTCACTAGGAAATCTCAAGACTTTAGTCAGAACCACTCCTTCCCACCAGGTGGCGCATACACCTCCTTAATGAACTGGAGGGCGCTCCCTTGATTGATCCTTTGGTCTTGTTTTGAAGCCAACGTGTCTAAAGAATTATCCATCCTTAGCAAAGGCATCAGCCTGGTCATTTCCCATGAACGTTACCCAATTTATGGAATCCGTCCGTCCTCTGCAACTTGGTCTCTTCTTAGATCATTCTTTATTTAGTCCAGAACTTTTAATGCAATTTCTCATGCCTTTTGCTGTTCTGTTGAAAGTTGTGTCCAACTCTTTGTGACCCCATGGACTACAGCACGCCAGGCCTCCCTGTCCTTTACTGTCTGACAGAGTTTGCTCAAACTCATGTCCATGGAGACGGTGATGCCATCAAGCCATCTCTTCCTCTGTCGTCCCCTTCTCCTCCCGCCTTCAATCTTTCCCAGCATCAGGGTGTTTTCCAGTGAGTCAGCTCTTCGCATCAGGTGGCCAAAGGATTGGAGTTTCAGCTTCAGCGTCAGTCCTTCCCATGAATATTCAGGACTGATTTCCTTTCGGATGGACTGGTTTGGTCTCCCTGCTGTCCTAGGGACTCTCAAGAGTCTTCTCCAGCACCACAGTTCGAAAGCATCAATTCTTCAGCACTCAGCCTCCTTTGTGGTCCAGCTCTCACATCCGTACATGGCTGCTACGCAGCACAATAAAAAGTCGTGCTGCGGACAGAAGACAGAGCAGAGAATCCAGTGTCTGCTCTGCTGGTGTTGCGTCCACAAATTCGTCTGATTCTCCAAAGGAGGCTGGACAAATTCTATTACATACCATTTCCAAGTGCCCACGTTCATTTGAGTCTGTGGTCTCGCTGTTGGTAATTCGTCCTATGGAATGATTTTCCTACAGACACACAGAAGCATATGTGTAACTTGTATTCCATACGTTTGTGTGCCAACTCCCGAAGGTGGCGCTAGTGGTAAAGAACGCGCTTGCCAGTGCAGGAGACGCAAGTTCAATCCCTGGGTCGGCAAGATCCCCTGGAGGAGGGCATGGCGACCCGCTCCAGTATCCTTGCCTGCAGAAGCCCATGCACGGAGGAGCCTGGCGGGCTACAGTCCATGGGGTCGCAAAGAGACAGACATGACCGCGTGACGGAGCTTGCACGCACACACATGGTCCCTGTAGGTGTAAAAGGCGTGTGAGCAGTGAAGGCGTCTTGGCGACCCGCTCCAGTATCCTTGCCTGCAGAAGCCCATGCACGGAGGAGCCTGGCGGGCTACAGTCCATGGGGTCGCAAAGAGACAGACATGACCGCGTGACGGAGCTTGCACGCACACACATGGTCCCTGTAGGTGTAAAAGGCATGTGTGCAGTGAAGGCGTCTGTCTGCAGGCGACCTGAAATTGGAGACAGCCCTCAGGCGCACACAGGATGCCGAGTAAGCTCTTAACAGTAACGGCTACACTGAGTCAGGCTCGGATGTGCTCACCCACCCACGCACTCGCAGGGAGATCTTCCGCGCAGACCTGTGAGACCTCCCGCTGTTGCCACGGCTTGGCGTTCCCAGGCGGCTCCACACCAGGGTCCGCAGTGTGGGGCGGGGGCGGGGGCGGCTGCGGGGTCGAAGGTGCAGAGAGGAGGAGGAGGATGGGATGAAGGACTCACGGCTCGAGCAGGGGTGTCCGGTTGGATTACGGGGGTAAGAGTGCGCCTGAGGTCCCAGGCTCTGGGTGAGGTCAGTGGCCTGAGCTGAGAGGGAAATCCACAGCGGAAGGGACACTCTGGAGCAGGAAGGCGGCAAGCGAGTCCAGTCGGGTTGAGTTAGTTCGGAGACACCTGCAGCCTTAAAGGAGCTGTCCCATGAGATAAGGCGTCCAGGGTGAGCCCACAGCAGAAAAAAGCCGTGATACAGGAGGAGCTTGCCCAGGACCGGAGAAAAGCTGGGCACAATCCATTAGTCCACGCATCTGCCCCTCAATTCATCCATCCGTCCATCCACCCACCAGGCCATTTATCCATCTAGCCACCGACTCAGTTATTCATCATCCACCCATGCATCCATCCACTAACTCAGTTATCCATCTAGCCACTAGTTCAATTATCCATCCACCCATCCATCCATCCATCCATCCACCAGTTCATTTATCCATCCATCTATCCATCAACTCAGTTATCCATCTATCCACCAATTCAGTTATCCATCATCCACCCATTCACCCATCCATCCAAACATCCACTAACTTAGTTATCCATGCATCCATCCACCAATTCGATTATCCATCATCCATCCATCCATCCATCCGTCCATCCATTCATCCATCCATCCACCAATTCAATTATCCATCCACCCATCCATCCATCCATCCACCAATTCAATTATCCACCCACCCATCCATCCATCCATCCATCCATCCATCCACCAATTCAATTATCCATCCATAAATTCATCCATACAACCACCAATTCAATTATCTATCCATCCATTCATGCCAGCATCAATGTGTCACAATATACATGGACTGTTGTTCACCAGGGAAGCTCCCCTGAACCTCAGCATCCGATATTTATCAGTACTCAAACTTCCATCCATCCATCCATCCATCCATCCACCAATTCAATTATCCATCCATAAATTCATCCATACAATCACCAATTCAATTATCCATCCATCCATTCATGCCAGCATCAATGTGTCACAATATACATGGACTGTTGTTCACCAGGGAAGCTCCCCTGAACCTCAGCATCCGATATTTATCAGTACTCAAACACATACTAGCCACGTGTCTGTTCTGAAGTCTCCAGCCCCTCCCAGAAGTTCCAGAAACTAATATGTGCAGTCTCTGTCTTCCCCTCGAGTTTGGATCTGACACGGTGTGTCCCAGAGTCCCCATCATAAATTGCATCATTAAAGGGTCCAGTTACTAAAGCCCCCAAACAAACAAAGGCATGCCTCTGAGAAGGAAACTCCAGGGGCCTGGAGGCGAAGGCAGACCTGTCTTCCCTGTTGTCCAGTCACTCAAGCTCACGTCCATCGAGTCGGTGATGCCATCCAGCCATCTCATCCTCTGTCGCCCCCTTCTCCTCCTGCCCCCAATCCTTCCCAGCATCAGGGTCTTTTCCATTGAGTCAGCTCTCCGCATCAGGTGGCCAAAGGATTGGAGCTTTGGATGTGTCTTTGAGTCAGGTCAAGTCTTTACTGCATACAAGCCAGGGGCTTCCCTGGTAGCTCAATGATAAAGAATCCACCTGCCAACGCAAGACACTCGGGTTCGATCCCTGGGTGGGGCAGATCCCCCGGAGAAGGGAATGGCAACGCACTCCTGTGTTCTTGCCTGGAGAGTCCCATGGACAGAGGAGCCTGGCGGGCTACCATCCACAGGGTCGCCGAGATTGGGACACGACTGAGCAGCTGAACAACAACAGCAGCATCTTCACTACACAGGAGCAAAGCGCAGAAGAGCTACGGTTTACAGCAGGGCTTTGAAGGAAGATGACAAAGGGCGAGAGCCTGCGGAGGTGAGGGCAGAGTCCCCCTAAGGGAATAGGATGAGCACTTCAAAGGCGGGAGGGCCCACAGGGCTCCTTGAAGGAAGCCAAGATGAACCTGGCCGCCTGGTGCAGACAGGGTTCCTCTGCACGAAGCCCAGGCGGCAGTAGCCCAAGGTCCTTAGGAGGACTTTCCCTGGGGGCGAGGAGCTCAGAGCCCTCCGGTGGAGTTCCCCCAGAAAACAATATCCTGGCCGATCAACACGAAGCCAAACCGTACCCCGGCCGGTAGCTTCCACATGGAGGCTGTGGTTAGAGCTCGCTGCGATAACTTCACCTTCATCTCACACTTCCCTTCGCCTACATGGCCTGTCACGAGATTGTAGACAGATACACAAGGTGTTTCCTGGAGCAGGAGGTCGCTTTAGCAAGGGCCCTCCCCGCTCCAGGCATGCAAAGCTGAGCTGTATTTTCAGGGTGGTGGTTCCCACTTTGCAAATGTGAGTTAAGTGTCTTCAGGCTTTGCAGTCTTCTCCATCGTTTCTCAAAAGCCTTCCTCACATCTCCACCATCTTTCTACCCCAGATCTAGAGTAAGCACCGGAATCATTATGCTTTCTGTACCTATCTATTTGTATTGACGTGTTCTTGATTTCAGTTCAGTTCAGCCGCTCAGTCCTGTCCGACTCTTTGCGACCCCATGGACTGCAGCACGCGAGGCCTCCCTGTCCGTCACCAACTCCTAGAGATTACTCAAACTCATGTCCATCAAGTCGGTGATGCCATCCAAGCGTCTCATCCTCTGTTGTCCCCTTCTCCTCCCGCCCTCTATCTTTCCCAGCATCAGGGTCTTTTCCAAAGAGTCAGCTCTTCCCATCAGGTGGCGAAAGTATGGGAACTTCAACATCAGCATCAGTCCTTCCAATGAATATTCAAGACTGATTTCCTTTCATATAGACTGATTGGATCTCCTTGCAGTCCAAGGGACTCTCAAGAGTCTTCTCCAACACCACAGTTCAAAAGCATCAATTCTTCAGGGCTCAGCTTTCTTTATAGTCCAACTCTCACATCCATACATGACCACTGGATCAACCATAGCTTTGACTAGATGGACCTTTGTTGGCAAAGTAATGTCTCTGCTTTTTAACATGCTGTCAAAGTTGGTCATAACTCTTCTTCCAAGGAGCTAGTATCTATTAATTTCATGGCTGCAGTCACCATCTGCAGTGATTTTGGAGCCCAAGAAAAAGTCTCTCACTGTTTCCATTGTTTCCCCATCTATTTCCCATGAAGTGATGGAACTGGATGCCATGATCTTCATTTTCTGAATGTTGAGTTTCAAGGCAGCTTTTTCACTCTCCTCTTTCACTTTCATCAAGAGGCTCTTTAGTTCTTCTTCACTTTCTGCCATAAGGGTGGAATCATCTGCATATCTGAGGTTATTGATATTTCTCCTGGCAATCTTGATTCCAGCTTGTGCTTCCTCCAGGCCAGCATTTCTCATGATGTACTCTGCATAGAAGTTAAATAAGCAGGGTGATAATATACAGCCTTGACGTACTCCTTTTCCTATTTGGAACCAGTCTGTTGTTCTGTGTCCGGTTCTAACTGTAGCTTCTTGACCTGCATACAGATTTCTCAGGAGGCAGGTCAGGTGGTCTGGTATTCCCAGATCTTCAAGAATTTGATTTACAATATTGTTAATTCCTGTTGTACAGTAAAGCGATTTGGCTATACGTATATGTGCATTCTTTTCTTAATATTCTTTTCCACTATGGTTTATCAAACAGGAAAAGGAGTACGTCAAGGCTGTATATTGTCACCCTGCTTATGTAACTTCTATGCAGAGTACATCATGAGAAACGCTGGACTGGAAGAAGCACAAGCTGGAATCAAGATTGCCAGGAGAAATATCAATAACCTCAGATATGCAGATGACACCACCCTTATGGCAGAAAGTGAAGAGGAACTCAAAAGCCTCTTGATGAAAGTGAAAGAGGAGAGCGAAAAAGTTGGCTTAAAGCTCAACATTCAGAAAACGAAGATCATGGCATCCAGTCCCATCACTTCATGGGAAATAGATGGGGAAACAGTGGAAACAGTGTCAGACTTTTATTTTTGGGGGCTCCAAAATCACTGCAGATGGTGACTGCAGCCATGAAATTAAAAGACGCTTACTCCTTGGAAGGAAAGTGATGACCAATCTAGATAGCATATTCAAAAGCAGAGATATTACTTTGCCATGAAACAGTGGAAACAGTATCAGACTTTGTTTTTTGGGGGCTCCAAAATCACTGCAGATGGTGACTGCAGCCTTGAAATTAAAAGACGCTTACTCCTTGAAAGGAAAGCTATGACCAACCTTGATAGCATATTAAAAAGCAGATATATTACTTTGTCAACAAAGGTCCGTCTAGTCAAGGGTATGGTTTTTCCAGTGGTCATGTATGGATGTGAGAGTTAGACTGTGACAAAAGCTGAGTGCCAAAGAATTGATACTTTTGAACTGTGGTGTTGGAAAAGACTCTTGAGAGTCCCTTGGATGGCAAGGAGATCCAACCAATCCATCCTAAAGGAGATCAGTCCTGGGTGTTCATTGGAAGGACTGATACTAAAGCTGAAACTCCAACACTTTGGCCACCTGATGCAAAGAGCTGACTCATCAGAAAAGACCCTGATGCTGGGAGGGATTGGGGTCCGGAGGAGAAGGGGACCACAGAGGATGAGATGGCTGGATGGCATCACCGACTTATTGGACATGAGTCTGAGTGAACTCTGGGAGTTGGTGATGGTCAGGGAGGCCTGCCGTGCAGTGATTCATGGGGTTGCAAAGAGTCGGACATGACCGAGCGAATGAACTGTACTGAACTGAACTGAGGTACTCAATAAACACATGAAACATGAATGAATGAATTCTACCTTATCAGTAGATCAGCATGCCCCAATCACTGGTAAGCTGAGCTGTCAATGTCCTTTTACTTTTGTAAACACCTACCCACCTCTAGCAGGCTTCACCATTTTCTTATTCTTCTTCGCATAACAAACTCTGTACTAATCCATATTTTGTGTCCGTATGTGTGTTAGTTGCTCTTTGTGTCCAACTCTTTCCAACCCCATGGACTGTAGCCCACCAGCCTCCTCTGTCCATGGAATTCTCCAGGCAAGAACAGTGAAATGGGTCACCAGTTCCTTCTCCAGGAGATCTTCCCAATCCAGGGATCCAACCTGGATGTCTTGCATTGCAGGCAGATTCTTTATCCAAAAGCTACTAGAGAAGCCCAATCCATATTTTAACTGATTAAAAGTAAATGGAATAATATTTTGGTCAGAACATAAAGGAAAAGATCTCCTTCTAAAAAACAGTTATTAGAAAACAATTCTCCAGGAATCTTTAGCATTTCTGCACAATTTGCAAACAAAGGTACTTATTGCCCTTTTGTTCCAAACCACCTTTTCAAGTATGTTTTCACAGAAAACAGCTTTGGAAGACACACTATCTCCTTTCAAAGAAGAATGCAGGTTTGTTAACTGTCCCATACAAAACATTAATGACTTCCTCCAAGGAAAAGATTGGTTAGATGTGCCTGCAGCTCAATATAAACAAGTTTAGGTTTCCGAAACTGAGTATTCCTCAGCTGTGGCATAAATCGAACCTGTGGGCCTTAGTGGGGTGGGGAGCAAAAGACATCATTGCAAACATGAAGTTTGTGCTTTCTGCAAGTCCTTATTTTCTGACTTGGGGTCTTATGTCCTCCTTCAGCTTCCATGAAAGTATGCAAGCCTAGCATTAATTTGTAAGTACATTTCACCAGGAAGGATTAGAAGCTGATAGGGCCATGACTTCCTGGAAGAAAAAGAAGGTGACACCAACAGATGGAAAGATGTATCATGTTCTTGGATTGAAAGAATCAATATTGTGAAAATGACTATACTACACAAAGCAATCTACAGATTCAGTGCAATCCTTGTCAAATTACCAATGGCATTTTTCATAGAAACAGAACAAAAATTTTTACCATTTGTATGAAAACACAAAAGCCATCTAGAAAAAGTAAAACAGAATTGGAACATCAACCTTCCTGACTTCAGACTGTACTACAAAGCTACATTAGTCAAGACATTATGGTCCTGGCACAAAAACAGAAATATAGACCAATGGAACAAGATGAAAGCCCAGAGATAAACCTATGCACCTATGGGCACCTTATCCTTGACAAAGGAGGCAAGAATATATAATAGAGAAGAGATAGCCTCTTCGATAAGTGGTACTGGGAAAACTGGACAGCTACTTATACAATAATGAAATTAGAACACTTAGTAACAATACACACAAAAATAAATTCAAAACGGATCAAAGACCTAAATGTAGGGCCAGAAACTATAAAACTCTTAGAGGAAAACATAGGCAGAACACTCTTTGACATAAACTGCAGCAAGATCTTCTTTGACCCACTTCCTAAAGTAATGGAAATAAGAACAAAAATAAACAAATGGGGCCTAATTAAACTTAAAAGCTTCTGTACAGCAAAGGAAACTATACACTTGATGAAAAGATAACCCTCAGAATGGGAGAAAATAATTTCAAACGAGGCAAGTGAAAAGGATTAATCTCTAAAATATACAAGCAGGTCAAGCAGCTCAATATCAGAAAAACAACCCAAACAAAAAAGGGCAGAAGACCTAAACAGACACTTCTCCAAAGAAGACATACAGATGGCCAATAAACACATGACAAGATGCACAATGTTACCCATTATTAGAGAAATGCAAATCAAAACTAAAATGAGGTATCACCTCACATAGGTCTGAATGGCCATCATCAAAAAATCTACAGACAATAGATGCTGGAGAGGATGTGGAAAAAAAGGGAATGCTCTTACACTACTGGTGGGAATGTAAATTGATATAGTCACTATGGAATCTACAGTATGGAGATTCTTAAAAAAAAAAAAGAAAGAAAAGAAAAAAAACTAGGACTAAAACTGCCATATGCCCCAGAAATCCCACTACTGGGCACATACCCTGAAAAAACTATAACTCAAAAAGACACACGTGCCCCACTGTTCACTGCAACACTGTTTACAACAGCCAAGTCACGGAAGCAACCCAGATGTCCCGTGACAGAAGAAACCCAGATGTCCCGTGACAGAAGAATGGATCAAAAACCTGTGGTACATATATACAATGGAATGTTACTCAGCCATGAAAAGGAACAAATGTAGGTTGGTTGAACTAAGGTGGATTAACCTAGAGCCTGTTAGACACAGTGAAGTGCTGCTGTTGTTCAGTCACTCAGTCATGTCCGACTCTTTGGGACCCCATGGACTGCAGCAGCAACCAGGCTTCCCTGTCCTTCGCCATCTCCTGGAGCTTGCTCAAACTCACGTCCATTGAATTGGTGATGATATCCAACCATCTTGTCCTCTGTCGTCCCCTTCTCCTCCTGTCTTCAATCTTTCCCAGCATCAGGGTCTTTTCTAAGGAGTTGGCTCTTCATATCAGGTAGCCAAAGTACAGGAGCTTCAGCCTCAGCATCAGTCCCTCCAAAGAATATTCAGGATTGATTTCCTTTAGGATTGACTGGTTTGATCTCCTTGTTGTCCAAGGGACTCTCAAGAGTCTTCTCGAACACCACAGTTCAAAAGCATGAATTCTTCGGAGCTCAGCCTTCTTTATGGTCCAACTCTCACATCCATACATAACTATTGGAAAAACCTTAGCTTTGACTATAAGAACCTTTGTTAGCAAAGTAATAGCTCTGCTTTTTAATACTCTGTCTAGGTTTATCATGGCTTTTCTTCCAAGGAGCAAGTATCTTTTAATTTCATGGCTGCAGTCACCATCTACCATGATTTTTAATCACAGAAGAAGTATTAATAAGTCAGAAAGGGAAAAACAAATATCACATATTAACACATATATATGAAATCTAGAAAAATGGTGCTGATGACCCTATTTGCAGGGCAGGAATAGAGACACAGGCATAGAGAACAGACTTATGGATACAGCAGGGGAAGGAGAGGGTGGGACAAGTTGACAGAATAGCACTGAAACATACATATTACCATATGTAAAGCACATCTAGTGGGAAGTTGCTGTATAACACAGGGAGCTCAACCTGGTGCTCTGTGACAACCGAGGTGGTGGGATGGTATAGGGAATGGGAGGGAGACTCAAAAAGGAGGGGCATATGTACACCTTATGGCTGACTCAGATTGTTACACAGTAGAAACTAATAACACAACACTGTAAAGCAATTATCCTCCATTTAAAAAAAAACAAAGAAAAGAACTGAGTCTCATAGGCTTGTTTATAGAGATATAAAAAGACGCCCTGGATGCAGAGAGCCAAGAAGGTTAGGGGGAGGGTGGAAGTGTCTCTTTAATGTCATACCTAATAATGAATATTTAAAGTAAACGAAGAAAGGCAGGATTGATTCAAGCTGTTTCAATAGTGATATGACTGTCAGTCACTCTCCTCCAGGCAAGAGGAGGAAAAGATTTTATCATAACAAGAGGGCAGAAAGCATCACAATTCTGGCCAAAAGTCAACATGGCTGTAGCTCTGAGTCAAAGAGTCCCTCAACCTGAAACAGATAGTGTCAGTAATGATGAGCTTACTACCTGAAACAAGTATTAGGGAGGTAGAAAACAGTAAATATCTTTTCAGATAAGCCATGCGCATTTCCAGGACCACTTAAAACTAAGAGTAGATGTGCCACGCTTATTGGTGTGGGGTCATTCTCTCCCTCCATGCACTCTAGCCTTCTATCTTTTCCTCCTTCTGCCTTAATCTCAGTTGCTTTACAGCAAAGATGATTAGGGGTGGGCTGAGGCTGTCCCTTCTTCATCATGTAAAACCATAAGCACCTATACAAGTACACTGGGAACCTTCAGGGACAGGAATGATTCAAACTGTTATGACTATTGGATACAGGCACCCAACTTACCATCCTATTCAGTCCTGCAGAACAAGAAGATCACCAAATTCAACTGTTCCTACCTGCACAGGGTTTACAGTGCAAGGCTTCCCTGGTGGGTCAGATGTTAAAGAATCTGCCTGCAGTGTGAGAGACCCAGGTTCGATTCCTGGGTCAGGAAAATCCCCTGGAGAAGGAACTGGCAACCCACTCCAGTATTCTTGCCTGGAGAATCCCATGGGCAGAGGAGCTTGGAGGACCATGGGGTTGCAGAGTCAGACACAACTGAGTGACTAGATGACATGACGTGACTCAGAGTGAGAGGGGAAATCTAATGTGACTTTGTAGGTGGATCTTTTGGGACCAATTCAATGTACTGTTGATGCCTCAACATGTGAATATTCAGTAGGACTGATCTGTTAAGGCTTGTACTTCACCATTCTGTAAGTGCCATACAGAGCTTCCCTCAATGAGGGAAGAGCCAAATGTAAAGAAATGTTAGTGGGACAAACCTCTCTGAAACTTTACCAGTAGATGGGTCAGGAATTAGCATACATGGCTCTACTCTCTAATGGCCAAAACTTTTACTGTATTGATGATGTCCTGTTGGTTGACAAGTCAGAAGTCCCAGTCTCAATGACCTTCAATGTAGTATTATCATGCCTTTTCAGTAGGAGTGATTAATAAATTCTGAGAAAAACACGTACCTGCATGCAAAGTAGTTTCTTGGGACTATTTAGGTAGACTCAAAATACTCAGTGCCGTCAAAAATCAAAGGAAAACTATAGTTTCTCTGTAAACCCCACGACCAAAAAGGAAACCCACATGTTTACAGCAGTTATCCACAAGTCAACATCTTGCTTTCACTCCTACCACCAATGGCAAAGTTATGGAGCACAATCCACAAGACTACAATCACTTGACACCAAATGTAGGCCCAGTGCCCTCAAGACTAGAAAATCCAGCCAAGTGGCTACCCTAGAAGTACTCTCAATATATGCCTCCTGGCTGGTGTAAGTTCTATTTGAGGGGCACCATTAACTACGATCAACACTTTCTTTCCAGAGGCACCTTCAGGATGCTATTTTTATGAGGAAGCCAGTCATTAACATGGCTCGTTTCGAAAAACAGGTTGCTGACACCACAGTGATGATCATCAGGAATTTCAGTGTTTAAGGAAACACTACCTCAGGCCTGGAAGATATTCAGGTCAGCCTGAACTCACTGACCAGGGTTGATATGAATGTTAGACTTGGCCTAGATTTCTCCCTTGCAGAATAGAGACTGGGCAATTTCTAATATATTTTTCTGCACCTGGCTTAAGTAATTCCCCAAGCCAAGTGGAAAGGTCAATACAGAAACTTAAGGAGAAACCATCTGGCTTTCTAAGGGACACCCTAATGGTTCATAGAGGCATGGCATGTTGAGGTAAATAGTGCATGTTAGCCCCATCTTTCTGACTGGAATCTTGGGACTATTCTTAATTAAATGCTGTGTGAGGCAAATCAGATAGATATGGTCCCAGTTTCTATCAGTTAGATTAACTAGAGTGGTGTCCTCTTGGAAATACATGTCATAGCAAAGCTGATACAGAAACAAAGGATTGCAATAATTTGGCGACTATTCCCCATGGACATCTCATGTCCGCACATTTTGTGAGCAAGGACACTAACTACCAGTGACTACATTTTCTTCTGAATTCTCTTCATGGATGTCTGCATTGCAAACAGCCTTGTCAGAGATAATGTGTCTTCCTCCAAGTTAGAGTAAACAAACCCTCTAAATTAATAAAGATAATGTCTCCTACAGGGCAATGATTGGACAGACTTGCCTGCAGCTTGTTATAAAACACTGGGGTTCATTAAGCATGGGGTTCCTCAGCTATGATGCAAACCTACTACAAACAACGGCATCCACTCATGCCCTTCTGTATCTCCCGACCATGAGACCTGGGGGACAAGGGCACTGATCACCCATGAAGTTCACGCTGCTTGCTCTGATGGGAATAACAAGTCCTTTGTCTCTGATACAGAAGTCTCATGCTTTCTGCCAGAATTCATAAAACTGTAACAGGCTAACTCTTTAGCTTTCAAGTAGAGTAAAACCTCTCTCAGACTCTACAATTCTTGAGAGTGGTCAGCATTTTCAAAGCAAATTTGTGTAGGCAGCATGAGAGATGGGGTGAGAGTCTGAGTCAAGAATGAGAAAAAATTGCATGTCATTTCCACTGCTGTTCATTTTTAATTTGTGCATTTTTTCCTCATTGGTAAATTTCCCCTCTCAATTAAGGAGAGACATATGCAAGAACATAGTTACCACTATTCAGCCTCCAACTGAAAAAAATATATATGTATTTTCTTTACTTAATTTTTGACAGGGAGGCCTTCATTCCATAGACACAACTTGAGAAATTAAGCATTTTTCAATAAAAATATTAAGATACTAAATAACAGAATAGAAACTATTTAGAAACATACTTTCTAGAATTTATCATTAAAGTGGGTTATAATTCTTGGCCTACTGCTTTGCCAGCTAAGTATCTACAATGAACCATTCATACAATTCCAGAAATACTAGAAAAGGAAATAATATAAGCAGCATCCAGTCCCATGGCAGTTATACTGAACCTCATGAGTGCTGTAGATTTTTGCATTATATGCAAACATGTTATCATTTAAATTGTTTGCTCTCTATATATGCCTGCTTTGAGGGTATGAATACACCAATGTATAATAAGAGTAATTATGCTGATATGCTTTAAGATCATCCATGAAATTATTTATAAAACTTTTATAAATTGAATCTTTTCTCTAATTGTTGCCAGTTGAAAATATACTTCTTCCTTCCTGGAATGGATAGCAGGAATATATACTCTGGGACATCTGAGTATGAAGGCCCAAAGGGGACACAGGCCTTGGGAACAGCTGTTTTGGGGGCCTGACTTCTTGTAAATATTAAATCTAATTTATCCCAATTACAGCCAGCACATATGGATGTAATACTAGTAGGGGCATCTCATTTAAAAACATCAATATAGTTAATATATTTGGGTTCATTTAAAGTTTATAGTCAGAACAACATAAGGACAAGGATTCAAACTTTTAACGTCTATGAGCTGGCAAACATCCAAGTAAGATAATTCAGTTGGTTGCTGCTTGTGTCTCAGATGAGTTTTACAATTGATTCTTACTGTTACACAATAGAACCAGAAATATTCCCCAAATAATGTAAAGAACATTTTAAAACATAGAAATATCACTATATATTCTTATGAAAATGTTTCATTATTTCAATTAAATCAGTATTATAAAGTTATCTCACTACTGAAACAACTATTAAATTTACATATACAAAAATGGTAATATTTAAAATCAGAATTTTTGAGCTTGGAATTAGCCATAAAGTTCTGAAGGATTATTTTGTCATAACATTATAATTGAGGGTTCTTTTTGTCAATAAAATTCATGAACTTTAAAGTATAAACTATTGTCACCAAATGTATGTTTGCAAGAGATTTGTAAGGCAAAATTCAAATTCACTTGATAAATGGGTATCTGTTTACAAAGTCAAAGGTTCAGTGACTCCATCATTTATAACCTGATTATATTTAAGCCTAATGGGCTGCTGAACTTCCTGTAAGAAAAAAGGAAAAAGAGGATAAAAAGAAGGGAAGGGAAGGAAGGTATAAAGGAGAGAGAGGGGAAAGAAAGGCGTAGGCAAGGGAGGGAGGGAGATAAAAAAAAAGGAAGGAAAAAGGGAAGCAATGGAGGGAAAAAGGAAGGAAGTGGGAGAGAGAGGGAGACAGAGAAAATAAAAGAAATACAAAAATGCTGTATGCAGTCACTCACCAATTAGGGCATATTATTTAATATTTACCCTTTCAGTTCACTTAATGATAATTAGACTGTGAGAATAACCTGCCTTCCATTAGAAAGCAATATACATTTAAGCAGAAATGTTTAGCTTTGTTTAAATACCCATGTCTACATTTCTAAATGGCATGAAAGTTCAGGTGTGTGGATAATAAAGAGGAAAAGATTTCCCAAATGAGAACATAGAGAAGACTTGAACATGCTCCAAAGAACTATATTGCCCATGGAACTTGAGAGTTTGACTCAAATTCCCTGCTAATATTAAAAACTAAATTACAGTATCTATGATTCTCAATTTTACATTCAGACATGGAGGAAAGAAAATAGTCTGCCTACTCCTCAAAAGAAAACATTTCTTCCTCTCATCTTTAATGTCAGAGGAATGCTGCACCCCTTTTGTGGCTTTTATCATTTCCTCTTGTCATTATAGTTATCTAAAATACCTCCCCTCTATCTGTACCCTCCGCAGGCATCTATCTGATTCACCTGTGGATCACCATACTGCCTAGCACAAGCTTTGCACAGAAATGTGTGTGATATGCAAAATTATAAAAAAATAATAATAATAATAATGACTATACATCTGACACTTGTAGGTGGGGCTAGAACTCTCAAATCTAGACAACTAATACAGAACATAATTTTCCCTGAAGTCTGGTCATAATTCTGAATGTCATGATCAGTCACCACTGGGAACTGAAGCTTTAGAACTGTAGTTAAGATAATGAACCCTGCAGCTTCTATCTGTGGAAACTTCTACAAGTTACTGAAATCCTCTTAGTATCCGCACTACCTGAATTTTGTGAACTTTAAATAAACTAATCCAATAAGGTGCTTAGAACACTGCCTGAAACATGGAAAGTACTGACATACATGTTTAGTTCACTCAGTCGTGTCTGACTCTTTGGGACCCCATGAACCGTAGCACGCCAGGCCTCCCTGTCCCTCACCCACTTCCAGAGTCCACCCAAATCCATGTCCATTGAGTCAGTGATGCCATCCAACCATCTTATCCTCTGTTGTCCCCTTCTCCTGACACCTTCAACGTTTCCCAGCATGAGGGTCTTTTCCAGTGAGTCAGTACTTCACATGAGGTGGCCAAAGTACTGGAGTTTCAGCTTCAACATCAGTCCTTCCAATGGACACCCAGGACTGATCTCCTTTAAGATGGACTGGTTGAATATCCTTGCAGTCCAAGAGATTCTCAAGAGTCTTCTCCAACACCACAGTTCAAAAGCATCAACTCTTTGGTGCTCAGCTTTCTTTATAGTCCAACTTTCACATGTGAAAAAAACCAGAGCCTTGACTAGACGGACCTTTGTTGGTTGGCAAAGTAATGTCTCTACTTTTTAATAAGCTGTCTAGGTTGGTCATAACTTTCCTTCCAAGGAGTAAGCATCTTTTAATTTCATGGCCACAATCACCATCTGCAGTGATTTTGGAGTCCAAAAAAATAAAGTCAGACACTGTTTCCCCATCTATTTCCCATGAAGTGATGGGACCAGATGCCATGATCTTCGTTTTCTGAATGTTGAGCTTTAAGCCAACTTTTTCACTCTCCTCTTTCACTTTCATCAAGAGGCTTTTTAGTTCCTCTTCACTTTCTGCCCTAAGGGTGGTGTCATCTGCATATCTGAGGTTATTGATATTTCACCCTGCAATCCTGATTCCAGCTTGTGCTTCTTCCAGCCCAGCGTTTATGTACTCTGCATATAAGTTAAATAAGCACGGTGACAATATACAGTCTTGACATACTCCTTTTCCTATTTGGAACCAGTCTATTGTTCCATGTCCAGTTCTAACTGTCACTTCCTGACCTGCATACAGATTTCTCAAGAGGCGGGTCGGGTGGTCTGATATTCCCATCTCTTTCAGAATTTTCCAGTTTATTGTGATCCACACAGTCAAAGGCTTTGGCATAGTCGATAAAGCAGAAATAGATGTTGTTCTGGAACTCTCTTGCTTTTTCAGTGTTCCAGCGGATGTTGGCAATTTGATCTCTGGTTCCTCTGCCTTTTCTAAAACCAGCTTGAACATCTGGAAGTTCACAGTTCACGTATTGTTGAAGCCTGACATTTCTCTGTTTGAGAAAAGTGAAATAAAACCTCCCTTTTTCTGGTTTCTTTTAGCTCACGTGAAGTTGAGTCTGAAAGATCTAGTATAAAGCATAGTAAGTATAGTTGATAACATTGTATTATATAATTGACATTTACTGAGAGAATAAAACTTAAATGCTTTCACGCACAAAGATAATATATGAGCATATATACATATATATATATAACATGTTAGCCGTCATCATTATTATTATTTTGTAATTTCTATACCAAACAGAGGTCTATTAAGTACACAAAGCTGCAAAGTACCCATAGGCTTTTTCTCTATTCATAAAAGTATATAGACTTTCCCTAGAACCTAGGAAAAACTCAATTTTTTTTCTTTTTTTAATTTCTGCTTTTTTGAAATACAACTGACAAACTGTAAGATATTTAAAGTGTATGTGTAAGATATTTAAAGTATATTTAAAGTGTATGGTAGTGACTTGATGTATTTATACACTGTGAAAGAATCCTTTCCATCTAGTTAATTTATATATCAGCTCATGTATTATCTTTCTCTGTGTGTGAAAGCATTTAAGTTTTATTCTCTCAGTAAATGTCAATTATATAATACAATGTTATCAACTATACTTACTATGCTTTATATTAGATCCTTCAGACTCAACTTCATGTGAGCTAAAAGGACCCAGAAAAAGGGAGGTTTTATTTCACTTTTCTCAAACAGAGAAATGTCTTTGCCTAAGCTTCCTAAAATTGACCAGTCAGATATTAGTTCCAAAATCAGCCTCAGTAACCTTTTCATATTCTTTTCCTCCAGCCTGGCCTCTCAGATAATTTCCAATTGCTGCTGCTGCTGTTGCTGCTAAGTCACTTCAGTCATGTCCGACTCTGTGGGACCTCACAGACGGCAGCCCACCAGGCTCCCCCAACCCTGGGATTCTCCAGGCAAGAACACTGGAGTGGGTTGCCATTTCCTTCTCCAAAGCATGAAAGTGAAAAGCGAAAGTGAAGTCGCTCAGTCATGTCCGACTCTTAGCGACCCCATGGACTGCAGCCTACCAGGCTCCTCTGTCCATGGGATTTTCCAGGCAAGAGTACTGGAGTGGGTTGCCATTGCCTTCTCCGACTTCTCAATTAGCAACTCCATTTAATAAGAAAAGTAGATTTCTCACAAGTTTCTGTAACATATCTAGCTCTACGAAGCTGACCAGAGCAACTTTCAGGTTTGAAAATAGTTTTCATCATTCATTTCCCAGCATGAATTCAAACATATGCTTTCCAGAAGCAAGCTGGAAAAGAATGATTCATGACATTTGATTAATTAAATCCTCTTGATAAATACAATCCTGGCAGCAGCATTATGATAGATATTTATATGTGGATATTTAGCCTTATGGAAAAGGAAATGGCAACTCACTCCAGTATTCATGTCTGGAGAATCCCATGGACAGAGGAGCCTGGTGGGCTACAGTCCACAGGGTTGCAAAGAGTTTGGACATGACCAAAGCAACTTAGTACAGACAGATATTTATCTTTAACCTCATATTTTGACCTCTAATATACCACCCTCTCTCAAAAAAAAAAAAATAAAGAAAGAAAAACCATTGTCTAATGGCCAAGATATGCACGCTGCTGCTGCTGCTAAATAGCTTCAGTTGTGTCCGACTCTGTGCGACCCCATAGACGGCAACCCACCAGGCTCCCCCATTCCTGGGATTCTTCATGCAAGAACACTGGAGTGGGTTGCCACTTCCTTCTCCAATGCATGAAAGTGAAAAGTGAAAGTGAAGTCACTCAGTTGAGTCCAACTCTTAGCGACCCCGTGGACTGCAGCCCACCAGGCTCCCCAATCCATGGGATTTTCCAGGCAAGAGTACTGGAGTGGGGTGCCATTGCCTTCTCTGAGATATGCATGCTACATCTTACAAATTGACCAGATTATCATTTTTGACATGCTCTACCAGAGAAACCAGAAAAAGTTCAGTCTTGAGGAAGAAAAGAACTGAGCCACAATGTATTCAAGAAATAAATAAAGCTACCACATTCACTGAATTCTAATATGCCTCACCCCAGACTACATTGAACCTATAATGGCAGTACATTTAAGAGAAATTAACTCGAGATATGTAAATTGATTGAATGCCTAACTGTACTTCAGTTGTTCGAACTAATTTCCCCCCTCTGAATCTTATATTGACATTTATACCATTTTAATAAGAATCCATAATGAGTCTCATATTAGGAGAAGGGATTCTATTAAGTGAAAGTAACCCCATATGCATCCAAGCAAATGCCAAGTAGAACAAGAAACAGATTTTAAATGGAAGTTAAATTTCATACATGTAATGAGTGATAATAATAGCTCATGGTTCTATAAATGTTTTCATTAACAAAGCCCTTTCAAATATCCTGTCTCAATCAGTCTTCATAAAATCCTTTGGTAAAGAAAGATATTTATCTAGAGTTTAGGCCTGACATGCTATGGATTGCTATTGCTGTTTAACAATGTTATCTTATGAATTGGGAATTTTATCACGGCAACATTTAAGAATAATCACTGGAATTGAATTAGTCATTTTTAAATGTTCTAGGAAAGTCAACTGAAGCTAAAGAACGTTACATTCCCTCCTATTTTCCCCTTTTAAAAATATGACTAATTTGCATCAGAAACCAGGTGGTCAATTTGCATAGATAAGACCCAAGAAAATTTGTACCACACTATGAAATCTGGGGGGGCAGGGAACGGGAATATGGGAAGAACAATGCAGTGTATGCCTTTTTTTTTTTTTTTTTTACTTTATTTTACTTTACAATACCGTATTGGTTTTGCCATACATTGACATGAATCCACCATGGGTGTATATGAGATCCCAATCCTGAATCCCCCTCCCACATCCCACCCCATTTCCTCTCTCTGGATCATCCCCGTGTACCAGCCCCGAGCATCCTGTATCCTGTATTGAACATAGGCTGGTGCTTCATTCTTACATGATAGTATACATGTTTCAATGCCATTCTCCCAAATCATCCCACCCTCTCCCTCTCCCACAGAGTCCAAAAGTCCGTTCTATACATCTGTGTCTCTTTTGCTGTCTCGCATACAGGGTCATCAATGGGAAGAACAATGCAGTGTATGCTTTTTTAAAAAAACTTTGACTTGCTAGCTCAAGCAAAGTCTGAATGGATCAGTGGGGACCAAGAATCTCTGTTCTTTTTCTGAAACCCTGACCATTGTTCACATGAACTATATCATATTTCTACTTTAGGAAACAATGAAGGAAACAATACCAGAATAAAATAATAAAAATGGAAAGGTGAATGCAGAAATATAGCATGGCTAAGTGGAAATCTGCTGAACACACGGAGCTCAAATCTGGTGCTCGGTGACAACCTAGAGGGGTGGGATAGGGTGGGAGGTGGGAAGGAGGTTCTAGAGGGAGGCGACACATGTATACCTATGGCTGATTCACGTTGATATACAGCAGAAACAAATATAACAATGTAAAGCAATTATCCTCCAATTAAAGATAAATTTTTTAAAATAAAGTAAATCAAGGCTAAACAGAAAATAAAGGTAAATTTAAAAATAAAATAAAGATAGCATGACTATAGTTTCAGCTAATCAAAAACTATTTTCTTGATATTTGTTGTTTTTCAGTTGATCAGTTGCCTCCAACTCTTTGTGACCCCAGGGACTGCAGCGTGCCAGGCTTCCCTGTCCTTCATCATCTCCTGGAGCTTGCTCAAACTCATGTCCATTGAGTCAGTGATGCCATCCAACCATCTAACAGACTCGATGGACGTGAGTCTGGGTGAACTTTGGGAGTTGGTGATGGACAGGGAGGCCTGGCATGCTGCGATTCATGGGATCGCAAAGAGTCAGACACGACTGAGTGACTGAACTGAACTGAACTAGGTTGGTCATAGTTTTTCTTCTAAGGAGCAAGTGTTTTTTAATCTCATGGCTGCAGTCACCAACTGCAGTGATTTGGGAGCCCAAGAATTTTATATTTTCTTGATATAGCATACTTATTTTATCATCTTATTTAAAACATAATAATAAATGTATTAGTTACGTACACAAAATTGATTATTCATATCAAAAGTTGATAGTAATAAACATGAAAATACTTCAAGTTCCTTAAAATGAAACCTGTATAATACAGTTGTTGGAGAAGGCAATGGCAACCCACTCCAGTACTCTTGCCTGGAAAATCCAATGGAAGGAGGTGCCTGGTAAGCTGCAGTCCATGGGGTCACTAAGAGTCAGACACAACTGAGCGACTTACCAGCAGCAACAGCAGCAATACAGTTGTTTTATCTTTATCAAACTGACATTAGGAAATGAGATGTAAACTCTTCCTGTAATCCGGATTACAGGACAGAAATAAGAGGGGTGACTCTGGTAACAGACAGGACAGAACGCAAACCACTACAACTCCCTTTTCCACTGAAAAATGGCAGTTAGTTAAGAATTGGAAACACTAGTAGAGACTGAAGATATTTCAGTAATTAGTCTTTATATTATGAAATATAAATTCCTGTTTATTCATGATAGATGTACATTGGAAGGTTGATTTCCCTGAGTACAGAACAATTACAGAATCACTTTAAATAAGAAGAACTTTACGTTTATCTCCCTGATAACCCAAGAGACAAGACACAAGAGATGGATTCAAGTTCTCTAGAGGGAAAGAAAAACAAACCAGATCAACCTGCAATGGAAGAGAGTCTCAGATGTGAAGCTGCAAGTAAAAAATTCTGCCACAATGCACTGGCAATGAATGGTTATATAAGTAATGTCTGATGTTCAACTTTTAAATCATTTTCTTTTCAGATTTGCAATTAACCCCCAGCATTCCTATCAATTTAAAATCCCCTACATAGAAAAAAAAAAAAAAGTGTTAGGCGTGCACCCAAGAATGAAGACATACAGAAAGGATGAAGAGACTGCTCAACATGATAAAGCAGAAAGACAAGGACAGGAACACAGAAGGCAGAGGATGTCAACACTGTCTCTTCTTTCCACACTGGAAACTCTTGGATATCACATTAATGCACTGCAATTTCCATAGTTAGCTCCA
This sequence comes from Cephalophus harveyi, assembly GCA_006410635.1. Classification (NCBI taxonomy): domain Eukaryota; kingdom Metazoa; phylum Chordata; class Mammalia; order Artiodactyla; family Bovidae; genus Cephalophus; species Cephalophus harveyi. The sequence goes on from SJYT01046847.1 coordinate 125,384, forward strand.
ATGGAAGTTTAAGTTTTGTTTTGTTGCCAATATTGAAAAATAATACTGAATATTAAAAGAGGGTGTTGGAAAGCTGGAAAATAGTCCATTACATATATAATTTAATTTACATGCAAATATTATTTATGCAATGCTCAAAGTGTTATGGTATTTAATAAGCTGGTAACATAAGCTCTTTCCTGTTGCTAATTTATTTCCTTTATTTGTGTATCCTAGGAGGGGCAGTGAGTCACTGTATGAGAAAGGGTTGGACAATCTCTGGCCCATCAGTGGACAGCAAGACAGCCTGTTACCACCTCTTTGATGCAATTTCCTTGAGGTCAAGGAGTTTCGTTCTTCCATACCATATCCCCAGCACCTTATAAATATTTGATGAATGAAAGTCTGTACTTCTCTCTGGCTCATTATTTAAAACAATAAATCCTGGAATTTATTCTAAAATGGGGACTCTTCATGTTGGATTTTTAAGGTAGTTTCAGTTCTGGAAAGCAATTATGTGCATCCAAGTGAAGTCGTTTCAGTTGTGTCTGGCTCTTTGTGACCCTATGGACCGTAGCCCACCAGGCTCCTCTGTCCATAGGATCCTCCAGGCAAGAATACTGGAGTGGGTTGCCATGCCCTTCTCCAGGAATCTTCTGGACCCAAGGATTGAACCCACATCTCTTACAACTCCTGCACTGGCAGGCAGGCTCTTCACCACTAGTGTCACTTGGGAAGCCAAGCAATTATACAGAAAAGCAGTTTTAACTTCTTTTAATTGCTTATATCTGAAACTGTAAATTTTTTCCCTATAAATCATTCTCCAGATTAATGTCACTTTAAGCATTAACTGTATCTAATGAAAGTGGAATTGTTACTGTTTGGGAATTTTAAGAATAATTTTGATGTAATGATTACTTCACTGTCAACACATCATTTTTTCACATTGCATACACAATTCTCCAAATGTCACAGATATGAACACTTGTCTGAAAGACAAAATTGCTTCAAAAAATGTTAAAAATATATTTCTTTCCTGTCTAATCAAACAGCCTCGATATACACATCAATCTGTATAGTGGTGTCTACTCACTCATGCCTACTTGCACCTTTAAAGTCTGAGAAAAAGATTTTTAAGAAAATATACATAATCTTCAGTGGTAGCACAGCTCCTTGATGGGGTTACATCTCATGTTACAAAAAATCTGAAACAAATAAAATGACATGGTATGTGAGCTGTAGCAGGATGGATGTCTGCTTTTCCCCTATGGTCCAACTGTTTAACAAATTTTACTTTTCTGGACAATGTCATTTGATTCAATGCTGCTAGCTAGCATTGCATCCTACCCCCTGTCTCTACTGTTAAGCACCCACTGTTTTTCTATTTTCTCTACTTTCACTTCCTATTTTATGTCAGCCTCTCTGGTAACTTTAACAGCCTACCACTGCACCCTTTAGTCATTAAATTTTTATAATTAGAATTCTATTATATTATAAAGAGGAAAGAAGAAGAAAGTAAAGAAAAAATGTTCATCCTAGGAAGATGTAAACAAAGAACAAATTTTAAGGACACTAGTATAAATTGTCCTTGGTAAATTTTGGAGTTTTCCTTCCTCACCCTGGGCTTACTCTGTTTTTTAAAAAAACTAAAACTGTGTCTTATTCAGTTATTATAGCAATTCTATGAAATATTATTACTCTCTCCATGTTACAGAGAGAAAAATGAAGCTCCAAGAGGCTAAATTATTTGCACGAAATCTCACCAATACTAAGCTGAGCTACTGTTTAATTGCAATTATTTGACGCAAAGTCCAATGTTCCTTCTATTATGACATATGCACACAAGCACTAACGAAATACAAAGAAAAAATAGACTACTTTTCAAGTAAGTCCAACAATTTCCACTGACTAGCGTGTTTTTGAAAACTTGCATTAAGATGCCAAAATACACGGGGAAAAGCTCACAGTATATATAGCACACTGAATATAGGAATTTTGCATATACATCCATGTAGTTACTGATATAATACTAAACATCTTTAGTATCCAAAATGCTCCCTCATTCTCCCTCACAGTCAATACCCTTCCCAAAACTAACCTAACTTCTATCAAAAAAGCTATGCTTTCACTATTCATGAATTTCATAAATATGGGATTATATAATATGTTCCCTTTTGTGTCTGGTTCATTTTGTTCCACCTTATACCCCTGAGATTCATCCATATAGCTGCATCTGTAGAAATGTATCCACATACTTATTCTAGTTTGTTTTTTCCATGGATGTACTCTATGCATGAATATGCCCTCAATATATTTATCTATGACAGAGATTCTAGTCATTTCAGTTTAAAGCTGTTATGGACAGGGATTTAATAAACATTCTTTTGGATTTATTATGATGACCATAAGCACTCGTTTTTCACCGGGATGTTCCCATACAGGGATGTGCTTAGCTGTAGGTAAGACTCATGTCTTTATAACCTAAAAGCAATTCTCTGTTCAGCCCAAATTACTACACTCTCTTAAAAGCATGTGCCTTGCTTGCCACTGCAGGAAAACTTCAAGTCGAGTAAGAAAGGCCTTGCTGCACTTTTTGCTCCCTGATTTTCCAGCTTGATCTACTGTCACTAGTGACATTACATTTTACTCACTGGAGATATAGAACTTGAAATTGCCCATGCTGTTACCACACTCACACTCTGGCTAACACTGAACCTTCTGCTTAGAGAGGTTTCCTTTTTTTCTCAAAGTTTTTTTATCCCTTTCAATATTCACTTTGTTACATCCTATTCATCTCTGAAGCTTCCCTGATAGCTCAGATGACAAAGAATCTGCCTGCAATGTGGGAGACCTGGGTTCGATCCCTGGGTTGAGAAGATCCCCTGGAGAAGGGAATGGAAACCCACTCCAGTATTCTTGCCTGGAAAATCCCATCGATAGAGGAGCCTGGTAGGCTACAGCCTATGGGGTCGCAAAGAGTCAGANCTCAGATGACAAAGAATCTGCCTGCAATGTGGGAGACCTGGGTTCGATCCGTGGGTTGGGAAGATCCCCTGGAGAAGGGAATGGAAACCCACTCCAGTATTCTTGCCTGGAAAATCCCATCGATAGAGGAGCCTGGTAGGCTACAGCCTATGGGGTCGCAAAGAGTCAGATGTAACTGAGCAACTAAACACACACATATTCATCTCTTAAGATGTGTTTATGTTTCTGAATCCTGTACCACACTGTGAGCTCTTTCAGATCATTCTTCCATTCATTTTTTTATTTTATTGAAGTGTAATTAACTTATAATGTTGTGTTTAATTTCTGCTGTACAGCAAAGTGACTCAGTTCTACATACATATATATATATTTTTATATCCTTTTTCATTATGGTTTATCAAAGCATGTGGAATATACTTCCTTGTGCTATAAGGTAGGCTGTTGTTATTTATCCATCCTATATATAATAGTTTGCATCTGCTAGGCCCAAACTCCCCATCCTTCTTTTCCCCAACACCTCCACCTTGGCAACCACGAGCCTGCTCTCAATACCTGTAAGTCCATTTTTGTTTCGTAGACAAGTTTTGTGTCGTGTTTTAGATTTCACATTTAGGTGATATCATACAGCATTTGTCTTTTTCTCTCTGACTTACTTCACTTAGTATGATAATCTCTAGTTCCACCCATGTTGCTGCAAAAGGCATGATTTCATTCTTCTTAATGACTAATATTATATTTCATATACATACACATATATGTATATATTCACAGCACATCTTCTTTATCCATTCATCTATCATTGACCTATATGTTGTTTCCAAGTCTTGGCTATTGTAGATAGTGTTGTTATGCCCATTGTGGGGCATGTATCTTTTCAAATTATAGTTTTGCCATGCTATACACCCAGGAGAGGGACTGCTGGATTATACTGAGCTCCATACTGTTTTCCACAGTGGCTGCACCAATTTACATTCCCACCAACAGCTGTAAAGGGTTCTCTTTCTCCACACTCTTCTCAGAATTAATTACTTGTCAACTTTTAAATGATGTCCATTCTGACTGGTATCAGAACTACAACTAACTCATTTGATTTTGGTTTTCATTTTTCTAATAATCAGTGATGATGAGCATCTTTTCATGTGTCTACTAGCCATCTATATGTCTTCCTTGAAGAAATGTCTACTTAGGTCTTCTGCTCATTATTCGATTGCTTTGATTTTTGTTATCGAACTGCATGGGCTGTTTTTATATTAGGCACTGCTGCTGCTGCTAAGTCGCTTCAGTCATGTCCGACTCTGTGCAATCCTACAGGCGGCAGCCCACCAGGCTCCTCTGTCCCTGGAATTCTCCAGGCAAGAACACTGGAGTGGGTTGCCATTTCCTTTTCCAATGCATGAAAGTGAAGTCACTCAGTCGTGTCCAACTCTTCGCGACCCCATGGACTGTAGCCTACCAGGCTCCTCCATCCATGGGATTTTCCAGGAGAGAGTACTGGAGTGGGTTGCCATTGCCTTCTCCATATTAAGCACTGGTCATTTGCAAATATCTTCCTCCAATCTGTAGGATGTGTTTTTGTTTTGTTTATGACTTCCTTTGTTGTACAAAAGCCTATAAGTTTGATTAGGTTCCATTTGTTTACTTTTGCTTTTATTTCTACTGCCTTAGGAGACTGACCTAAGAAAACATTGGTACAATTTATGTCAGAGAATGTTTCTCCTATGTTCTCTTCTAGGAGTTTTATGGTGTCTTGTCTTATATTTGTTAAGTCTTTAAGTAACTTTTGAGTTTATTTCTGTCTATGGTGGTGTAAGAGTGTATTCTAGTTTCACTGATGTACACACATCTGTCCAACTTTCCCAACACCACCTGCTGAAGACTTTGTCTTTTCCCCATTGTGTATTCTTGCCTCTTTTGTTGAAGATTAATTGTCATAGGTGTGTGGGTTTATTTCTGGGCTCTTTGTTCTGTTACCATGATCCATGCGTCTGTTTCTGTGCCAATACCACAGTGTTTTTATTACTGTAGCTTTGTAATATTGTCTAAAGTCTGGGACAGTTATGCCTCCAGCTTTGTTCTTTTTCCTCAGGACTGTTTTTATGGTTCCATATAAATTTTAGGATTATTTGTTCTAGTTCTGTGAAAAATGTCATGGATATTTTGATAGGTATTGCATTAAATCAGGATATTGCTTTGGGCAATATGACCTTTTTAACAATATTAATTCTTCCAATCTAAGAGTATGGAGTGTCGTTCTTCGTCTTTGAATCATCTTCAACTTCCTTTATTAATGTTTTGCAGTTCTCAGCATGTGTTTTACTTCCTTGGTGAAGTTTATTCCTAAGAATTTATTTTTTATTTTGTATGTGATTTTAAAAAATATTGTTTACATTCCCTTTCTGATATTTCATTGCTACTGTAAAGAAACACAACCCATCTCTGTATGTTAATCTCATATCCTGCTACCATGCTGAATTCGCTCATCAGTTCTAATAGTTTTTGTGTTAAATCCTTAGAATTTTCTTTGTCCCACTCATATTTATGTTCCTGATTTCCAGCATCATATCTGACCCATTCTTAAATAAATGAACAATGAATTTAGGAAGCATTCAGAATCAAAGAATTAGATGCAAAGATATCTTGCCTAAAATTACAAATCTGCTATACAAGCTCCATCCCCCAGTTCTGTGCTGATGCTGCTAAGTCACTTCAGTCATGTCCAACTCTGTGCGACCCCATAGACGGCAGGCCACCAGGCTCCCCTGTCCCTAGGATTTTCCAGGCAAGAACACTGGAGTGGGTTGCCATTTCCTTCTCCAATGCAAGAAAGTGAAAAGTGAAAGTGAAGTCACTCAGTCGTATCTGACTCTTAGCAACCCCATGGACTGCAGCCTACCAGGCTCCTCCGTCCATGGGATTTTCCAGGCAAGAGTACTGGAGTGGGGTGCCATTGCCTTCTCCTCCAGTTCTGTGCAACACAGTGCAGTTCATCTCTGAAGATACAATAAAAAATTAGAATAAGCTTAAATATCATAAATTTCTAAGATTAATATATGGGGCCTACATTTTCAAAGATTATGGTTCCTAGTTTTGAACACAAATGTAAAATGTTTAAAATTACTCTGTACAACTACCAATGTTCTTAATAATTTCAAGATGATGTCCTTAATGTAACTTTTACAACAAAGAATATAAATAATATATTTTTATAATTTAAGCATTAAGATTTCTTCACATACATAAAAACTGATCTGGAACTAGATCGTACATCTGGAAACATTTTGTAAACTGGATTAGAATCTCATGAGAAATCCAAATGCATTACAGACTTAATCTAAAATTTTAGCTTAATTAGACTTCTCAAACCCTGTAAGAAGCAATGCTCTAAGACTGGACTATCATCAAAGGCATATGGTGAATCAAATGTGTGAAGAAATACAAGGTTTCAGAGTAAAACATTAGCAATATATGTCAAATGAAAGTGTTGTATATATTTGTACCAAAGGAGACATATATGTTAAATAGTTGCCACTTATCCTCATTACAGAACCATTTCAGTTTTATGGAGAGGTCCAACTGTATTTAGTCTGGGAGCCCAAGAGACAAAATTTTAACAGCTGAAAAGAACAATTTTTGATGCTCTAAATCTTAGCTCTTTGCATAGTAATTTCTACTCTAAAGGTCCAAGGGAAAATCTTATCTCCCCTTCCTCTATGTAAAGTACCCAGATGTTTTATTTTTATTGCTTTCAATTGTTCCTGCAAAAAAAAAAAAAAAACTCCTGATGTCTGGGCACATCACCACACTAGCTGATATTTAACAAACAATTCCATATATTGACTCAAGTGTAGAGGTGAAAACCTTTGGTATTATTTACTACAATTAAATCTTTTTCAGGAATCATATATTATAACATTATCTGGTTTTCATCTTTAACATAGTTTATGTAAAGTGTTAACAGAAAAACTCATATAAATTTATTTATAGAATGACTTGAAAAGTAATTCTGCTTCCAGATGTCTACATGATCAAGTCTCTGAATTTGGAGAAATGTAGAACAGTGACAGAGTTTACTAACAGTTTAAGTTTTAGGCATTTCTTACTATTTTATTACTTTTTAATCCTTCCTCATTTTGAATGCCTTTTCTAATATGTTTTATTATTAAACTAGCTCACTAGGGAAAATTTAAAAATACAGAAAATCTAAAAGGACTGGGAAAAAGTTCATCTCTAATCCCATCCAGAGAAAACCATAGACAACTGACATTTTCTAAGAAGGAAGGAAGCTGTCACTAAAAATATGATAATTGCCAACCAGTTCATAAGAATTCTGGATTTTATGAAGAAAAAAGACAAGACTGAACTTCTCCCAAGAACATTTGAGGAATTCTTGGGTGTCTCTTAAAATAAGTGTACTTTAACCAACTGCAAATGAAAAACTCCAGGGTCTTAAAATTCTGGGATCATGAGTTATATGGAATATGGAAGTAATTAAACCCAGGAAATGGTAAGGAAAATAACAACAGAATAACTGCAGAATAGAAAAAGCTCACAAAGATTTTTAGGTAAGAACCAGTGAGAATAAGTAAATTTCTTAAACATCACCAATGTTAATGACAACTTCTCTCACTGGGCTAATACCTTCAGTAGAAGAAAACTGAGCAATTTCTTGGGGACATTTCAAACCTTGATCTGAGGTTCTGAGCATTTTAGGAAAACGAGTAGGGCTAGAAAACTGGATGGGCAGAGAAGAAAAAGCTGCTAAATCCAATCCTTATTTTGTCTCATCTTACATGCTTCCCTTATCCGGAGTTTGAGGAAAAGAAGGGAGGAAAAGGGGAAACAAAGGAAGGACAGAGAAGGGGAGAAACAGGGAGAAATTGAGAATAAATGGGCAGTAGGCAGAAAAACTGTCAGAAGGTTCCCACTGGACTCCCCCTGAAAAATTACAGAAATTAAAGGGAAGAATACAGTATATGAACAAACAAAAATAACCACAACAAAAACTGTAAGAAAACATGAATGAGACTACAGATTGTCCTGAACTGGATACCGTGGTCAGGAAAATATTTATATTTTGCCTTTTCCTTTCTCTTATGATGGTTTGGGAAAATCATCACTTGCCACTTGGCCACAGAAGCCATATGGTAATAATGGCCTACACCATCAACATCCACAAAATAACTTCAAGGACCTACCAAAAACCCTAGATGGGTGAAATTCAAAAAAATCCAAACTGACCCTCCACCTCCCATTACTCATTCTTCAATGCCTTAGTATACCCGAGGCTAGCAGATTACACTCTAAAAATACTGCCTTCTCCCTTTCTTTCCAACAGTTTAAAAGTGAGTCTCTACCCTCCTACAAGAAGCAACAGTTAGAACCGGACATAGAACAACAGACTGGTTCCAAATTGGAAAAGGAGTACATCAAGGCTGTATACTGTCACCCTGCTTATTTAACTTATATGCAGAGTACAGCATGAGAAACGCTGGGCTGGAAGAAGCACAAGCTGGAATCAACATTGCCAGGAGAAATATCAATAACCTCAGATATGCAGATGATACCACCCTTATGGAAGAAAGTGAAGAAGAACTAAAGAGCCTCTGGGTAAAAGTGAAAGAGGAGAGTAAAAAAACTGGCTTAAAACTCAACATGCAAAAAATGAAGATCATGGCATCTGGTCCCATCACTTCATGGCTAATAGATAGTGAAACAATGGAAACAGTGAGAGACTTTATTTTGGGGGGCTCCAAAATCACTGCTGATGGTGACTGCAGCCATGAAATTAAAAGACGCCTGCTCCTTGAAAGAAAAGTTATGACCAACTTAGACAGCACAGTACTTTGCCAACAAAGGTCCATCTAGTCAAAGCTATGGTTTTTCCAGCAGTCAGGTATGGATGCGAGAGTTGGACTATAAAGAAAGCTGAGCGCCGAAAAATTGATGCTTTTGAACTGTGGTGCTGGAGAAGACTCTTGAGAGTCCCCTGGACTACAAGGAAATCCACCCAGTCCATCCTAGAGGAAATCAGTCCTGAATATTCATTGGAAGGACAGATACTGAAGCTGATACTCCAATAGTCTGGCCACCTGATGCGAAGAACTGAATCACTGGAAAAGACCCTGATGCTGGGAAAGACTGAAAGCAGGAAGAGAAGGGGATGACAGAGGATGAGATGGTTGGATGGCATCACTGACTCAATGGACATGAATCTGAGCAAGCTCTGGGAGTGGGTAGCTTGAAGTGATGCAGTCCATAGAGTTGCAAAGATCGAACACAACTGAATGACTGAACTGAATTGAACCCTCCTATATTGGGGAATGTAAACTCTTAAACAGCATTATGGTGAATAGTATGGAGGTTGCTTAAAAAAAACAAAAACAGAACTACCATATGATCAAGCAATCCCAACCCTGGGCACGTATCCAGAGAAAATCATAATTTGAAAAGATATATGCACCCCAATGTTCACTGAAGCACTATTTACAATAGCCAAGATATGGAAACGATCTAAATATCCACTGACAGAGGAATGAATAAAGAGGATGTGGTACACATATACAACAAAATATTGCTGTTGCTGTCATTTATTCATTAAGTCATGTTCAACTCTTTCAAAACCCCACAGACTATAGTGTAGCAGGCTCCGCCATCCATGGTATGTTCCAGGCAAGAATAATGCAGTGGGTTGCCATTTCCTTCTCCAGGGAATCTTTCAAATCCAAGGATCAAATCTGCATCTCCCACAAGCAGACTCTTTCTTTACAACTGAGCCACACTGGAAGCACAATGGAATATTACTCAGTCATAAAAAAAAAGAGTGAAATAAAGCCATTTGCAATAACATGGATGGACCTATATTATCATACTAGATGAAGTAAGTCAGACAAAGAAAGATAAGTATCATATGATATCACTTATATGAGGAATCTAAAAAAAATTTTACAAATGAACTAATTTAGAAAGTTCAAACTACCTTACAGCTGTGCTCATTTCACATGCTGGCAAGGTAATGATCAAAATCCTTCAAGCTAGGCTTCAGCAGTATGTGAACAGAGAACTTCCAAATGCTCTAGCTGGGTTTCGAAGAGGCAGAGGAACCAGAAATCAAACCTCCAACATTAGTTGGATCATGAAGAAAGCAAGAGAGTTCCAGAAAAACATCTATTCTGTTTCACTGATTATACTGATGCCTTTATTGACTGTGTGGATCATAACAAACTGTGGAAAATTCTTAAAGAGATAGGAATACCAGACCACCTTATTTGCCTCCTGAGAAATTTGTACACAGGTCAAGAAGCAAGAGCTACAACTGGACATGGAACAACAGACTGGATCAAAATTGGGAAAGAAGTACAACACAGCTGTCCATTGTCACCCTCCTGATTTAACTTACATGCAGAGTACATCATCATATAGGCCAGGCTGGATGAACCACAAGCTGAAATCAAGATTGCCAACTCCTCATTTAGCCACTCCTTCCCCCCGTCTATGTTTCCCCATTAGATACTGTAAGCTTGTTTTCAAATCTGTGAGCCATACAGGTTCACATACTGCTAAACCCTAGCTTAAAGGATTTTGAGCATCACCTTGCCAGCATGTGAAATGAGCACAACTATAAGGTACTTTGAACATTCTCTGACACTGCCCTTCTTTGAGACTAGAATGGAAACTGACCTTTTCCACTCCTGCTTTTCATTGCCTGATTTTCCAAATTTGCTGACATATTGAGTGTGGCACTTAACAGCATTATCTTTTAGGATTTTAAATAGTTCAGCTGGAATTCCATCACCTCCACTAGCTTTGTTCACAGTAATGCTTCTTAAGGCCCACTCGACTTCACACTCCAGGATGTCCGGCTCTAGGTGAGTGATCACACCATCATGGTTATCTCCAGGTCATTAAGACCTTTTTTGTACAGTTCATTTTTATAGTTCATCGTTTATGCCTGCCTCCTTTTCTTAATCTCTCCTGTTTCTATTAAGTCCTTCCTTAACGTTTCTGTCCTTTATCGTGCCCATCCTTGCATGAAATATTCCCTTGATATTCCAATTTTCCAGAAGAGGTCTCCAGTCTTTCCCATTCTACTGTTTTCCTCTATTTCTTTGCATTGTTCAGTTAAGAAGGCTTTCTTATCTATCCTTGCTATTCTATGTAACTCTGCATTCATTTGGGTGTATCTTTCCCTTTATCCCTTACATTTCACTTCACATAAAGCCTCCTCAGACAACCATTTTGCCTTCTTGCATTTCTTTCTTTAGATTGCCTCCTATACAATGTTATGAACCTCCATCCATATTCATTAAACACTATGTCTACAAGATCTAATCCCTTGAATCTACATATCACCTCCACTATACAATCATTAAGGTATTTTATTTATGTCATACCTGAATGGCCTAGTGGTTTTTCCCTATTTTCTTCAATTTAAGTCTGAATTTTGCAATAAGGAATTCACAGGCTGAGCCACAGTCAGCTCCAGGTCTTGCTTTTGCTTACTATGTAGAGTTTCTCCATCTTCAAGTGCAAAGAATATCATCAATCTGATTTCAGTATTGACCAGCTGGCACTGTCCATGTGTAAAGCTGTCTCGTGGGTTGTTGGAAAGGGTGTTTGCTATTATGAGTATGTTCCCTTGATAAAACTCTGATAGCCTTTGCCTGCTTCATTTTGTACTTCAAGGCCAAACTTTCCATTATTCCGGGTATCTCCTGACTTCCTACTTTTGCATTCCAGTTACCTATGATGAAAAGGACATCTTTTTTTGTTTAGTTCTAGGTGGTCTTATTGGAGAAGGAAATGGCAACCCACTCCAGTACTCTTGCCTGGAAAATCCCATGGACAGAGGAGCCTGGTAGGCTACAGTCCACTGGGTCTCGAAGAGTCCAACAGGACTGAACGATTTCACTTTCATGCACTGGAGAAGGAAATGGCAACCCACTCCAGTGTTCTTGCCTAGAGAATCCCAGGGATGGGGGAGCCTGGTGGGCTGCCGTCTATGGGGTCGCAGAGAGTCAGACACGACTGAAGCGACTTAGCAGCAGCAGCAGCAGCAGCAGAAGGTCTTATAGGTCTTCACAGAACCGTTCAACTCAGCTTCTTCAGAATCAGTGGTTGGGGCACAGACTTGGATCACTGTGATGTTGAATGATTTGCCTCAGAAACAAATCAAGACCATTCTGTCATTTTTGAGGCTGCACCCAAGTACTGCATCTTGGACTCTTTTGTTGACTATGAGGGCTACTCCATTTCTTCTAAGGGATTTCTGCCCACAGTAATAGACACAATGGTCATCTGAATTAAATTTGCCAATTCCTATCCATTTTTGTTCACTGATTTATAAAATATCGATGTTCACTCTTGCCATCTCTGACTGACCCTGTCCAATTTACCTTGATTCATGGATCTAACATTCCAGGTACCTATGCAATATTGTTCTTTACAGTATCAGACTTTACTTTCAATACCAGACACATTCACAACTGAGCATCATTTTTGCTTTGGCCAAGCCACTTCCTTCTTTCTGGAGCTATTAGTAATTGCTCTCCACAAACACTATATTAAACACAGCCACAAGAAAAATCTTAAAACATGCTAATAAGGGAAGATGGTAAGAACAAAAACACAATTTCAATATCATTTACATAAATTAAAAATAGATGCATGTAAACAGTAATATATATTTTATAAGACTATATGAATAGAAAAATATACATTATGGTTATCTTTTGTGGAGGAGGGGGTTGAACGATGGGAATAAAAGAAATGCATCAATATATAAAAAAGGAGAGGAACTTTTTTCAGAACACTGTTAAGAATATTCAAATACTAAGGAATACATGACTAATGTCAGTTTCCATTCCAATCTCAAAGAAAGGCAATGCCAAAGGAAGTTCAAACTACTGCACATCTGTGCCTATTGCACTTGCAAGCAAAATAATGTTCAAAATCCTTCAAGCTAGGCTTCAGCAGTACGTAACTGAAAAGCTCCAGATGTACAAGCTGGATTTAGAAAAGGCAGAAGAACCAGAGATCAAATTGCCAACATCCACTGGATCATAGAATAAGCAAAGGAATTCCAGAAAAACATCTGCTTCTCCTTCAGTGACTATGCTAAAGCCTTTGACTGTGTGGATCACAACAAACTGTGGAAAATTCTTTAAGAGACAAGGATACCAGACATCCGATATAAAGCTGAGTACCGAAGAACTGATGCTTTTGAACTGTGGTGTTGGAGAAGACTCTTGAGAGTCCCTTGGACTACAAGGAGATCCTACCAGTCCATCCTAAAGGAAATCAGTCCTGAATACTCATTGGAAGGACGGATGCTGAAGCTGAAACTACAATACTTTGGCCACCTGATGTGAAGAACTGACTCATTTGAAAAGACCCTGATGCTGGTAAAGATTGAAGGTAGGAGGAGAAGGGGATGACAGAGGATGAGATGGACATGAGTTTTGAGTAAACTCAGGGAGTTGGTGATGGACAGGGAGGCCTGGGGTGCTACAGTCCATGGGTCACAAAGAGTCGGACATGACTGAGCGACTGAACTGAAGTGAACTACCTACCTCATGAGAAACAAGTGGTCATGGTATGCAGGTCAGGAAGCAACAGCTAGAACCAGACATTGAACAATGGATTGGATCAAAACTGGGAAAGGAGTATGTCAAGGCTATATATCATCACCCTGCTTATTTAACTTCTATGTAGAGTGCAGCCTGCGAAATGCCAGGCTAGATGAACCACAAGTTGGAATCATGATTGCCGGGAGAAATATCAATAACCTCAGATATGAAGATGACACCACCATATAGCAGAAAGTGAAGGGGAACTAAAGAGTCTCTTGATGAAACTGAAAGAAGAGAGTGAAAAACCTGGCTTAAAACTCAACATTCAAAAAACTAAGATGACGGTATCCGTTCCCATCACATCCCACTGCCAAACAGACTGGGAAAAAGTGGAAACAGTGACAGACTTTACTTTCTCGGGCTCTAAAATCACTGAGAACAGTGACTAAAGCCACAAAATTAAAAAACACTTGCTCCTTGGAAGAAAAGCTATAACAAACATAGGCAATATATTAGAAAGCGGAAACATCACTTTGCCGACAAAGGTCCAAATAGTCAAAGCTATGGTTTCTGCAGTAGTCATGTACAGATGTGAAAGTTGGACCATGAAGAAAGCTGAGTGCCAAAAAGAATTGATGCTTTTGAAATGTGGTATTGGAGAAGACTTTTGAGAGTCTCCTGAACAGTAACAAAGTCAAACCAGTCAATTCTAAAAGAAATCAGTCTTGAATATTCATTGGAAGGACTGGCACTGCAGCTGAAACTCCAATACTGAGGCCACCTGATGCAAAGAGTTGACTCACTGGAAAATATTCTGATACTGGGAAAGCTTGAGGGAAAGAGGAGGAGGAGGCAACAGAAGGTGAGATAGTTAACTGGATGGCATTTCCAACTCAAGGGACACGAGTTTTTAGCAAACTCCGGGAGACCATGAAGGACAGGGAAATCTGCTACAGCCCATGGGGTCACAAGTGCTGGATGTGACTTACCGACTAAACAACGACAAGGAATATGATTAACTTCTTGCATAATATTTTTTAAATAGGAAGAAAAGAAAATAAGACAAGACATAAAAAATAAGAACAAAAAAAGATGAGACTCAAAAAAGAAATACAGAGTAGGGGTGGTAGTCTTACATTTTTGCCCTCATTAAGTGACACAATTCAACTTTCTGAGAGCAAGTATAATAATCCCGTACTTCACCCTTGTCTCAAGAACTGACAATGAGAAAATTTGAGTTTTGCTTCATTTGAATAAGAATGTACCATACAGTTAATTTCCTAACTGGTAATTATAAATTATATTAAATAAAAACGTGGTGGTACTTTTTCCTTTTTTCTTTACCTCTTTTTTTTTTTTTTAAGGGCACAAGCATTGTCACATGATCACTGTAACAGAATATTTAAAGGCTCGAAAATAACAAAAATGTATCAATATGTATGTATATACATATATATGTGTATGGGCTTCCCTTGTGGCTCTGGTGGTAAAGAATTTGCCTGCAATGCAGGAGACCTGGGTTCAATTCCTGGATTTGGAAGATCACCTGGAGAATGGAAAGGCTACAAACCCCAGTATTCTGGCCTGGAGAATTCCATGGACTGTATAGTCCATGGGGGTCACAAAGAATCATACAACTGAGTGACTTCCACTTTCATGTCTCAGACATATATAGAATGATAACAAGAATATAGAATAAAATAAATAAATTTAGATACTGCATATATCATTATCAATAAGGTAATTTCAATTGGAAATCATTATTCTAAATTCATTAGGTCATGTACCTGCATAAAATTTCAGTTCAGTTCAGTCGCTCAGTCATGTCCAACTCTTTAAGACTCCATGCACTACAACATGCCAGGCTTCCCTGTCCAACACAAATTCCCATAGCTTCCTCAAACTTGTCTATCGAATCGGTGATGCCATCCAACCATCTCATCCTCAGTCATCCCCTTCTCCTCCCACCTTCAATCTTTACCAGCAAAAGGGTCTTTTCAAATGAGTCAGTTTTTCACAACAGGTGGCCAAAGTATTGGAGTTTCAGCTTCAGCATCTGTCCTTCCAATGAATATTCAGGACTTATTTCCTTTAGGATGGACTGGTAGATCTCTCTGCAGTCCAAGGGACTCTCAAGAGTCTTCTCTAACACCACACTTCAAAAGCATCAATTCTTCGCTGCTCAGCTCTCTTTACAGTCCAGCTCTCACATCCATATATGACTACTGTAAAAACCATAACTTTGACTAGACAGACTTTTGTTGGCAAAGAAACGTCTCTGCTTTTCAATATGCTGTCTAAGCTGGTCATAGCTTCTCTTCCAAGGAGCAAGAGTCTTTTAATTTCATGGAGCAGTCACCATATGCAGTGATTTTGGAGTCCAAGAAAATAAAGTCTGTAACAGTTTCCATTATTTCCCCATCTATTTGCCATGAAGTGATGGGACCGGATGCCATGATCTTCATTTGTTGAATACTGAGTTTTAAGCCAGGCTTTAACTCTCCTCTTCCACTTTTATCCAGGGGCTCTTTAGTTCTTCTTCACATTCTGCCATAAGAGTGGTATCATCTGTGTATCTGAGGTTATTGATATTTCTCCCAGCAATCTTGATTACACCTTGTGCTTCATCCATCCTGGCATTTTGCATGATGTACTCTGCATATACGTTAAATAAGCAGGATGACAATATACAGACACGACGTACTCCTTTCCTGATTTGGAACCAGTCTGTTGTTTCATGTCTGTTTCTAACTGTTGCTTCCTGACCTGTATATAGGTTTCTCAAGAGGTGGGTCAGGTGGTCTGGTATTCCCATTTCTTCCAGAATCTTCCATCGTTTGCTGTGATCCACACAGTCAAAGGCTTTGGCATAGTCAATAAAGCAGAATTAGATGTTTTTCTGGAACTCTCATGCTTTTCTGATGATCCAAAGGATGTTGGCAATTTGATCTCTGGTTCCTCTGCCTTTTATAAATCCAGCTTGAACATTTGGAAGTTCACAGTTCATATACTGTTGAAGCCTGGCTTGGAGAATTTTGAGCATTACTTTGCTAGAGTGTGAGATGAGTGCAATTGTGCAGTAGTTTGAACATTCTTTGGCACTGCCTTTCTTTGGGATTGGAATGAAAGCTGACCTTTTCCAGTCCTGTGGCCACTGCTGAGTTTTCCAAATTTGCTGGCATACTGAGTGCAGCACTTTCATATCATCATCTTTTAGGATTTGAAATAGCTCAACAGGTATTCTATCACCTCCACTAGCTTTGTTTCTAGTGCTGCTTCCTAAGGCTCACTTGATTTAGCATTCAGGATGTCTGGCTCTAGATGAGTCATCCCACCATTGCAGTTATCTGGGTCGGGAAGATCTTTTTTGTACAGTTCTTCTGTGTATTCTTGCCACTTCTTCTTAATATCTTCTGCTTCTGTTAGGTCCATACCATTTCTGTCCTTTACTGGGCCCATCTTTGCATGAAATATTCCCTTGGTATCTCTAATTTTCTTGAAGAGGTCTCTAGTATTTCCCATTCTATTGTTTTCCTCTATTTCTTTGCACTGATCACTGAGGAAGGCTTTCTTATCTCTCCCTGCTATTCTTTGGAACTCCGCATTCAAATGGGTATATCTTTCTTTTTCTCCTTTGCCTTTAGCTTCTCTTCTTTTCTCAGCTATTTGAAAGGCCTCCTCAGACAACTATTTTGCCTTTTTGCATTTATTCTTCTTGGAGATGGTCTTGATCCTTGTCTCCTATACAATGTCATGAACCTCTGTCCATAGTTCTTCAGGCACCCTATCAGATCTAATCCCTTGAATCTATTTCTCACTTCCACTGTATAATCTTAAGGGATTTGATTTAGGTCATACCTGAATGGTCTAGTGGTTTTCTCTACTTTCTTCATTTTAAGTCTGAATTTAGCAATAAGGAATTCATGATTTAAGTCTGAATTTGGCAATAAGGAGTTCATGATCTCAGCCACAGTCAGCTCCCAGTCTTGTTTTTGCTGACTACAGACAGCTTCTCCATCTCTGCCTGCAAAGAATGTAATCAATCTGATTAGAGTATTGACCATCTGGTGATGTCCATGATCACCTCTTCACTTGTTGAAGAGGGTGTTTGCTATGACCAATGCATTCTCATGGCAAAACTCTGCTAGCCTTTGCCCTGCTTCATTGTGTACTCCAAGGCTAAATTTGCCTGTTACTCCAGCTATTTCTCGACTTCCTACTTTTGTATTTCAGTCCCCTATAAAGAAAAGGGTATCTTTTGGGGGTGTTAGTTCTTGAAGGTCTTGTAGGTCTTCACTGAATCATTCAACTTCAGCTTCTTCTGCATTACTAGTCAGGACATAGACTTGGATTACTGTGAAATTGAATGGTTTGCCTTGGAAACTAACAGAGATCATTCTGTCGTTTTTGAGATTGCATCCAAGTACTGCATTTTGGAGTCTTTGTTGACTATGATGGCTACTCCATTTCTTCTAAGGGATTCTCGCCCACAGTAGTAGATATAATGGTCGTCTGATTTAAATTCACCCATTGCAGTCCATTTTAGTTCACAGATTCCTAAAATGTCAATGTTCCCTCTTGCTATCTCCTGTTTGACCACTTCCAATTTGCCTTGTTTCATGGACCTAACATTCCAGGTTCCCATGCAGTACTGCTCTTTACAGCATTGGACCTTGCTTCCATCACCAGTCACATCCACAACTGGGTTCTGTTTTTGCTTGGCTCCATCTCTTCATTCTCTCTGGAGTTATTTCTCAACTGATCTCCAGTACCATACTGGGCACCTACCAACCTGGAGAGTTCATCTTTCAGTGTCTTATCTTTTTGCCTTTTCATATTCTTCATGGGGTTCTCAAGGCAAGAATACTGAAGTGGTTTGCCATTCCCTTCTCCAGTAGACCACATTTTGCCAGAACTCTCCAGCATGACCCATCCATCTTGGGTGGCCCTACATCACATGGCTCATAGTTTCACTGAGTTAGACAAGGCTGTGATCCATGTGATCAGTTCGTTTGATTTTCTGTGATTGTGGTTTTCATTCTGTTGGCCTTCTGATGGATAGGGAGCTTATGGAAGCTTCCTGATGTGAGAGACTGACAGAAAAACTGGGTCTTGCTCTGATGGGGGGGGTCATGATCAGTACATCTTTAATCCAATTTTCTATTGATGGGCAGGGCTGTGTTCCCTCCCTATTGTTTGACCTGAGGCCAAGATATGGAGGAGTTAATGAAGATAATGGTTCTTCAAAAGGTCCCATGCATGCACTCCTGCACTGAGTGCCCCCAATCCTGCAGCAGGCCACCACCAACCCATGCCTCTGCCAGAAACTCCTGGACACTCACAGGAAGGTCTAGGTCAGTCACTTTTGGGGTCACTGCTCCTTTCTCCTGGGTCTTGGTGCACACAAGGTTTTGTTTGTGCCCTCCAAGAGTCTGTTTCCCAGTCCTGTGTAAGTTCTGGGGGCTCTATGGTGAGGTTAATGGCTACCTCTTCCAAAAGGGCTTATGCCATATGCAGTTTATATCATAATCATGTCTCAATGCTATATTATAGCCAGACCAAAACCAGCCTTTTAAAACTTATCTTGTTGTTTCTTTCGATGTATATAATGCATATCAAGAATCTACAGTGGAGAAACAAACTTGGAAAATAATCTCCTGACCATCTTTCTATGCCTGGTATTCTGGTCCTTATTAATCATCTCCCATAAATCTGGTCTTTGACACCACAGACAAATACAACTTTATTAACTGCAAATCTATTTGGTGGCCTTTGAATGGCTTTCTCAGATTGCATGGCTCTCACAGTGTGACAAGTCCTTTCATGTTGATTAAAATACTTCAGGGATATAAACAACAACAACAGGATAACAGGAAATCCAGTCATTCCTTTCATCTTCCCAGCGGGGGCCAGCCAGCACAACTTGACTTTCTTCAAACAAAACTCCCCTTTTTGTGGCTGAAGAAAGGCTTTGGCAAACACTTATCCTTTGATATGATATGCCCTTGACAAAAATCACAGAGCAAATCAAGCCACTGCTTTGAAGAAAATGCTTATTAGAAACTTGAAGCTCTTAAGTGCACTAGGACTTAATGTCACTGCCAGCAACTTGAGGCCAAACGTGTCTGTGCGTTGATTTAAAGTCAAGTCCAAGTGTATTGACTTCAGGGCTGTAGCTGCCACCCCAATCCTTAGTTTCATTGAAGGATACCTTGAAGAACTGTTTAGTTTTCAAGTACATTCTGGAATGTCAGTTCTGTATTTCATTCTGGTGAAGCATGCATTTTATTATTTAAATAGAAAGGAATGTGAGGAAATCCTTGTTCTATAGCCTGTGCTCAAAGTACCAGAACCTCCGGTAACACACTAATTTCTTTTCAAAGTAGAAACTCAGCTTCTGAGGTGAGAAAGCTGAGCATCCAGGGTCAAACCAGAATTCCAACATGCAGGGCCAGGGCTAGAAGTCCTCATACACTTTGAATTCCATGGAAGACAAATGGCACATTCAAATTAGGATAGTTTGAGGGAAATTGAATAAAAGGATTTATAAATGTATGTGCAAAGGTGGAAAGCCTAGAAGGGATAAACAGTACCTCTGGCCTTTCAATGGGTTACCCTGGTGGCTCAGATGGTAAAGAATCCACTGGCAATGCAGAAGACCCAAGTTCAATCCCTAGGTTAGGAAGATCACCTGGAGAAGGGCATGGCAACCCACGCCAGTATTCTTGCCTGGAGAATTCTATGGACAGAGGAGCCTGGTGGGCTACAGTCCACAGGGCTGCAAAGAGTCAGACACAATTCAGCAACTAACACTTTCACTTTCACTGGCCTTTTACCAGGTAGGCATTAGCAACCCTAGGTCTGCAGAGACCTGAGTACTAAGTCGCTTCAGTCGTGTCCGACTCTGTGTGACCCCATAGACGGCAGCCCACCAGGCTCCCCCGTCCCTGGGATTCTCCAGGCAAGAACACTGAAGTGGGCTGCCATTTCCTTCTCCAATGCATGAAAGTGAAAAGTGAAAGGGAAGTTGCTCAGTCATGTCTGACTCTTTGCAACCCCATGGACTGCAGCCTACCAGGATCCTCTGTCCACGAGATTTTCCAGGCAAGAGTACTGGAGTGGGGTGCCAGTGCCTTCTCTGAGGACTGAGTGGTGATGACCAAAACCCAGAGACAGAGGGGCTGGTGGACAGCAGCCACCTTCAGCAACCCCACAGGAACAGAACAAGGGGAAGAGGTCCCCAGACTCACCTCCCTACTTTCCGTTTCCCACTGGTCTTCCCCAAAGTCCTCACATAACCAGGGGACAGAGTGCCAGGGAGTCAGACGACATGGTCCTTCCAGGTCATTTTTCCAGGGGGATGTGGCTCTGTGGAGCCTGCAGAAGACAGCCTACCAAGTGACATCACCACTGCCACCTAAATCACCCTGAAGGTAAACAGCAGACACCTGCTCTAAGTGCTGATGCCAAGTAAAAGGAAAAATTCAAAACTCTCAGATTTTCTTTGATAAAGCCCATTCAATTTTCCGAGGTGGAAATGTGGAAGCCAGGTTTGTAATTAAGCTTGAAAACATAATATTACATAGATTCCATTAATGATTTACATGCACCCAAACAACACAAATATGTTTTTTAAAACACAGATAGTATACTTCACTGAAATAACTATAACAAGGATAAAGACATATGAAGAAACTAAATTGTAAATATGCCCTGAAAGAGCATATTTCTGTAATAAATAGTTTTATCCAAATGTTTTCCTCTTTGATTCAGAAAGTCATCACTAAAGAGAACGTCTAGATAGAAAACCTCTTCCCAGTAGTTCAGTTATTGCTAATCTCTAGACATTTCTGCTTTGATCTCTTCCTGACACTTCAGGTCCAGCATCCTCAAAAACACATTTATGTTTCCTTCTCTTTCTTCCCACCCATGACTACTCTCTGAATGATGGATCATAGGGGACAGGGTGGTACATACACACACCCTAAGCTTTTTTACATGGTAAACATTCAATGGGTATATTTACTGATTATTGAATAATTATGATTTTTAATATCTACTTTCAGTGAATAATGAAACTTTGCATGAAAAATATAAATGAGAAGCATAGTACAGAAAGTACAGAAAGCACCATTGCTCTCCTGGATTTTGGAATAAGAAGCAATGATTTATGAATAAGCCCACCCAACTTAGTAAATAGGAAATTTGATCTAAGAATCTTTATCAATTAAATTAATAGTCTGTAAAGGAAATGAATGAATGCATTATTAACCTGTCAAAATCAGTAAATCTCAGAAATGTAATCTTAATTAGGAGATAGTGAAACTAGCACACACACAAAAGACTTCAATTTAAAAGTGTAGAGGAGGAAAGGGCACTAGACAACAAGCAGGCATCCCATGCCAGAGCTGGGACTGATTACCACTATGGCCATATGTGGTTCTATGGGGTATAAATGCAACAAGATGTGTCAGGAGTTGACGACCATTGAAGTAGGTATAAGTAAATGAGGATTCTATGCCAGCACTGTCCAATAAAAATATAATGTAAGCCATTTATGTAGTTTCAAATTTTCTAGAAGCCATGTTTGGAAAAGTAAAAAGAAACAGATGAAATTCATTTTAAATCACATTTTAACTCAATATATCCAAAACATTATCATTTCAACATGTGTCACGAGCCACCTTTGAAGTTCTGTATTGCCACCTTGCCAGCAATTATTAGAAAGAAAAGCCGAGTCCTTTGTTATTCAATTTACTTTTATGCATGTGAAAAATGTTTTCATAATAAAAAGTTTTAAAAAAAAGTCAACAACTTGCACCTGTCTCTCACCTTAGTTCAGTTTTCCCATTTACACGTTGAGAGAACTGTACTAGTCATTAGATCATTTCTAAAGTGTCTTCTAATTCTGTTTCCAAAATTTTCTTCCTAAAGTATTCTTTCTGATTTTTCACTACTTTATAGGAACACGGACATATAAAAAAAAAAAAAGAAAGCAATTCCTTTATGCTGTCAAAAAATTATGACGTGAGAATTACCATTCTTAATTTATCTAAGAAATATTTTCAGACAAATGACAATTTATTCATAAAATAATTTTTCTACTGCTTCAAAACCAAATGGTCATATATAAGCTCGGTTTACATTTACCACTATTTTGTTCATTCAATTTTTCCTTTCACACAATATTAACCATTTGGCCCTGGTGAGAAATGGAAGAGGCAGATTAAAAACACAAATATAAATCATAATTCATGTTCAAAAAGTGATTTTAAAGGAATAGGAATTAAAATATCTTGGAAATTTTCCCCATTATTTTTTAAAATTTGGTCTAGCCCAGCAATCCCACTGCTGGGCATACACACCGAGGAAACCAGAATCGAAAGAGACACATGTACCCCAATGTTCATCGCAGCACTGTTTATAATAGCCAGAACATGGAAACAATCTAGATGTCCATCAGCCGATGAATGGATAAGAAAGCTGTGGTACATATACACAATGGAGTATTACTCAGCCATTAAAAAGAATTCATTTGAATCAGTTCTAATGAGATGGATGAAATTGGAACCTATTATACAGAGTGAAGTAAGCCAGAAAGAAAAACACCAATACAGTATACTGACACACATATATGGAATTTAGAAAGATGGCAGTGATGACCCTGTATGTGAGACAGCAAAAGAGACACAAATGTATAGAAAGGACTTTTGGACTCTATGGGAGAGGAAGAGGGTGGGATGATTTGGGAGAATGGCATTGAAACATGTAAACTAACATGTAAGAACGAAGCACAAGCCTATGTTCGATATAGGATACAGGATGCTTGGAGCTGGTGCACAGGGATGAGCCAGAGAGATGATGTGGGGTGGGAGGTGGGAGGGGGATTTGGGATTGGGAGCTAATATACACCTATGGTGGATTCATGTCAATGTATGGCAAAACCAATACGGTATTGTAAAGTAAAATAAAGTAAAAATAAAATTAAAAAAAAAAAAAATTTGGTCTAGTAACTTCATGGATTTATAGAATGTGCTCATTTGATACTTTTTGTATTACATTTAATAGTTGTATTTATAGAGCCTCAACCTCACACTGTTCAAATTTTTTATTTAAAGTAAAAATTTCTGTAAATAATTCAATGTGTTTAGTATAAAATATCTGTCTTTATAGCTAACAAAACTGTTTAATTTTCATTTGATTACTTTGATGGCCTGCCAACTCATTCTGTCCTCTTAGCTTAGTATTTAGGTCAACCTGAATGGTGAGTATGCTCCTGGTGTCATTTAGTAGAAACACTTTTAATTAATTCCAAATAGAAGTTTCACACTTGACCAATTTTAAAAGATTTCAGTATATATGAAAAATTCCATCTTACTAAATATAATTTACATTTTATATATGTAAAGGTAATGTGCAATATTTAAAAGGTTAATTACCAAGAAATCTCTGCAATTTTGTTAATAGAAAACTATTTTTTGTACACATATGATAATTACACTTTGTAAATCACTTTGAACACAATTATTTATGGACACTTTTATTACAGTAAAGTAGAGAAGGAAATGGCAACCCACTCCAGTATTCTTGCCTGGAAAACCCCATGGATGGAGGAGCCTGGCAGGCTATAGTAAATGGGGTCACAAAGACTGAGACATGACTGAGTGACTTCACTTATTACAGTAATTAGTTAATTATTAATCTATTTTTTAAAATAGCTAAAATCTATATAACCACCTACTGAGTTAAATGGTAAATACCTGTTGAAATTTTTTTCCCCCAGTCATACTGCAAGTTTTGGATAGACATATGATTAACCAGTCCTTAGAATGAGAAGTATGATGTTTTTATACCAGGTACACCATCTCTTTCAGTTGTTGATTTAAAATTGTGGTTTACTTCCTCTTGTAGCTTGAATAACATGCCCTACAGGTGAGTGAGAGCTCAGGGTACATGAGCTAATTACATAAAATAATAAAATTCATATCCTGAAATCAGACATACACACAAATAATTTCCAGAGGTTCCTTCACTATTACTCCCACGAAAGAAAATTTAATTAGAGACTTTTTTGGACAAACAAAAAAATCACTACCATAAATCAATTCTTTTCTTTATGGTTTTCTTCGTTTAATCAGTTTATCTCATCTTCATTATCTGTGAGGTTCCAGCCACCTCATTCTACAACTTTCACAAAAACAAAGATCCATTTCCTTAATGGGACTAAACAATCTATTGGCATTGACAGGAACAGGAGTCTCTATGCAATTCTGGGAATAAAGGTGGTTCTCAATTATGGGAAAAAAAAGGGTTGTTCCCTTAACTGGCAATCCTTAAATCTAACATGAAGGAGAGAAGTTAAGAAAAGAATACAAACAGGATTATACTACTAATTTTTTCCTAATCACACACTTCTACTAATCTAATAACCAAAATATTTAAAGATGCAAATTTAATTAATTTCACCAGCAACATTTCCAGCCACCAATATATCCTCAAGGGCTTCAATGTTTTATCACGCAAGCTTAGCATCTGTGGCTCCTAGCCTGGCAGAAAAGTTTTCCAGGAGAATACTTTTTTAATAATGGTAGCCAAAGGAAAAACAAAAACTTAGTGATATGACTCAGAGCTCTATACTGTCTTTAACAAATCAGGTGCCCAAACATTGGGTAACCCTCAGGCCACATATGTTCGAGTGGTTGTCATCTACAAAGGCAAAGCTTCCTTGGATGAAATGCCAACTTTTCTGCAAGAAACATAAGCCCCTCTGGCAACATTTAGACTTGCACTGTTAGTAACAGCCAGTGTCAGAAAAAATTATTGGATATGGTAATTCTAGATGTAGTACCTACAGAGACACCCAGTTGTTCTAGCAAGAAAGGTAGGATACAAAGTGAGAAATGACCTTCAAGACCCAGTTTTAAGCATGATCTACTGTGGCCCCAAAACTCATGATTAGAAATATATCCCAGGTACTTCACAAGATGGACTCACTACCTCCATGATAGTTTTCCCCTACACATGTTCTCATCTTTAGACATAATTTTTTTCTTTATTGCCCAGACATACCTGAACATCTCTCCCCAAAACATTCTCTGCTCTCCATTCCAGGGAATGGAATGTCTCAATACTTCAAAACCACAAGAAAAATTCAACTTTCTGGAGCCAGTCATGACAGAACTAATCTAAATGAAATCACTCACACTTCTAAATTCCTATGGTCTCTTCCACTTATTTGGCAGTTAAATTCTGCATTTACAGTCTAATTGTATTTTATATTATTTCTAGCTTTCACCCACAACTGTACAGTGAGTTATTTAACACGTTAGACTCTGCTTAATTCCTATCACTGTACTCTCCTCAATACCTAGTACACTGCCTGGTCCTCACTTAATAAGAGTTGAGTTTATTCATTTTATAAATGAAAAAAGGGAGATGGTGAAAATTAATACATTTTCTATTCTTGAAAAATGCAATACTACAATGCACATTTTCCTCTTGAGAACTTAGTCCTCTTCCAAAGCTGTTTTCCAACATAACACACCTTTTCATATACATCATTCAATTCTCATTCCTATTAACAAAGGTGAAACTATTAATGCTGCCATTGATAATGATGAAGTCATTCATTTCTGATGTGGTATAAACAAGACTTCTAAACTGTTACAGCAGAATGAGGAAGAAAAACTGATATGAAAGGAAAATGTTCAATTATCACAGTAGCATTAAAGGACAGGGAGTGATTCAGGTGAGTGGCAATAACTAGGTAATAACACATAGTGCAGTAAGAACAAGAGGAAATGACTGGCATAGTATCCAGCCACTCAACAAACATATAGTAAGTATCTGCTACACATCAGCCAAAGGGATTAACAATTACAAAATAAAAATGTAGACCTCTCTCTCAAAGACCTCTAGTAAGAAAGATATAATCTAATAAATGTATAAATAATAATAAATAAATGAAACATAAATTATAAGGGAGATTTAAAGAGCTTTGCTGGGGATGGGGGTGGGGGCAGGGAAACATGGCTAGCCACACAGGCAGCTTATTCTCACTGTGTTGCCTAATTTAACACAGCACCCAGATCTCTGTGGACACTTAATAACTACCGGTTGGCAAATTGATAAATGCCAGTGGTTGGGGAAAAAGAGATGAGTACCTTATCTCCACAGCAGCCCAACAAGCTGGTGAGGATGGCGTGGGAGCCTCCTTAGCTCTGACAGCTACACAGTGACTCCCAGTGGTCACAAGTTGAACCTCATCTGTAATCATAGCAAAGTAAATATATTAATATAACTCTACATATATATATACATACACATATGTATTATATCATTTAGTGTAACTACTAAAGTCATCACCCTTTTAACAAACTTTGGTGCTCATTCTGCTTAAAATTGAGTAATACTTCTGCCAAGCACAATATAGTGAGCTAAACAAACAAAAAGCTCCTTTCCAATCTCGAAAGCGGGATTCTGTGATTTCAAACTAAATTTCTGGGATTTCCTCAGCGGTTCAGTGGTAAAGACTCTGTACTTCCAATTCGGGTGTGGGGCGAGGGGCATGAGATCCATCTATGGTCAGGAACAAAGATCACACATACCGCACGGTATGGCCAAAAAACACCTACATTTTCTAACATGCCCAGTGTGATGCTAGACCGAACATGAAGCTTATTCTGAGAAATAAGCCTTGTCTCCCAACTAACAAGTGGAGAAAGCTCTTGGAGAAAGATACAGGACTATTTCTGAGCTCTGACTCTTGAGAGTCCCTTGGACTGCAAGGAGATCCAACCAGTCCATCCTAAAGGAGATCAGTCCTGGGTGTTCACTGGAAGGACTGATGTTGAAGCTGAAACTCCAATACTTTGGCCACCTGATGAGAAGAGCTGACTCATCTGAAAAGACCTTAATGCTGGGAAAGATTGAGGGCAGGAGGAGAAGGGGACAACAGAGGATAAGATGGTTGGATGGCATCACCGACTCAATGGACATGGGTTTGGGTGGACTCCAGGAGTTGGTGATGGACAGGGAGGCCTGGCATGCTGTGGTTCATGGGGTCACAAAGAGTCGGACATGACTGAGCGACTGAACTGAACTGAACCTAGAAGTTAGAAGCATTTTTCTTTCCTCAGAACAATCATTAGCTTTATAAGAGTTCCAAATTGTCTCAATTACTTTAAATTATGTACCTTCTTCTCCTTCTTTAGAAAAAAGAAGAATGGGTCTTTATATTTTTGGCCATCATGCCATGGGTATTTCCACTGATGTTTAACATTTCTCTACCAATAAAAATGACTATGTATTAAAAGTAAGTCATTCTGGCATATTGGTATTTATGGAGTTCAGTTCAGTCCAAACACCACAATCTGAACCAAATATGTGTCAAACATTACGGAACAAAAAGAACAAGGATGGGTATATACAGCCACTGCCTGGGAAGAACTTATAATGGAGTAAGGACGAGAGACCTCACTGTCCTCCAGATACCAGAGAATAGGAATAAATAACAGAAGCCAGCAATTAAGAGCATCACAGTTACAAAGTCACCCTCATACATAACTCCCACATGTTAGTCACTCTCCAAATTCAATCATTTTGTGAGCAACTGTCGTCTTCAGTTCCATTCATAATGCTTAGGGAAGACCCTGACCTAGGATTCCACTGTTGTCATTCTCTTGTTCCTGCACATTAAATTAGACGAAGGCTCTGAACTGACATCAGAGAGAAGTGAAAGGAGACAGCTAAGGGAAAAGAACGTTAGGCTACGTATTGAAATCCTTTGAGAAATGCCCTGTCAAGAGTATAGCTAGAAAATGTAGGATGCGAGAAGCTGTATATTACCGTTTAAGTGTCCAGGGAGATTCTTCTATCCCCAAATGAAAAGACACTACATGAAATCAAAGGATAACACTGTCCTAAAACTGGACACCTAAGTAATATACATGGACATCTGTTCATGCAGACTGACCCCTAGTGATATAAACTGACCGCTGCAGGGACAAGTCTCGGAAAACTGCCTTTAAAAAAGAGACCAAGTTTACTTAGCTTAGCTTAGCTTTATGAAGCTTTATATAGCTTCATAAACATGTAAATTCTAAGTGACATATGTAGCCATACTGTCCTCTCTAAAAACTGAATAAACAATCTACAAAATTTATAATAAAGGAGCAAGCAATTTAACACATAACAGACCTATGAGATAGGACTATCTCCCTTAAACGACCAAGTCATAGGGTTAATCTATGTGGCCTCTACTACTGTCACCACATCTGTGTCTCTATGAGACAACATTTTGAAAGTCTTCATACAATCTTAAGCAATTTGTACGTTTCTAAGTAATAAAAAACTAAAACATATGTCATTAATATGTTAACTACATAATAATTAGAAATAAAACTGACAGTGTTAGTAAAAAGGAAGGGCACCTTATTTCATATATTATGTGCTCCTTTTTATAATCAAACAAAAATTACATATCAAAGTCAAATAATGGTTAGGTTTAAGGAAAGTGAAAAATGAGTAAGGAAATGGTTTTATACATATAAAACTAGAAATTAACAGCCTTTTCTACTTTGCCAACAAAGGTCCATCTAGTCAAGGCTATGGTTTTTCCTGTGGTCATGCATGTGTGGACTGTAAAGAAAGCTGCTTTTGAACTGTGGTGTTGGAGAAGACTCTTGAGAGTCCCTTGGACTGCAAGGAGATCCAACCAGTCCATTGTGAAGGAGATTAGCCCTGGGATTTCTTTGGAAGGAATGATGCTAAAGCTGAAACTCCATTACTTTGGCCACCTCATGCGAAGAGTTGACTCATTGGAAAAGACTCTGATGCTGGGAGGGATTGGGGGCAGGAGGAGAAGGGGACGACCGAGGATGAGATGGCTGGATGGCATCACTGACTCGATGGACGGAAGTCTGAGTGAACTCCGGGAGTTGATGACGGACCGGGAGGCCTGGCGTGCTGCGATTCATGGGGTCGCAGAGTCGGACATGACTGAGCGACTGAACTGAACTGAACAGCCTTTTCTTCCCCCATCAATCTTGACCACAGAGTCACTAAGACAATTCTTGTTATAATTAAGGAGTTTAGAAACAAAAGTCAACCACAAGGGTCAAGTCAGAGGTCTCTTGATCATCATGTTCTCTTTCCTCAAGCTATTTTCTACTGACCTCTCAAAGGGAAACTGTAAGATGCTCTAAATGTGAGACATTCTTTTTCTTTTTGCTTCTCAGAGAGAAATATTTCTATTTTCTGCTTTTTCCCCATCCCTACTAGATAAGTCCATGAGTCACTGGTGAGTGGGCAAAACAGGATAGTCACTCAAATCATGAGTGCCTGAAGATAAACTTGTATATCCCCACCATCTTTTAAAAAATGGTTACTGTTTGCCTCATCTTAGAAAAATATGTATATATACATATATACACAATACACAGGCCATCTAGAAATTGTTCCACCATGAGTAACAGATTCTATAATGCACTACAGCTCAAATAAAGAAAGAAACCATAACTTGTTAACTACATAAAATGCATACCGCTGAAAATGAAAATCAAAAGAAATGAAATAAATACATATGCAACCCATTTCTCGAATAGTGGAGTTAACCTGAAATGACTCTGCAAATTCAAGAATTCTTCAGGTCATCTTAAGAAGCTCCTAAATTATATGACTTCTTCTAAGCTATTGGTGTCCTAGGAGAGTACATATCTTTGAATTTTTCCTCCTCCTCCACAACCAAAATCACAATAACTTAAAGAAAACTAAGAAACAAGGAGGAGACAAAGTTCTGCTGAAAAAAACAGGAATGTGGTCAACAGTAGAAAGACCAAGCTAACAAATGCTCATCTCACGGCACTATATATCCTGGCATTCCACTAAAACAACTCAGAATATTTTAGGTGGCTCAGAGGTTAAAGCATCTGCCTCCAACGCGGGAGACCCGGGTTCGATCCCTGGGTCGGGAAGATCCCCTGGAGAAGGAAATGGCAATCTACTCCAGTATTCTTGCCTGGAGAATTCCATGGACGGAGAAGCCTAGTAGGTTACAGTCCACGGGGTCGCAAAGAGTCGGACACGACTGAGCGACTTCACCTTCAAGCTCTAAGGTTTAGCAGTTAAAACTTTCACTTCATTTTATTTTTTGCATGTCATTAGAGAACCAATGGGCTTCCCTAGTAGTTCAGCTGGTAAAGAATCTGCCTGCAGTGCAGGAGGCCCTGGTTCAATTCCTGAATCGGGAAGGTCCCCTGGAGAAGGGATAAGCTACCCACTCCAGTATTCTTGGGCTTCTCTGGTGGCTCAGACGGTAAAGAAACCACCTGTAACGCAGGAGACCCAGGTTCAATCCCTGGGTGGAGAAGATCCCCTGGAGAAGGAAATGGCAACCCATTCCAGTATTCTCACCTGGAGAAATCCCATGGACAGAGGAGCCATGGGATCACAAAGAGTCGGACACACCTTAGCAACTAAACCACGACCACCAAAGTTCACCTTAGATATTTTTTCTGCAGCCTGTGCTCTTCTTAAATAACTCTTAACCTCAAAAGCACCTCAAAATCTATGTTGCTAAAACTCCATGCATACAATTTCTAAGTTTTCCCAAAGTATTGTCAGCAACTCCTCCCATAAATAATAGGCGCCAACATACAAGCTGCAAAACTCAACAACTAAAGCCTCTTCCTTATATTTGAAATTACTAGTGACAGTCATGCCCGTTTATCAAAGAAATTTTTCTCACACTTTCTGCTCTTTACCTCTCAGACCAGTGTTTTGAGTATCACACACATGTCCACAAATAAAGCTGTAATTCAGATGCAAAAACTCTAAAGCTTAAGACCATCAATCAAAGAGACGCACAAAAGCATGCACAAAGTTCAAAATCAACACAAAAGTAAAATCTTCAGTTGTGACAAAAGTTCAAGAGTGAAGAGCTAAAAAGAAGAACCATTACTCTACATATCCTAATCACAGGTCCTGCTTCAATCTTTTTTTTTTTTTTTCTATTTCTGCTGTTATATTTTTTATATATATTTTTTTCCCTTGTATTAAAATCATGTCAGTGATCTATCACAGAAAACAGATCCAGATGGAAAAACAGAAAAATGCTCCAATTCACACTACAAAATGGACAAAAGGGCTTAGGTTTAATATCCACTACTATATAAATAAGTCTCTCAGGTATCCTTGCATTCTCCAGTTTGAAAACCTTTAATTTCAACATGTGGAAGATTTAGACACACTGGCCTGTTACTTCTAATAGGTCTTGCCCTCCCTCTCTGCTACAATACTCCACAGAGCGATGAGCAAACGTATTCCCTTCATAGTTACAGAGTTTGGAAATTAAAGTTATCAACCCAGAGGCAGATAAGTAAAATCTCACTTCATGAAAGCTTTCCAGATGTCTTTACATCCGTTTCTTTCCCTTAATGCAAAGAAGAACCAGTGTGGAAAACCCTGATATTTAAAATAATTCAGTCTGGCAGTTTTTCCTGCACAAGTCAGGCTCTGTGTATAATGCTACTTATACCTTCTTTTGGCAGTCTGATGTTCACAGCCACACGCATAGCGTAAGAACTAAACCATTTTGTTTCCTCTAAGCTCAACAACTACCACCAAGTATAAATTTAGTTGCTTTGACATGGAAAATCATAACAAGTTTCAATTAAACAAACTATATACTCTTTTCCAAACAGTCCCTAAGGCCAGATTCTCAGAGTCAGTCAAACGTGTCATCGTAATCATTTCAAACAGGTTGCTAAGATATGCAAAAATCTGGAACAATCAACTTTTTTAAGCTTAATGACCTATCAATAATAATACCTCACAGTTATTGAAAACCTATCTCCAAGGAGTTCAATGTTTTATTCACCCTCTACCGCTCACGTCACAGGAAAGATGTGGACAAAGTTAATAGTCTATAAATTTACGAAAGTGAAAGTGAAGTCGCTCAGTCATGTCCAGACTCTCTGCGACCCCGTGGACTGTAGCCTACCAGGCTCCCCTCTCCATGGGATTTTCCAGGCAAGAGTACTAGAGTGGGTTGCCATTGCCTTCTCCCAGGGGATCTTCCTGACCCAGGGATCAAACCTGGGTCTTCCACATTGCAGGCAGACTCTTTACCCTCTAAGCCACCAGGGAAGCCCAAAAATTTAGCCAAAAGCACTCTGAAATCAAGTAGCAACAAAGACGACAGAGTAAGGCAAGAGTGCATTCAGTACCATCTAACATGTTGAGGTGAACACAATACACTAACATAATATACCAAGTAGACAGGAAAAGAGAAGAGAAGGGC
Source organism: Cephalophus harveyi (assembly GCA_006410635.1). NCBI lineage: Eukaryota > Metazoa > Chordata > Mammalia > Artiodactyla > Bovidae > Cephalophus > Cephalophus harveyi. Next base: position 158,216 of record SJYT01046847.1, read on the forward strand.
CAGCACGCTTGACAAGTGAAGTGGGCTATTAGGCACCGGAGAATCCCATGGACGGAGGAGCCTGGTAGGCTACAGTCCACGGGGTCGCAAACAGTCGGACACAACTGAGTGACTTTTTACTTTACTTTCCGCTGGAAAATGGGGAAACTGCGTTCTCAGGGTGCGGGTGTGTTGTTGCTCAGATGACCTCGAAGGTATGTGAAGCTCTGGGTCATGAAGGCAGACAATAAATTTAATTCCACCCTTTATTTCCTCTTCACTAATACTGATGGGTTTGTTGTTTTTTTTTTTCGAGACATATAATTTAACATAGATTGTAAATGTAAAACATTTACATTTTAATTTCATGGGACATTCATTAATAACTCTTCGGCACAAAAATAATAGTGACAAACACAAAGTATCCAATTTTAAAGCCAGAAAGGATATACTAGAGCCCACTTTGCCCAATCGTTCCCATTGTAAAAAAGAAACGGAAACCTTGTTGGTGACACGAACTGTTCCACATGGCACAAGGAAAATGGAACAGAACTGGAACTAGAACTCAGCTCTACTTACTCCTGGTATCACGTTCCTTCCTTCCTTCATCTCTGTGGCATCTGTGGCATCTCCATCTCTAACCCCGGTACACATTCCGTCTCACTGGTCTCCCTTGTTCGGGGCACCCTGGTGGCAGCACCCTCCACTCCTTCTCCCTGCACGTGAGGGCTGGAGCACCGTGGGGTCCACAGCACGTCCGCATGTGGGTGGGTGCCGCGGGCCGCGGCAGGGCCGGCGCGGTACGGCCTGGCCTTGAGGAGCATCTTCCATCCTTCATTCCCGCTCCCCCCGCCCCGCTCTCTCCATTCTGGCCATTCTGGTCCATGCGCCACATCACCTGCGTCATGGAAATATCTAGAACCATTCCGCTGCCCTGCAAGCTGACTGCGTCTACAACCCTTTGTCCATCGAACACTGCAGTCTCTCCATCCCCTACACCACGCTGGGAGATTCGTCACAGCAGTCGGCCGTACAAATAAATCTTCCTTGGAGCCACTCCCACTAAGGAAAGCATTTCTCTTTCTTACAGTGAACGTTTGTTCTCCAAACCTACATGGCGTCGCTCTTCCTCTTCCGGCGGGCGGCGTGCGGAAGTGGGCGGTGCGGGCTTGGCGTCCCGGCGCCGACGCGGGGCGTGGAACTCGGCTCTCTGCCCGGGCGCTCATGGGGCGGCTTGAGTGATGGGCCAGTTGCGCTCTTCCGGGTCTGATGGTGACTCGTCCGGCGGGGCTGCCCAGGGCCCTGGGATCCGCTTTCCACTCCCGCTGCCAAGGGTTTTAAATGGCAATTACGTTGGGGTCTGGACTTCCCTGGTAGCTCCGTCAGTAAAAAATCTGCCTGCAGTGCAGGAGACCCTGGTTGGATCCCTGGCAGGGAAGATCCCCTGGAGAGGGAAATAGCCTGCTCCGGCATTCTTGACTGGAAAATTCCATGGACAGAGGAACCTGGTGGGCGACACCCATGGGGTAGCAAGAGTCGGACACGACTTAGCGACTAAACCACCACATTATGCTGGGATAATGTCCTAAAAGTAATGCGTCATTTCATTCTTCAGTTTTTAATTGGAAATTAACTATGACTTCTAAAAGGACTATAAAGTGAAAGAAAAGTCGCTCAGTCGTGTCCAGACTCTGCGACCCCATGGACGGTGGCCTACCAGGCTCTTCCATCCATGGGATTTTCCAGGCAAGATTACTGGAGTGGGGTACCACTTCCTTCTCCAGGAGATATTCCCGACCCAGGGGATTGAACCCGGGTCACCCGCATTGTAGGCAGACACTTTACCATCTGAGCCACCAGGGAAGTCCCTATGAAAGGACTATGGATGGGTTTTAACTAGTAAGGGCAGTTAGCCGTGGAAAGCTATGTTGGGTCCTAAGCAAGGGCTCTCTTTTACAGTCATTTCTCTATTGGATTGGAAGACTTTAGCACAATAATTTTTTGTGACATTATGACTGAACCCAATTTTAATAAGACTTATACCATAATTTATGTCTTCAGTTCAACTCGTATTACTAACTTCAAGTAAAATAGAATTTCTAATTCCAGCTGTGAGTGTTTCCCCTCGCGGCTTGTTATTGAACTTAAAATTACATCCAGTAATTGAGCCTTATGCTGCTACTGCTGCTGCTAAGTCGCTTCAGTCGTGTCTGACTCTGTGCGACCCCAGAGACGGCAGCCCACCAGGCTCTGCCCTCCCTGGGATTCTCCAGGCAAGAACACTGGAGTGGTTTGCCATTTCCTTCTCCAATGCATGAAAGTGAAAAGTGAAAGTGAAGTCGCTTAGTCGTGTCCGACTCGTCGCGACCCCATGGACTGCAGCCTACCAGGCTCCTCCATCCATGGGATTTTCCAGGCAGGAGTACTGGAGTGGGATGCCATTGCCTTCTCCGAATTGAGCCTTCTCAGTTCAGTTCAGTTCAGTCGCTCAGTCATGTCCGACTCGGCGACCCCGTGAATCGCAGGACGCCAGCCCTCCCTGTCCATCACCAACTCCCGGATTCTAGGTACATGTAAAGTTTATTTTGCAAGAAACTTTGGACGATTGTTCCAAAACAATGAAGCAAAGGCAAATTTTTCTGGTGAGAGTACATAGGTGAATTTTTAGAGATAGTATGGTTTCCCTGGGGCACACTTATTATGGTTTTTGACGCCTAGAAATTTTCAGTATCTCACATTATATAAGGGGAAGAAGAGACATGACTGGTTTTATTTTTTACTGCTGTGCAATGGCACCCCACTCCAGTACTCTTGCCTGGAAAATCCCATGGACGGAGGAGCCTGGTAGGCTGCAGTCCATGGGGTCGCGACGAGTCGGACACGACTGAGCGACTTCACTTTTACTTTTTACTTTTCACTTTCATGCATTGGAGAAGGAAATGGCAACCCACTCCAGTATTCTTACCTAGAGAATCCCAGGGATGGGGGAGCCTGGTGGGCTGCCGTCTATGGGGTCGCACAGAGTCGGACACGACTGAAGCGACTTAGCAAGCAGCAGCAGCAAAATAGTTTACTGAGCTCTGTGTAAACACAGGGCTTTTCTAGTGGCATATTTTCCTTTTCCTGATAATGTATTTTGCAAACAAAGCCTTTAAGCATAATAGATTCTCCAGATTGAGAATGGAAAGCAGACTTGATGTCTGAGTTGAAAGTGACTATGATAAAAGGTCAGCAGACAGCATCAATATCTGATGAGTTCTCATCAGTGCCTCACAAAACAATTTCAACTCAACAAATATTTATTGAAAACTTACTTCATGATAAGCCAAACTCTATTCTGAGTTACTATTAATTCTTGTTCTTATGTTCTGATAGGCTTTTAAATAGCCCAGATGTGAAGATGTTTGGTCTACCTAGGCAGAGGAGGAAACCATCGTGGTAACTAAACATGAGTTTTCACCCTAAAATAAGAAAAAACAATGTAGGTTCTTCTGTCTTTCAAGGGTCCTACAGAACAAATTTGGATGACTGTCTAAATGCAGGATTTGTTACACTAATTGGCAAAAATAAAAGATTTTTATTTCCAATTTTCAGTTTTATGTGTTCTTTTAGACATTTGGCCTGATATGTGAAATATGAAATCACCTATGGTGACAGTGGCTGTGTAAAAACTGAAGGTTCTCCTTTTTTCTTAGACTCTGTCATAATCTATATTTTTAAGACAAGTTCCATTGAAACTAGTGCTGCCAGTGAAAATCTTGCCATTTCTATTGAAAAGGCATGCAGATTTACTGAGCAGCTTCTCGTGTACTCGAGGATTTTTTTTTTTTTTTCTTTTTTATTAGCTCCCAATCCCGAATCCCCCTCCCACCTAAGGATTTTTAAATAAGAATCAGTTTTACAAATGCAAAGAGATGAGCAAGAAGAGAAGAATAAAAGCAAAACCTAAGAAAACCTATTCATTTGGATCATCTCAAGTCAAGGTCTCTCATGTTCAGAGAACAGTTCACGGCAGCAGTGGTGGCCAAATTTTCAGTGTAAATCCAATTTTTAAATGGACAGACCGTTGGATTAATAAAGAGCTTGCTTCAGTGGTAATTTGGACATGAGAAATTTTTTATGTAGAAATGTATTGAATGACCAAATATTAACTAAAACTCTCTCTGTGCAAGCAGCTCAGATAGATACTGTAATTGCATATCCATTTATTAAGGAGAATGGCTTAAATACAGGAGATAGAACAGTTGAACACTGAGCTCAAATTATAAATTTACCTCTATGGTTCTTACTAGGCTGTCAGAAAAAGCCCACAAGAAACAAAATAGAACATCGTTTGACCTGTAGATTCCAGAGATGAAGTACATAGAACAGTATTTTAGTTCTATATTTATTTGAAGTTGTTTCTTTATTGTCCAGTAAGAGGAAATGGCAACCCACTCCAGTACTCTTGCCTGGAGAATCCCATGGACGGAGGAGCCTGGTGGGCTACAGTCCATGGGATCGCATAGCCAGACACGACTGAGCGACTTCACTTCACTTCAAGGTTGTTTTAACACATGGCAATTTTTTAAAAATAATTGGCATTTTACATATTATATTTTAAAGTGTTCACAGTGAGAATGAAAGTCTCGGAACTATGAATTTATCCTCTGAATAACAAGCCAGAGACTGGAAAACATGTGAATGGCCAATAAAATTCAGTATATGATGGTCTCATCTTTCAAATGGATGAAAAACTGGAATTATGGAAACTGAGAATCCTGAAATGAATCAATAATTTGTTTCCTTAACTATAGTTTTCTCTAGAAAATTACTTTAACATTAATCCAAGGCTTTTGGAAGTTCCAAATAAACAGCACATGTATGCATTGAATATAACAAAAATACATCATTTTTAATTGTTTTGAAGAAATTTTCTTGAATTGCACTGTCTCAGACTACAGTACACCTGATCAGATTAGATTGGGATGGGTTATAACATTGGAAATAATCATTAAATCAAATCCTAGTCACAGATTAATAAACTAGACATGGAGTTGTCTTAGCGTAAGATGTCAGAGAAAAGTAGTTTATCACATACTCAAATTTGGGAAATATCTTTTGAGTCCCTTTCACATGCAAGCCTTTGGTTTAAATTCTATAGAATACATAAAAATCAAAGAAAAATTTATGACCCTGAGGAACTCACAGTTTAATGTGAGAGATGCAAACAACTATTAGGAGAACCATACACTCTGTGACAGAGGCACGAAACAGCAGTCTCCAAAGAGACTGACCCTTTATAAGGTTTGGAGATCTTGACATGAATAGTTAACGGAAATCAGGAGAAAATTAGTCCAAATGTGGGGCAAACGGGCAAAACCTGCATCTCCAGAACAAGGCCAGCTTTCAGAGACTAGACATAAACACACAGAAAACACACTAGATGCAAGTGAGGGCAGTATTAAAATGGAAGGGCAGATACAATGTCGTGTTTATTGCAAGCCAGGTCATCAACAATACCTGGTCAGAGATTACATGGAGAAAAGAAAAAGAACTCATTCAATTCCCATTGTTTCGCATCTTGCCAGAACCAAGTAGGCAAGATGTATCCAGTCAACCAATGGTGTGCAAGTCTCCCAAAGACCTAATGCTCTAAGGACAGAGGTGAGAATGGGAAAGATAAAAAGTAGGAAGCAGCTCTTCCCATTTGGAGGATCTGAGAGGGCTTCGAGAAAAGGTATTATCTTAACTGCAATTAATTTAAAGTTTCAGATAAGTAATAATCTTGAAAAGAACATGTAAGTGCCCATAAAAATCAAGTGTGTAAGAAATACCTTTCGGACACAAGGGTCAACTGCTACAGGCCAGCAAAGAGGTGAGGCTACACCACAGATTCATCGGTAGGGTAGCTGGAAGTCAAGGAAGCTGTGTGAGTTGTGGGATACACAGAGCTGGCAGGTGCAGAGGTAGCCCATGTGGTTGGGAGATCGAGCAAATTTGTGTGTGTGTGGTTTCTCACTGCCAGAGAAGAGATTTGCAGACATGGACAGAGAGGATAGAAAACATCTTTGGGAGAGTTCAACTAAGACATATCATTATGAATTATTTTTTATTGAAGTATAATTGCTTTACAATGTTGTGTTAGTTTCTGCTGTACAAAAACGTGAGTCAGCTTATATGTATACGTATATTCCCTCCCTCTTGGACCTCTCTCCAATCCTAAAATACATATAGCCACATACAGAGATGTATGAATATTTGTACATTATTTCCTAGTTCTGTTTTCTGAGAGGTCCTTGAAATAGTGCCATCCCAATAGCAATGAACATGTCTAATACCCAGATTTTGGTTTCAACACACCATCCACCATCAGAAGAAACTAGAGCCTCTTAGGGAAATGGTTGATTCCACGGCTGGGGTGAAGCAAACACAGAATGAACCAGGAACATCTTCTTATGCCAAGTAGCAGAAAATGTAAAGAACGTAGGAGTCAGCTTGCTGCTGCTGCTGCTGCTAAGTCGCTTCAGTCGTGTCCGACTCTGTGCAACCCCACAGATGGCAGCCCACTGGGCTCCGCCATCCCTGGGATTCTCCAGGCAAGAACACTGGAATGGGGTGCCATTGCCTTCTCCAATGCATGAAAGTGAAAAGTTAAAGTGAAGTCGCTCAGTCGTGTCTGACTCAGCGACCCCATGGACTGCAGCCTACCAGGCTCCTTCGTCCATGGGATTTTCCAGGCAAGAGTACTGGAGTGGGGTGCCATTGCCTTCTCCGGGAGTCAGCTTAGGAATCCAAATCTAAAACAATTTGTATCAAAGTAAGTAAGAGTGATTGATTACTAACTCATTGAATAAAATATGACTGTGTAAGTTCATATTGTGGCTCTAGTGGTAAAGAACCTGCCTGCCAAAGCAGGAAATGTAAGAGATATGGGTTCAGTCTCTGGACTGGGAAGATCCTCTAGAGTAGGAAATGGCAACCCACTCCAGTATTCTTGCCTGGGAAATCTCATGGACAGAGGAGACTGGTGTGCTACAGCCCATGGGGTTGCAAAGAGTCGGACATGGCTGAACATCTGAGCATAAAATATACTAAAAAATAATAAAATAAAGTTCATATAATATGGGAGAAGGAAATGGCAACCCACTCCAGTGTTCTTGCCTGGAGAATCCCAGGGACGGCGGAGCCTGGTGGGCTGCCGTCCATGGGGTCGCACAGAGTCTGACACGACTGAAGTGACTTAGCAGCAGCAGCAGCAGCATATAATATGGGCTTCCCTGGTGGCTTAGATGGTAAAGAATCCACCTGCAATGCAGGAGATCCTGATTTCATCCCTGGGTTGGGAAGATCCCTTGGAAAAAGAAATGACAACCCACTCCAGTATTCTTGCCTGGAGAGTTCCGTAGACAGAGGAGCTTGATGGCCTACAATCCATGGGGTCACAAATAAATAAACAAATGAACAAATAAAAAGAAAAACCTCTTCCTTATATTAAAATGACAACAAATAAAAGAGAATGATGAAAATGGAAAAAGGACTCTAACTCTACATGTTAAGTTTCTCTCAGGAGTAGCTGCAGTAAACTCTAGTGGGGTCAAATTTTTGAAGAGACATTTTCTCTTCTGTTTTCAACCGAGTTATTTTTCATCCATAATAAAAACACAACGTCAAGTATTAATATCTGCCTGCATGAAGCAGGAGAGTGCAGGAGGTAAATGGAGAATGTTAGGTTAGTTAATATGTTGGAATGGAGTATAACAGGTGATGTTCATTCTAGAAACTCACTTTGAGAACCACTGGCCTAACCTAACATTTTCCCCAGAAATCAATTTCCTGGCTTTGTTGGTAACTTACAGAAAAGTTCATGAGTTTTGGAATCTGACCAGATCCAGGTTCAAATCCTAACTTTCTTCTAACTATGTAAACCTAGCAAGTTGAATTTCAATAATCTAATATTTTTACAAGACTTTTTGTTGTTGTTTGGTCACCAAGTCATGTCCAACTTGATTGAGTCCTATGGACTGTAGCCCACAGGGTTCCTCTGTCCATGGGATTTCCCAGGCAAGAATACTGGAGTGGATTGCCATTTTCTTCTCCAGGGGACCTTCCTGATCCAGGGATCAAGCTTGCATCTCTTGCATTGGCAGGTGGGTTCATTACCATTGAGTCACCAGAATTAGTTATGTATCATTTATATGACTGTTTCCCTGAAGATTTGAATATAATATTATTATGGACTGGATGCTTGTGTTGCCTTAAATTTATCTGTTGGAATTCTAGCCCTCAGTGTGATGATGTTAGGAGGTGGGACCTTTGAGAGGCAATAAGGATGATCATAAGCAGGATCAGTACCCTTGTTTTAAAAAAATACATGTACCAGAGAACATGTATCCTCTATCTCTGCTTCTTCCCTGTGAGGATACAGTAAATCTCAGTCTGCCCCCCAGAAGAGGGTTCTCACCAGAACTTGACTTGCTGGCACCCTGATCTCATTCTTCAAGCCTCCAGAACGTGAGGAATAAATGTCTGATATTTACAAGCCACTCAGTCTATGGTACTTTATTATAGAAACCAAAACAAAGATAAGTGTCATGTTGAATAAATGAAATGTTTCATTTGCCATAATTTTATCAAAACAGTATATTTTCTTATTTCAAAATTTTTCAAGATTAGAAAAATAATAAACCTCTGACTTATTCATTATACAAATCAAAGCCACAAGTGAAATGTTTATTGAAGAGAAACCAATAATTTAAGTACAGTGAACTGTGTGGAGCCTGTAAGAAGCAGGACTCTGGTGTATTCGGTACCTTCTTAAAGCATCTAGAATAGCATCCTCCTCAATTTTAAAAACAGATGCACTGAAATCCAGGTTCAAAATATTGGCCCAGAGCTGAGCTGTGGGTGCTAAACATGCATCACAGCAGTGAGCCGGGTTTCCTGACAGCTTCCTGGGAAGGAATGTTTCATTTCATGGACAGGTTTTTTGTGAATCACAAATCCAGCTAGAGTTTCCTGCCTGAAAAAGCAAGAGAGCCTGGAAATAATCAGTTCAATCAAATAGCCAATCCTAATAGAAGTTGTAGAATATTATGATGCATGCCTCAGTGCATCAGTTAGTCAGGGTCCCTCCAGAAAAACAACCTTTTTTATATTCAGATAGATAAATAAATAAATATGTATATATACAGATAATATACATATATCACATATACATGTTACATATATGTAGAGACAGAGAGACACAGATGGAGAAGCAAAGAGAGACAGAGATATACAGAAAGACAGACTGATTTTAAGAAATTTACTCTCATGATTGTGGGGACTGTTAACTCAAAAATTCATAAGGAGACAAGAATCCTGGAAACTCAGGTAAGAGTTTTTTAGGAGTAAAACTACTAAAAACTGTAGTTTTTAGTCTGAAATCTGTTAAGTAAGCTAGCAGGCTGGAAAATCAAGCAAGAGTTCTGTGTCACAGTCTTGAGGCAGAATTTATTGTTCTAGAAAACTTAATTTTCTGCTCTGAAGACCTGATTGGATGAGACCCAGTCACATTGGGCTTCCCAGGTGGCACTAGTGGTAAAGAACCCGACTGTCAGTGTAGGACACCAGAGATAATGGTTTGATCCCTAGGTTAGGAAGATCCCCTGGGGAAGGAAATGGAACCCACTTCAGTATTCTTGCCTGGAGAATGCCATGGACAGAGGAGCCTGGAGGGCTGCAGTCCATGGGGTCACAAAAGAGTCTAACACAACTGGGCACTTTACACTTCACTCCATTCATATTACTGATGACAATCTCCTTTCTTAAAATCAGCTGATTATAAATGTTAATCGTATCTGCAAAATACCTTCACAGTAATATATAGACCAGTGTTTGACCAAACAATTGGCCACTATAGTCTAGTCAAGTTACCACACAAAATTAACCGTCACACTCAGTATCTTGTAAAAAAACCTTCTAAATTCTCAACAAATTATTTTCAAGAAGAGTACATAAAAACTTGAAGATGGCCAGTTAGAAAGTTATTCTTCAACGTTTTTACTTCAAAACCATAGAAACATGCATTCATACAGGACTCTAAAATATATCCAAAATTATTCCAGAAGTTTATTCATTGTTGATAGGAGCTATTCAAATACATATATAATGACTGGGGTTTAACTATGCTAACCCCTAACCATAGAAGACCAAAAAGGAGGAAGGAGTTTTAAGAAAGAAGGAAAGAAAGCCTAGAAGAAGATGCTGCTGCTGCTAAGTCGCTTCTGTCGTGTCCGACCCTGTGTGACCCATAGACGGCAGCCCACCAGGCTCCCTCGTCCCTGGGATTCTCCAGGCAAGAACACTGGAGTGGGCTGCCATTTCCTTCTCCAATGCATGAAAGTGAAAAGTGAAAAGTGAAGTCGCTAAGATGGCAAGAGAGGTGACAGAAAGAAAAGATAAAACAGACGTAAAGAAATGAGAAGATTTTAATTAAAATCTACACAAACAATAACTCCAGTTTTATTTGAGAATATGGGCCAGGATAGCATTACTAAGGAGAGTTAATTTGACATACAATATCATGGACAGTTGGGGTGTATCCAGACTCACACTGTTTAAAAAGAAATACTAACCTCATAGGCTTCCCTGGTGGCTCAGATGGTGAAGAATCTGCCAGCAACATGGTAAGATGTGGGTTCGATGCCCGGGTTGGGAAGATCCCCTGGAGAAGGCAATGGAAACCCACTCCAGTATTTGACTGAAAAATCCCGTGGACAGAGAAGCCTGGAAGCTTACATACAGTCCATGTGGTCGCAAAGAATCGGACACGACTGAGTGACTAACTCTTCACTTCACTTCAACCCCATAGGCAATAATAGAAATAAGCTTCCTTTTTTTTTTAATTGCAGGGCATGGCACAATTTAAAAAATCTTACATGTAGAAAAATAAGGAATTTAAACATAGCATGTAAATTCAGAGAACTTTCCAAAATGGACACAAACTCTTGTATAGAAGACAGCAACACAAGTCTTTTTACCTTGCAAATCTCTTCCCCCTAGTCATTGTTCTTCCTCTAATCCCGTTTATCTCCTTTAAACATGACATTCACTTGAAAGTTAGTAAGGTTGGAAAGAAATCATGCAGTGAGCATTGGAAGGCGAAAAGGTGGAGAGGTTCAGATTAATTCATCACAGATCAGCCACATTCTGTCCACAGCTTTATCATCTTTTATTCTTGCATATAGAAAAACATCTTTAGTATATTTTTCACAAATTAATTGGGTTGGCTTAATCCCAGCAAGCACTTTTTCCTTTAGGTGGGATAAAGTACTTGAAATTTTAAGCTTTTCTGGAATAATTTAAATATTTACTTGTGGAAGTGACTTTTCTACTAGGCTCATATAATTAGAGTTTACTAGCAAAAACAAAAAAACTAACGGAGAAGGCAATGGCACCCCACTCCATTACTCTTGCCTGGAAAATCCCATGGATGAAGGAGCCTGGTGGGCTGCCGTCAATGGGGTCGCAGAGAGTCGGACACGACTAAAGTGATGCAGCAGCAGCAAAAAACTAAAACAATAATAATAATAATGTGCCTTAAGCTTACCCTTCAAACTTAAAAGCCAGACTCTAAAGTTAAAAAAAAAAAAGTTCCTTATAAACTAGTAATTATCCAAAGAAAAATTGCAACCAGAAGAGAAAAATAAGGTATCAGGCCTAAGTTGAAACATTGCTGAAGACTTCTGTAGTTTGTCTTCCTGATCTTGTAGTTATAGTATTGAGCACACACTTAATTCAGCCCTGCAGAGGTGAAAATAATGCATTTATAACTGTTTAATAAATGGTTTTCTTGTAATATTGGTAGATTGTAAATAATCAANCTAAGTTGAAACATTGCTGAAGACCTCTGTAGTTTGTCTTCCTGATCTTGTAGTTATAGTATTGAGCACACACTTAATTCAGCCCTGCAGAGGTGAAAATAATGCATTTATAACTGTTTAATAAATGGTTTTCTTGTAATATTGGTAGATTGTAAATAATCAAGATAATACTGTCCTAGATAACAACATTGCTCAAAATACGTTCATCATCTGATGTACATCGTCTCATTTAATTTGTCCCTATAAAATAAGCTTGACAGGTAGATAATATTAATCTAATTTTATAAACAGGGAACCTTGAAAAGAATTCTAGCAGGTATAAACGTGAGACTAAGACTCCAATTTCTGACTCAGGAGTATTTTTCCTTGCAGGACTTTACATGCCTTTAGTTTGGTTTGTATCAAGCTAATATTATTGAAGACATTATGCTCAATGTGATACCTCATATATGTGGAATCCAAAAAACACAAATCATAAAAGCAGAAGATTACTAGAAATTAGAAGGTGGAGGAATGAGAGAGATGTGTAAAGGTACATATTTGTAACTAATAGACCAATATGCCCTGAAGATCTGATACACAGTACGAGGATTATAGACAACAAAAGTGAAAATCACTCAGCTGGGTTCAACTCTTTGCGACCCTCACTCCATGGAATTCTCCAGGCCAGAATACTGGAGTGGGTAGCCTTTCCCTTCTCCAGGGTCTCTTCCTAACCCAGGGATTGAACCTAGGTCTCCTGCATTGCAGGTGGATTCTTTACCAGCTGAGCCACAAAGGAAGCCCAAGAATACTGGAGTGGGTAGCCTGTCCTTTCTCCAGGGGATCTTCCCAACCCAGATATAGAACCAGGGTTCCCTGCATTAAATGCAGATTCTTTACCAACTGAGCTATCAGGGAAGCCCTATAGACAACAAAACTGGGTCATAAACTTTAAACTTGCTAAGAGACCAGATCTTAATTGTTCCTATCACCAGAAGAAATGATAATAATGTGACATGATAGAGATGTTGGCTAATACACAATGGCCATCATATTGCAAAATAAATCTATCAAATCATTAAGTTGCACACTTTAAATGTATGCAATTTTGGATGTCAAATATAGCTCAATAAAAAGTTTTTAATTAAAATTTAAAGATTAAAAAGGGCTTACTGTGTGGCATGTGCTCTAAATATATTAATTTACATAATTTCTTGTATCCATTCTATGAGGAAGATTGTATTTTACAGACTGAGGCCCCACAACCACTCCACTTGCTAACATCAGGCCTCAGCTTTTGCCCTCAGCAATGTTTCAGAGTCTGTGATTTTAACCACTACTCCCTATTGTATCAAAAACTTTCATCTGAGATCATGGTTATCAGATTAGAACTAGAGACTCATTCTTGGAAAGTCATTTCCTGAAAAAGCTTGGAATCAATAGAAATTGTAGCACAAGTAGGGAGATGTAAAGGAAAAGAAAACACATTTACTGACCAGGTTCTTGGGCTAGACCTGGAGTTTTATTCGTTTGATTCATTCAGTCTGTGTCCACTAAAAGTATTGCATGCTACATAATCATCACAACTACTCCTTTGAATAGGTAGTATCCCACTTGAAAAACAGAAAACTGAGACGCAGAGTCCTTAAATAATCTTCCTGTTATCAGAGCCAGGATTGAAAACTAGTTAAATTCGACCCCAAAGTCATTGTATTCTTACTTTGGAGCTTCTGCCGAGCAATTCATTTAATTGAATTGAGTAAATGTAGATCTGATAGCAATGCGCAATGCCTGAGCCACAAATAAATCACAGACAGCTCTGATCATTGTCTCCAAATAGGAGATTCGTCTCAAAGCGCTTTGTAGCACTTTTGTAAATAGTCAGTTTCTATTGAGAAACTTTTTCCCCAGGCCTGGTCTACAGCATTAATGCAGTTCCCCCACCCAGTGCTTCTTAGTTCTTTCTCATTCAAAAGTTTATTTCCTTCGCGGTGTTATGATAGATGATTTCATATGTCTTACACAGATCAAGTTGTATTTTCTGTTTTGGCCTGTAACCTCTTCGAGGGCCTGAAACTCCAGCTCTGGCAGTAAGTAAAAGCTCTTTAACTAAGAACAATGTCAGCAAGAACCTGGAATAAAGAGGCCTTCCCTGAGTTCTCCCCACAGCTACTGGTCATAGCCTATCTACAAAGCCTGAGGTCACTTGGTAGGAGAGAATTCTAATAAAATAGCTGCTCATTTCTCACTTTGTGTCTCTCCCTGTATGTGATGAGATACACTCAAAATAGCAATACAATTATGCAGCATTCATATTTGATGCTAGTACCTATCACTGAATAGGTATTCAATAAATATATTTTGAATGAATGTAAAGTAATCCCGAAGTTTCAAATTACTATTACAGTGACTTCACCAGACTATTGATTTTTCTTGTTAAATTAATATTGATTCTTCTTGTAAAACTTAAATTTATCATCAAGGAATGAAGGTACATGTGAGAAGTAGGTTTTCAATTATTACACAAACCAATTAAATACCCAAACCTGTGATAAATCAGACCAACATGTGATTTTAATACAGAAATAAAAGTTGTTTCTTATTACCAAAAACATAGCATCTCTATGGGGAGTTCTCTATCTCACTTATAACACGCAGAATAAAGTCTCTTATATAGCTTCCATGTATCAACATAGTTATTTTAGACAAAGGAGTCATTCAATTTCCAATTCCTATGCCATATTCAGTTGTTTATGCAAAGCTCTCAACAGAGAATTATCCAAGCTTCTCACTCATTCAACTTCTTATTAGATCACCAAATGACTAAGTAAGATATTATATTGACAGGAAGAAAGAAAAAGTAAAACCCACTGTAAGAAACAAGTAGTTCTGCAAAACTATTTCTTCAATAATACCTTCATGTTTTCTTTCTTACACCCCAACCCTGTATTTCCCTCCATCGCAACCAGTAATAGAGTAGACAACTACAAGAAAACAAAAGCCTCTAAACATATTAATGTTAAATCATAGCATACCTAACAACAAAAGTATTTTTCAAACTCTAATGAGTAAGTGACAAGTTAAGGAAAATTCCTGATCTTCTGATAATTAGGTGACTGAAGTGAAGTGAAGTGAAAGTCGCTATCGTGTCCGACTCTTTGCGACCCCATGGACTATATAGTCCATGGTATTCGCCAGACCAGAATACTGGAGTGGGTACCCTTTCCTTCTCCAGGGGATTTTCCAAACCCAGGGATCAAACGCAGGTCTCCCACATTGCAGGTGGATTCTTTACCAACTGAGCCACAAGGGAAGATTAGGTGACTAGCCTAACATAAATCAATATATATGCCAATACTATGTACAGTACAATAACAAGCATGGTTTGCCTAGTCTTGGACTTTTCATTGAAGCAATTACTATAAGATGATTTCACTTTTTAACATTAAATTTTCAGAAAATTGATTTACAGTGCAGAAAGCTGCTAAAAAAGATAAATAAAAGTATTACATAAAAACAAAGGGGTAGCTATCTTTAAAGTTTTGAAGTTATAATAATTGTTTAAAAAAATCTAAGTTGTTCTGAGACTAGCAATTTTGTAGCAGTCAAAAATTATGAATATACTTAAAATAACAACAATTCTTAGGATCAAATTCCCTTCAAACTACTTTGCTCATGGAGAAATATTTATTTGGGCAGACTGGGACTTAGCTCAGACAATAAAGAATCTGCCTGCAATGCAGGAGACCTGGGTTCATTCCCTGGGTTAGGAAGATCCCCTTAAGAAGGGCATGGCAACCCACCCCAGTTTTTTTGCCTGGGGAATTCTATGGACAGAGGAGCCTGGTGGGTTCAAGTCCACAGGGTCACAAAGAGTCCAATACGACTGAAATAACTTGGCACACAGCACATACACTGAGTATGACATCAAGTTCTTAGTATAAGAAACTGAGTGTCTGGTGATGACTTTAACTGAAATTAAAAAACACAAGGAGAGAAGCAGATTTAGCCATATTTGGACTGTGGATCTTGATGGAATCCACATGTGTTCTCCTAGGAGAGCTGAAGGTTAGATTTAGCGTGTTGAAGGCTATGATAGGCAGACTTCTAAGATAGCCCCCAGTGATTGCTGTGTGGTAGAATTCTCATCCTTATATAATTCCTTCCCCTAAAAAGTGAGTTATTATTTAAAGGGCTTCCCTGGTGGCTCAGAGGTTAAAGTGTCTGCCTCCAATGCGGGAGACCTGGGTTCGATCCCTGGGTCGGGAAGATCCCCTGGAGAAGGAAATGGCAATCCACTCCAGTATTCTTGCCTGGAGAATCCCATGGACAGAGAAGCCTAGTAGGTTACAGTCCATGGGGTCGCAAAGAACTGAGGGACTTCACCTTAAAGAGTGAGCTGGATCTAGTGATTTCTGTCTATCCAATATGACAAAAGTGATAGGATATTATTTCCATTGTTAGGTTAGAAAATTATGACTTCTTCTTGGCTAGCAGATTCCCTCTCTTGCTGGCTTTGACAAAACAAGTTACCATGTTGGAAAATCCTCACAGAGCAAACAACCAGTGAGGTACTGAGGCCTTCATTCAACATCCCTGAATCCTGCCAGCAACCATCTATATGAGCTTCAAAAGAGATCCTTACCCATTCAAGCCTTCAGGTGAGACCCGCCCCCCCGCCAACCCTAGATAATACCTTAATTATATTCTTAAAAGAGACAGTGAAGCAGAGGACCTAGTTAAACTACACCCAGATTTCTGACCTACAAAAGTTATGAAATAATACATGTGTTATTTTAAGCCACTGAGTTTTGGGATAACTTGTTTCACAGTAATACATGACTAATACAATGGTAGTTAAAATTATAGAAGCAAATGAGATTTAAATTAAATGAAGCTATCCCCAGGTCAATCTTTCAATGAAATAAGGAACATTCTTGGGTTCCTGCCTTCTCTTTAATTACCATTTCTGAGTTCGCAGATTTTCAGTTCTTTAATGTGTCACTAGATCTCCTTGCCAAAAAAAGGAAACAAATTTGGCAAATTTATTCCTAATAAAGTGTTATTTTTCTATAATGTGGCAACATGAGCAGAGGAAATATTTGTATTTGAGGAAAGAAGACAAGGAGAAATTCTCTAATGCTGCTATATGACCCTGATATTTATGGGTACGAATTTTACCCCATCTACAACAGCCCCTATGTCACTCTACAGGGACTGACTTTAAACATGCACTTTTATAGGCCCATAGACATATTTAAATATACTTTTGTTTGATTCCAGGTTTAAGATTTTGGTTTAAGATTCTCAAGGGTAAGCAAAGTTTAAGTTCATATCAAATCGAAACCATGAGTAAAACTTTTGTGTAAAGTATCTCTCACTTTCCAGAATGACTTGGCTGCTCAATGTTGACATTACACAAATCTTTATAGTAATATCAACTGGCTTCTGCATGTTATTCCAAGGCACAATAGCATAAATGATCAGCAAATCCTTTTCTTTCTGATAAATTTTATTTGGCTGCCTGAGGTGTTTAATTATGATTCTTAGTTAAAATCTAAGTATATATTTTTATATTATGCATTTGGAGGGCAGACTTTCCTGGATTTTTTCTCTTTGGAGGTAAATCAGAACATATTGCAAGACTTTTACTCTATTTGGGAGAATATAAGCCCCAGAAAGGGGCCTGAATTGAAAACATGAGTGAAACTGGCTTTTCCACTGATGCTTAACTCTTTAGCAACAACACACACAAGAACTTATGAATGCATATAATACATATTTGATTATCTACTGAATGACTCTGTTGTATAAGGAAACTAAAAGAAAAATCCAAATTTTCTAAAAGTGTAAAACTTCATGGATTAATAATTTCTATACCAAGATACTCAAGAATTTGTCATATATAAGGAATAAAACAATTTTATTTCTCCATAAATAAGAAAGCAATTTTAGGTTGCAAAGTATTTAGAATAGTTAATAAAACCATCATTCACAGTATCCATGATTTTTCCACCAAAAGAGACCCAGACGCTCATAAGTATTACATCATTTATGCCTCTTTGAATGTACCTGTCAATGAAGCAAAAATATAACAGGTTTAAAAAAAAACAACTAGATCCTAGTCGTTGGACCACAGAGGCTGTGATTCATAATCTAGAGAGGGATCTAGGCATGTGTTCTAGAATACTTTTTTATGATTTATATGACTGTCAAGGTTGAAAAACCACAGGTTATTAGGATTTTTTAGTGCAATTCTACTTCAGTAACTGATGAGTCAGTACTAGAGTGAGCAAACACCACAGGAAGTATGAGAGAAATACACATATGCAGATACTCAAGCAGCTTCCCTACGGACCAATTCCATGGCTTTCGAATCTTGTCAACAAATCATGGACCAATTAAAGGGGTCAGAGTGTGGAGAAAGAGTAAAGATGTCATGAGGAAAATACTGCTGGGGAAAATCCCACTCACCCTAATGGAAGAATATCTTTCCCCTTACCTCAAACATTTCAAGGGGTGACATGTTTCAAGGGGACCACTCTGAGAGCTTTGAAATGTGTTCTCTGAGTTGAGCAACGAATCACACCTGAATCAGTTAAACAGATAGTGGTCTAGGTATAACTCCTACTACATATAGAGAATGCAGAGATAGAAAGTAGGTCTGATAACTAGCCTCAGTGAGAATCAAAGGACTTCTGCTATGACTACTGAGTTGCTCTCTCAGAGGTAGTCAAGACAACCGATTCAGCCTGCGGGTTTTCTGGGGTGCTATCCCAAGGTTTTCTGAGACAAACAGAACCCGGCCAAAAAAGGCTAGATGCCCAGATCTGAAGAAGGAATCCAAGTCTTCATGATCTCCCAGAAAAGAGATTAGTGGTTCATCTGCTGGTGTGAAGGGAACACAGGGGCCCCTCAAAGCTCATGAAAGAAAACATTGGACCCAAAGGGCACACAGTCAGCTAATAATGGTACAACTTCAAGTCAGATCTCTCCAAATCCCTCACTTTACTTTACTTCTCCTACTCCCTCAGAACCTGCAGGATAAGAAACAGTAGGTAACAATGGAGAGAGCTAACAAGTGGTGAGGGCAGTTGATGTGGTGGTTCAGGTGGAAGAAAGGAGGAGAAACCGAGCATGTCTCCTTCCCTGATACAGACTTCCCTACTGAGGCTGCACTCTGCAGATGGAGAAAAGACTTTGACAGTAAATCAAGCTTGTAGTCTTCACTAATGTCAGCCCAGACATTCTATTCACTAACTGGAGACTATGTTCTAAACATAAAGTTAATGGAAGACCTGTTGTAACAGAATGAAAGAAAAATTATAGCGCCTGCATCTAACACCTGCCAATGCAGGTAGATGTAAGAGACATGGGTTCGATCCCTGGGTCAAAAAGATCCTCTGGAGGAGGGAATGGCAACTCCAGTGTTCTCATCTGGAAAATTCCATGAACAAAGGAACCTGCAGACTGCAGTCCATATGGTTGCACAGAGTCAGACACAATTGAAGCAACTTAGCATGCACACACGAACGAAGAGCATCACTGAAAACATTTTGAATGGTCAGTAGGAGACAAATATAAAGTTGGTTCTTAACTATGTCATATGATATACTAATTTTTAAAGTTATATATATTAATTTGACAGTGAGTTGATTACAGGGGAATAGAGTACCATGAAATTCTTGGGATGTATATGGCAAAGTATTCTGGATGACTTTCTTTAAAAGACTGATGTCTGGACTTAAGACCAATTGTATAGCATTTTTATTTTCTATTCATTAAGACAAAATATTTATTTTCATATTCAGCTTCCTAGAAACCAAAAAAGGAAAACCTCAAATGTATAATCTTCATTATCAAAAGTAAGTGTCACACCATACCCTTATCACAAAGTTTTTCTAAAACTAGTATCTAAAAATAAATTATCATTAAATATGGGTATACTGTAAGAGATGCAAAATAGAAACAAAATAGAAACAAAGATGTCTAAAGCCCAGCTGCTTACCAAATCTCTGGCATCCAAACTTACACTGTACACAGTCTTTAATCAATCAGTCAGTTCAGTCGCTCAGTCATGTCTGACTCTTTGTGACCTCATGGACTGTTCTCAAAGAGGAGGAAAAACAACTTTTTTTTCCCCCCCTCTACTTTTTTTAGTCTTAGTCACATAAAACTCTTTTTTTTTTTTCTTTAAGCCCAGAACTGATGATTATACAACAAACAACTCAGTTTAAACTCTGTACTAGGGATTATATAACAACAATGTACCCTGCTTGAGGACAGCTTCTCCTTCCTGAGAAACTTCTAATTAATCCTGGTATCTTAAAATCTAAATTATAGGAGTGGGTCTAGTAGGATTTTTCAATTGTTATATTCTAATCCTGTTATCCTAAAATGTAAATTGTGGGAGTGGGTCTGGTAAAATTTTCACAAACTTGAGACATTCTTTTGATTTATTGTAATAACTAATTTAAAAGTATGTAATTCCCTTGCTCAAGACTAGCAGGTGGGACACTCTCCATCCCCTTCTGATGTCTATGTCAGAAGCTTTCTCTGTCCCTTTTCACTGTAATAAAACTTGTGCCACACAGGAGCCCTGAGTGGTCAAGCCTGGTCTCTGGTCCCAAAGCCAAATCTTCTTCTTTGAAGATCACAAATCCAACAGCGTTCACCCTAAGCTATCTCGACCCCACAGACTGCAGCACACCAGGCCTCTCTGTCCATCACCAACTCCCAGAGCTTACTCAAACTCATGTCCATTGAGTCAGTGATGCTATCCAAACATCTCATCCTCTGTCATCCCCTTCTCCTCCTGCCTTCAATCTTTTCTAGCATCAGAGTCTTTTCCAATGAGTCAATCTTCACATCAGGTGACCAAAGTATTGGAGTTTCAGCTTCAGCATCAGTCCTTCCAATGAATATTCAGGACCCATTTCCTTTAGGATGGACTGGTTGGATCTCCTTGCAGTCCCAGGGACTCTCAAGAGTCTTCTCCAACACCACAGTTCAAAAGCATCAATTCTTTGGCGCTCCGCTTTCTTTAGAGTCCAACTCTCACATCCATACATGACTACTGGAAAAACCATAGCTCTGACGAGACATACCTTTGTCAGCAAAGTAATGTCTCTGCTTTTTAATGTGCTGTCTAGGTTGTTCATAACTTTTCTTCCAAGGAACAAGTGTCTTTTAATTTCCTGGCTGCAGTCACCATCTGCAGGGATTTGGGAGCCCAAAAAATAAAGTCTCTCACTGTTTCCATTGTTTCCCCATCTATTTGCCATGAAGTGATGGAAGCAGATGCCATCATCTTATTTTTTGGAATATTAAGTTTTAAGTCTACTTTTTCACTCCTCTTTCACTTTCATCAAGAGGCTCTTTAGTTCCTCTTCATTTTCTGCCATAACGATGGTGTCATCTGCGTATCTGAGGCTATTGATAGTTCTGGCAAACTTGATTCCAGCTTGTGCTTCATCCAGCCCAGCGTTTCACATGATGTACTCTGCATATAAGTTAAATAAGCACAGTGACAATATACAGCCTTAATGTACTCCTTTCCCTATTTGGAACCAGTCTGTTGTTCCATGTCCATTTCTAACTGTTACTTCTTGACCTGCACACAGATTTCTCAGGAGACAGCTCAGGTGGTCTGATATTCCCATCTCTTCAAGAAGTTTCCAGTTTGTTGTGATCCACACAGTCAAAGGCTTTGGGATAGTCCCTGAAGCAGAAGTAGATGTTTTTCTGGAACTCTCTTGTTTTTTCTATGATCCAACAGATGTTGGCAATTTGATCTCCAGCTCCTCTGCTTTTTCTAAATCCAGCTTGAACATCTGGAAGTTCTCGGTTCATGGACTGTTGAAGCCTGGCTTGGAGAATTTTGAGCATTACTTTGCTAGCATTTTCATCAATTTCTTACCCATGATGAAAAGAATGTTATCTTTCTTCTGCTACAGGGAGGAACATTTTTCACACAGGAATTTCATCTCCAGCTTTTAAGAAAAAGAAGGAAGTGTTCTCCCTGCCCCAACAACAACACACTAGCCACTGCTTGCAGCCAATAAGAAGCCACAATCTTGAACTTTTGTTCTTCTCCATTGAACTTTTGTTCAAAACAGCCCTCCCCAATTTCCTCCTAAAATCTAATAATAGTAAGCCTCTCTCCTTTGTTTCCTGGACTTGCCTATGATTCACCATCGCTTGCTTGAACCAAATTACAGTTCTCTGCTATTTCCAAGTAAAACTATTTGCTTGTAAAATCAATGGCTGTTTTATTTTTTAGATTAACACCAACATAGCATAGCATTCACAGGTTTCATTGGCTATCTTTTGGGGGATCATTTTTCAGCCTACCACAACACATGAACAGCAAGAGATACATTATATAACATGCAGAATAAGACTTTTAATCCACCTGTATTCCTTTAGGTAATAAACTAACACTCAAAATCCAGAAATTTGCTGGATTTCAGTAGCATCTTCTTTAATGTAATTTATTCTTACATTGTAACTACAGATACAATTTTTAATTCTCAGTAGTCAGAATGAAATAGATTTCTGGAAGCCAAAAATATTGGTGGAATGGTCTATATAAGTAAGCATGGAACCAGATTATTATAAAATTCTATTACTCACAAATGCCTCTACTAAGAGCACTGCATAACGGGAAGGAAATTTATTGCTCTCCCTTTAGGATAATAAAATCTGAAATAGCTCAATGTGGGACCTTAGCTCACCATAGAATTTTACTGCTGGATAGGATCTCAACCCTTTATCCTTACTTTTCAGATAAGAAGAGTGAGATTCAGGAGACCTGCTCACAGATCCCACAGCTAGTACAAGGCAGAATGAGATCCAAATTAATAGTTCTTCACTCCTTTTCCATGCTCTTCATTTTGAGCTATGCAGCTCTCTTTTTCATTTGGTCATTTACTGAAATAAAAGCTAGTTTTAATCGCTTTCTTGTTTAGGTTTTTGAACCCTTAGAATTAAAACACATTGATAGGCCTTTAGGCTTCCCTGGTGGCTCAGAGATAAAGAATCCACCTGCAGTACAGGGGACATGTGTAGAAGACATGGGTTCGATCCCTGGGTCTAGAATATCCCTTGGAGAAGAAAATGGGCAACCCACTCCTTATTCGTGCCTGAAAAATCCCATGGACAGAGAAGCCTGGCGGGCTACAGTCCATGGGGTCACAGAAGAGTCAGACACTATTTAGTGACTCAACAACACGCAATTAGTGTTTAAGCCTTTATTTCTGGAGTTAGTAACATAAATGTTCTTACTAACCCCTTAACACCAAAGGTCTAATCTGCAAAAGAGATAATTCAAGAGGACAGTGCTTATTGCTTAAATGCTATCAGATTAATTTAAAGGAGTTGGTTCAGTTAAAGATTTAATGTGCACAAAAGGAAACAGAGCCTGCAAGTATCCTCAGTACAGATATACTGAGCAGCAGCAGTGAGCAGGGCTGAATTTGTAATATCTGGGGAGGTTCCCACCTACAAACTGAAGATGCAGAAATTTTCTCTCCCACACCAAACAAGCCAGTTTGTGGTGTACTAAAAAAACTCACTGGCTATAGATCTATTTTTTTCTTGAAGAGAGATCTGATAAAAGGGCAAAATGTCACTCTGATACCCTTTGTAAATCACCTGCTTTCAAGTTCACCAGGTAAGTTTAGCAAGGAGACAGTTGATCATAACATAAGTTCCCCCTGTGTGTCTTAGTGATGCCAGGACACTATTTAAGAAATCCCACCTTTAAAAATCTGAATGATTTTGAAATGATTTTGTTCTTGTAGTCACTCATAGCATAAAAGGAGATGTTACAATGGGAACCAAACATTTTCTCAGAATATATCTTGTTTAGACAGAACTCCCTGCTATTATTTATTCATACCACTATAAATTATTCTCTTCAAATGAACTCAAGTCACGTAAACTCTGGCTTCCAGGAACCAGAGCATGCTTTCTTTTGGAGAGATGTGGATTTCACCTTGTTCCTAGAAAACTGAAAAATCAAATAGCAAACAAACTCAGTGTCTACAATCAATACCTAGTTCAGTAACTCCTTAAGACTGTTTGACTTTGGTGTTGGTTGCAGTCTTGGGAGTGTTAACAACTTGGAATCTTTTTTTAGCTCTCGGCTCCAAAACCAAGATGAGCTAGGGTAGGGAGCTGCCTTTATTATGGGGATCTGAAGGGGTCCTCTGGCTTGTTTTATTTTAAAGCCAAAAGCCAATTCAGGGATGATGAATAGTGTCAGTTTGACAGCATCAAAGACTGAAATTCTTCATTTCTTCCAAGGTTTAGCCGGGCAATGACTGTAATTTCTTCTACAGTTTATACAGTGAAGTGCTTTAACTCCTACCTGGATAAGCTGATTCTAAGAATGTGGTATCAAGATCATGATCTACTCTGACAATTCCTTTTCTCTTGATATCCCTTGTAAGTATGAGGGTAGATGTATTAAAAGAGATTTTTGCTTTTTAAAAGTTTTTTTTTTTTTTTCCAGTTGGAACTGAATAAAGCCTTCTGATTGAATTTATTCAGGTCAGCACACTGATTGAAGGCTGAAGTTGATCTGGACCTGACCCCAACTATGACTGATCTATGAGACCAATCTCAGATGGGCCTCAGATTTACTGACCTGAATTTTGCCAGACTGAAAGGAAAGCCTCATGGAAAGCTGACATTTACACAGTCTACCTTTCAACTTTAACAAAAACTTTACCCTGCTTTTTTGTTAATATAGAAGTGATATATAGGAATGGATATTCTTTTGTTACTGAGGGACATCCTTGGACAAAGAAAGAAAAACACCTGTTCATCTAGTCATTACTACCCAGATAATAATAATGACTTCTTTAAATGAGATTCATTTTCTGGCTCAGACGGTAAAGCGTCTGTCTACGATGCGGGAGACCCGGGTTCGATCCCTGGGTTGGGAAGATCCCCTGGAGAAGGAAATGGCAATCCACTCCAGGACTATTGCCTGGAAAATCCCATGGACAGAAGAGCCTGGTAGGCTACAGTCCATGGGGTCGCAAAGAGTCAAACACGACTGAGCGACTTCACTTCACTTAATTTGTTTTTCACATATTTATTCCTATAAGTAACTAACTTACAGCATTTAAACATTTTTATTGAAATAATTATAGAAACTCAATAAAAGGATAGATGATATTATTTTATTATTTCTTATGCATTCTTTCCTTCAACTTTTTAAATATTATGTGTACTTTTTAAGAGAATGTTATTAGTAGAGGTTGAAGCTGGGTCTATACGAATAGAGGTCAAAAGGGCAGAACCATTATGATAATAAAATTTTGCTGAAGTAATGATGCTAGTTAAATTTGTGGAGCAACCACATGTAACAGCTGTTGCTAGAAACTTTTGGTTTAATAATGAAAATATAGCTTGCTTTAAGGTGCTTATAATCCCCTCAGAAAAACAATAATAATAATACACTGAGAAAAGGTAGCAATGTGAACAAAACTGAAGCATTACCATCAAATATTGTCTGTTCTTAAAATCAGTCTCCTTTAGAGTGAACATTTTTCTTACATCATTAAGTGTTGCATAATGTGGCATGGACTCCAAATATTAATGGAATAATTCAAACAAAAAATAAATTTAATGAAGTGTGGGGTATTTGAATTGTGAACTAGGATTTGGTGGAAAAATAAGTAGTTTTTAAAAGTAGAGTTGGGGGAGGACACTGCCAGTTGAAAAATGCCATCAAACACATGAATTATATTGGGACAGTGGAGCTTTCTCATTTCTATAGGGGATGAAACATACATTGAAGTGATCTTAATGAATATTGCTTCTTTCTTCACATGAAATTTTTAAGAAGTGAAAAACTGAGTGATTATTAAGATAATTTCAACACACCTCAAAAAAATAAATAAAACAAATCCTGGCAAATTAAGTTGGAGGGTGAAAAAAGACAAAGCACTATTTCTCCTCTTAAAGGACTGAATTTTGGAGTTAAGATTTGCTGCCCACAAGCTTGTCAGGAGATTTTTAAAAAATCTCTTTCTTAATTTAAAATGATGAAAGCTAAGTGAGGAATTTTCTTGAATTTATTAGTCTTATGTAGCACTTTATAGTTTACAAGTATAATCACTTACATTACTCACTTTATCCCAACTGGAGACAGAATAGCTGATTCAAGTGTCATTACTTCCTAGCTGAATGCGTTTGATCTTTCCTTTTTCTATTCCTTTTGAAGTTTAGTTTTCTCTTCTGTTATATGTAAATAATAATACTTATCAAATAGAGTTGTAAATATTTTAAACATGTAGTGCTTGGAAGAGAGTTGGAACTTGAGCATGAGTCCACTAAGTTGACTGTGCACTGCCACCATTTATAAGATAACATAATCCACAAAAAAATCAAGTAACTTGCCAAAGACTTGACAGACTGATGAGAAAGACATAATAGTAGTCTTCAAAACTACTATTCTGTGATTTTTCTACACAAATACAAGTATTTCACCTATGATCATATTGATTAATGTGAAGATCTCTAGATATATTTTTATTTACATTGAGTGGTATGTGCATCACTGTTATGCTTCTTAAATGATGTATGCATGGGGTATATGCTGTGTACTACTGTTTTTCAAAATCATAGATTAAAACTTGAAGCACCTTAAAAATGGGGGCAGAGCAATATTTTGTACTAAAATAAGCAACTATATATGAACCGTATATAATGATGTAGACTTTTATTTTTTAATAAAAAGCCAAAACATTGCTTGTAGAAGTTTGTTTTAGATCATATTTTCTTCTGTGCTTGGTACTTTTGGAAGGAAGTTTTGATGAGCAATGAAATACCATGTTAAAGATCACAAAGATGTTTCTGTCCCCCAGAAATCTACGTTTCCCAGAATGCAGACTAGAGATTGGCATGGTTTCTAATCCTCTCTTCATACTATAATTTCTGTATATTCTTATATCAGCTCTTTCCCATTTCTCCTTCTCTTCCATTTTAAAGGAAGGATTATTAAATATAGAATGAGAAAGGCAATCTGCAGAGGAAGACAAGCTTGACACTTTCTGAAACGTATTCCGTATTCTAAAAGACATTATTTTACTTGAGAGAAAATTCTTAACTATATTCAATGCTCTTATATCACATTTGACAGACATCTGGATAGTAAACTTTAAACTCAGACTTTTTACTGCTTTTTGTGATGCTGGAGCTGGAAGACTGCAAACAGTTCTGCTTTACCTGGTTGGATTTTTGTTGAACTGTGCCAACAGACGGCACTAGAGGAAACCTGGAAAACCAAGGAGAAGAAAAAACTTATTGCTTCCTGTCTTGTCCCAGGGCCCCAAGCATACACCTTCTCCCTACCAGTGACAGTTCTTCAGTAAGCACAGTTAACTCCAATTTGCAGGTTTTCCAGCTGTCCCATTGTCTTGCTTTAAATCATTGCTTTAGGCACTATTTCTTTCAAAATCATTACCTAAGTGCCTTGGTTATTATCACACACAAGACTGACAGATATTTAGCTTGTGTTTTTTCTTTTTTTTCCAACTTGATCTGTGTCAGAAATCTCAAGAGCAGTCATCCTATCTCTCATCTCTCCTCCAAGAATTCCAGGTGGGATGGGTAATCTCCTTTTGTGATTACTGAAGAGAGTATTCAAATAAGTAAAATGAAATTTGTCTCAACACTGTAAGCCATGAGGCTACAAGATTCTATTTCAAACCTTGTTTAAATGTGTCCATATAAAATATTACTGAATGAAGTAATTAATTGGGCTTTATAATTTTAAACATTCTCTTGAGACCTTCTATGGGATTAGAAACTTTTTTTTTTCTCATTTTCCTCACAGATGCAACATAAAATACACCAGAAAACTAAACCACTGTACTCTCACATCTGTTTTTCCTACTTTATACATCAAAGTCTTCCATTTTTTCCTCTTTTTTTCCCCTCTGTGTAATGCTATAAAAAAGCTTGTGAAACAAAATATTTTCAGTTTGCTACCCTTTCATAGGAAATGAATACTCACAAGTTAATTTTTTTAATTTTTTAAAGTTCTTACTTTGAAGATGGTTAATCTTCTATAAAAGTAGAAAGAATAATATAACTAATTCCCATATATTCATTATGATCATTAATTTTACACACCAACTTGTTTGGGCCACAGTGCCCAGATATTTGGCCAACCATATTCTAGATGTCTCTATGAAGGTGTCTGGGATAAGATTAACATTTGAATCAATAAACTTTGAGTAAAACAGATTGCCCTATATAGTGTGAATGGTGGTGGTGGTTTAGTCAGTAAATCATGTCCAACTCTTATAACCCCATGGACTGTAGCCCACCAGGCTCCTCTGTTCCTGGGATTCTCCAGGCAAGAATACTGGTGTGGGTTGCCATTTCCTTCTCCAGGGGATTTTCCTGACCCAGGGATTGAACCCGAGTCTCCTGCATTGGAGGCAGATTCTTTACCTACTGAACTATGAGGGAAGGCCCTACTGTGGATGGGCTTTGTCTAACAACTGAAGTCCTGAACTGCACAAAAGACTGACCTCTTTCAAGCAGGAGAAAATTCTGCCAGAGGACAGCATTCAGATTGTATCATATCTTCAACTTGCTGACCCATCCTACAGATTTTGGCTTTGCCAGCCTCTGAATTGTGTGAGCCAACTCCTTATAATAAATAAATATATACACACATGCACACACATACATCCTATTGGTTCTATTTCTCTAAAGAACCCTGAATAATACACATATCATCTCCATTAACAGTTGACAATTGCTATATTTACTTAATCTATTTTTGTGTGTAATAATTTAAATACAGGTAAATGACATTTCACCCCTAAATAGGTCATTACATTACTATGTATAATCCTGAAAGTACTAGTTCCCTGAATAAGAAAATACTATTATTATACTTAACAAACGATTATTCTACATATCATTTAATGCTCACTTCATCTTAGAATTCTCCCAATGATCCAAAAATGTCTTGTTCAAACGAGAAGCCAATTAAGAACCAACCATTATGTTGGAGTGTGATGACACATAATACTTTAGATGATGTCGTTTTCCTCATAATGCATCATGATGAAAAGCACACAATGTCTGCACCATCTGTGATGCTAACATCAAATTCCCTGTTTAAGGGATGATGGCCTTACCCCTCCTCTGTAAAGTAACATCTTTTTCCCTTTGTGACAGTTAATCTTTGCGATGACATTTTGGCATCCTATAAATATCTGTAGCACTCTTTCATCTAGCAATTTCATCATTCATGAATGATCCTTTCCTGAGTCAAATATTTTATTAGAAGTCCCCCCAAAAAAGTTAGCAGAATATCCAATGATAAATTATGTAGGAGTAAAAGTGCAAGAGAATTCCAGAAAAACATCTACTTTTGCTTCAGTGACTACGCTAAAATCTTTGACTCTGTAAATCACAACAAACTGTGGAAAATTTGTAAAGATATGGGAACACCAGGCCACCTTACCTGCCTCCTGAGAAATCTGTATGCAAGTCAAGAAGCATCAGTTAGAACTGGACATGGAACAACAAACTGGTTCCAAACTGGGAAAGGAGTATGTCAAGGCTGTATATTATCACCTGCCTTTTTATGCAGAGTTGTTGTTATGAAAGTCACTCAGTTGTGTCCGACTTTCTGTGACCCCATGGACTATACAGTCCATGGAATTCTCCAGGCCAGAATACTGGAGTGGGAAGCCTTTCCCTTCTCCAGGGGATCTTCCCAGCCCAGGGATTGAACCCAGGTCTCCTGCATTGCAGGTGGATTCTTTACCAGCTGAGCTACAAGGGAACTCCATATGCAGAGTACATCATGTGAAATGCCAGGCTGGATGAAGCACAAGCTGGAATCAAGATTGCCAGTAGAAATGCCAATAACCTCAGATATACAGATGACACCACCCTTATATGGAAGAATGCAAAGAGGAGCTAAAGAGCCTCTTGATGAAGGTGAAAGAGAAGAGTGAAAAAGCTGGCTTAAAGCTCAACATTCAAAAAACTAAGATCATGATATCCACTCACATCACTTCATCGCAAAAAAAAAAAAGGGAAAACAATGGAAACAGTAAAAGACTTTATTTTCTTGGGCTCCAAAATCACTGCAGATGGTGACTGCAGCCATGAAATTAAAAGACACTTACTCCTTGGAAGAAAAGCTATGACCAACCTAGACAGCATATTATAAAGCAGAGACATTACTTTGCTGACAAAGGTCCATCAAGTCAAAACTATGGTTTTTCCAGTAGTCATGTATGGATGTGAGAGTTGGACCATAAAAAATGCTGAGCACTGAAGAATTGATAGTTTTGAACTGTGGTGTTGGAGAAGATTCTTGAGAGTCCCTTGGACTGCAAGAAGATCAAGCCAGTCCATCCTAAAGGAAGTCAGTCCTGGATATTCATTGGAAGGACTGAAGCTGAAGCTCCAATATTCTGGCCACCTGATGGGAAGAACTGACTCATTAGAAAAGACCCTGATTCTGGGAAAGATTGAAGGCAGGAGGAGAAGGGGATGACAGAGGGTGAGATGGTTGAATGGCATCACTGGCTCAATGGACATGAGTTTGAGCAAGGTTTGGGAGTTAGTGATGGACAGGGAAGCCTGGCGTGCTGCAGTCCATGAGGTTGCAAAGAGACAGACACGACTGAACATCTGAACTGAACTGAACTAGAGAGTTAGTTCTATTCTCCATCTCTTCCTAATTTTTTTAACTCTGAACATACAAGCATGGATACTCAGATTGTCATGGCTAAAATCAATAAAATCAAGAAAAAGAGAATTACTCTGGATGGAAGACAGCCTTCTTTAAGATCTGTTTTTTATAAGATGAGGGGAGTTTGAAGGATTAGCAAGAAATATTGATGTTCAGAATTCCCAACTTTCATGTCACTGTAAGAAAATTATTTTGTATATATTACATGAAATTTTCTGATAGAATCAAGAATCGATAATAGATAAAGTATGCTTGGCAGTGCAAACCAAAGAGCTAACAGGTAACTTTTTCCCAGCTTTATTGAGATGTAATTGACAAAGAATTGAATTATTTTTATAAAGATCTAATTAAATAATGTTTAGTGCATTTAACCTATTAACACAGTTTTACCTGTTGCCATGTGTTTTTGTATGATCTGGAGAACATTTCATTGAGTTAGACAAGGCTGTGGTCCTAGTGTGATTAGATTGACTAGTTTTCTGTGAGTATGGTTTCAGTATGTCTGCCCTCTGATGCCCTCTTGCACCACCTATCATCTTACTTGGGTTTCTCTTACCTTGGGTGTGGGGTATCTCTTCACGGCTGCTTCAGCAAAGCACAGCCAAACTGAACTGGAGAACATTTAACTTTTTTATCCCATTTGTTTCTCGTATTCACTCTGAGTCAAAGGTTTTGAAACTCTGAGTTTTGCCTCTTTGACATTAGATTTTCACCTTTTACCTACCACTGCATATCTTCTGCATATATAAACTTACCTTCAACTTTACTAAGCCCGTCGTGAAGGAACACCCACTGAGAATGAATGGAAAAGATATTAAAGTTTATGGGGATTTAGAAATTAACATTTTGATAGGAGCAAGATGATTCTGAGACAATACTGGAAAAAAGCCAGCTCTGTCTAAGTTTCTGGTCTGCTCTGGTAGATTGTGGAGGTTTAATTAAGATCCCAACAGACTTTTGAACTCGGAATACTTATTCAAACTCATTGAACCTTTTGAGGTTGAATTGTTGCTAATATTTTTCTATTTTAGAGTAAGATTTCCCATTGACACTAACCAACACCACCTCAATGTGGATAAGTGGAATAGGAAGTTCAAGATCACTAAACTCTTGTAAAATGACTTATTTATTGTTTTACTTAATTCCTCAGACATACTTTGTGGGCTTTTTCTACTATTATTATTAGATTTTTAAGGTCTATTTTCTATTCAGTGGCCCTGATCTTCTTAGGAAAATCCTGAACAACAGAGACAGCTGTTAAAAGAATGAACTCACTAATTAGTTTCATATTGGGAAAATAAATAGCGTAACAAGTAACTTACCTTATTGTTTATTTCTTAAGGGATAGTGTGGAAAACGTCCACTCATGACTTAATTGCAATAAAATAAATTGGATTCAATTTGTATGCTTTGGTTGACAAATTTTTTAAGGGTAGATCTGTTCCAAATTAAAATAAGATTCTGTCCTCATAAGTTTAGTTGTTATCTATCTATCTATTTATTTATCTTTTTAGTCCAAGAAAAATTTAGTGTTGAATAAATTATTCTCTGAAATCCAGATGGCATGCAACAGTCTGCTCCTTAAAGTACTCTAGCATTTTAGTCTGCATGTCATTCTATCATGCGAAATAAAATAAGAATGAGAACCTACTAAGAAATGATAGGTTTCTGTAGATTATAAATAAGTATCTCAGACACTGACATCAAATTGTTCTGTTTCAATA
The DNA here is from genome assembly GCA_006410635.1 of Cephalophus harveyi. Classification (NCBI taxonomy): domain Eukaryota; kingdom Metazoa; phylum Chordata; class Mammalia; order Artiodactyla; family Bovidae; genus Cephalophus; species Cephalophus harveyi. The sequence goes on from SJYT01046847.1 coordinate 190,495, forward strand.
ATGAAGTTTATTCATTTCATAGATCTCATTTCATTGTTTGCTATTTCAGATTTTCTTTTTCCTATCTTCATCCAAGCACTTACTGGTCTATTATGGACTGAATGTGTTCTTCTAAAATTCTTCATAAGAAAACCCTACCCCCAAAATGTGATGGTATTAGGAGGTGGGACCTTTGGAGGAATTAGCATTAGAGGAGGTCATAAGGGCCGATTCCTCCAGAACAGGATAGGTGCTTTTGTAAGAGAAATTGCTTCTCTATTCTCTGCCATATGAGTGATAGTTGCTCAGTCATGCCTGACTCTTTACAACCCCATGGATTGTAGCCTGCCAGGCTCCTCTGTCCATTTTATTCTCCAGGCAAGAATACTGGCAAGGTTGCCATTTCCTTCTCCCCTCTGCCATGTGAGGATAACAACAAAATGACAGCCACCTACACTAGGAAATGGGATTTTCATTGTTTGCTATTTCAGATTTTCTTTTTCCTATCTTCATCCAAGCACTTACTGGTCTATTATGGACTAAATGTGTTCTTCTAAAATTCATCATAAGAAAACCCTACCCCCAAAATGTGACGGTATTAGGAGGTGGGACCTTTGGAGGAATTAGCATTAGAGGAGGTCATAAGGGCCGATTCCTCCAGAACAGGATAAGTGCTTTTGTAAGAGAAATTGCTTCTCTATTCTCTGCCATATGAGTGATAGTTGCTCAGTCATGCCTGACTCTTTACAACCCCATGGATTGTAGCCTGCCAGGCTCCTCTGTCCATTTTATTCTCCAGGCAAGAATACTGGCAAGGTTGCCATTTCCTTCTCCCCTCTGCCATGTGAGGATAACAACAAAATGACAGCCACCTACACTAGGAAATGGGTTCTCGCCAGACACTGGATCAGCAGGCACCTTGATTTTAGATTTCCCAGCCTGTAGAACTGTGAAAAATAAATGTATCTTACTTAAGTCACTCAATCCACGATCATTTGTTAGAGCAGCCAGAACTGACTAAAAGTGTTTAAGCTAAATAATTGCATGCCACATACAAAAATAATATCTTTGAAAGATAATGCTGGTCAACTTCAGCATTTATGTTTTTACTTATTACTCAAAAGATCCAGTGTTCTGAAACTCACAAATTCATCTTCTTTCTGGACAAACTTAAAATTAATGCCCATCAGAATTATTATGTGGTTCAACACAACTTCGCTTTTCATTTCTGTCTGGCGCCAGTCAAAGTGAAGACAAACCCACAGACAGTTCCTGTTGGGGCACAAAATATCAATTTGTGTTTCTCTATGACCACCACAAGCTAATTGGTGTCTAACCTGGGAAGTCCTCAACATAGGCATTAACTATTTATGAATGCCTTCTCTACATTATGTCACCTTCATCAGAAAAAAAGTGAGGAAGACAGTGAGATCAGGGGAAGCAGTAAGGAAAGAGAGTGATTGAGGGAAAAAAAGACAGTAATTACAAAGGATTTACAGTGGATTTCAGATTTCCTTTGCAATGTTCTCTAACAAAGTTTTGGAATAAAGGAGCATTGTAAAATGAAGTCAATTAGTACACTATGAAAAAATAGGTAGTTCTATAGAGGCCATTAATTAAAATAATGAATGCTCAAAATCAAGTCAAAATAACATCTTTATTAAATTTATTATTTTATTAAATATATTATTAAATTTTAACAAATATTTGAGATAGTAATTTCAAGAAATTATGTAAGTTTAACACACTCACTTGAAAAAATGTGTCCCATGTTTGCCTCAACTTGTAACATTTAGCTCTATAATAATTTAGGGGCTTTAATTTGCTTTCAAAATCTTTACCAAAGCAGTTTATTATACTTCTGTTTCTTATATCCAGCCATCTTCCAGGTTAAAAATACGTTTTTTAAAACTTTGTGCTAAAGCTCTTACTTTTCTTTATAAGTAGGTAAAATGAAAGTAAAAGTTGCTTAGTCGTGTTCGACTCTTTGGGACCCCATGGACTATACAGTCCTTGGAATTCTCCAGGCCAGAATACTGGAGTGGGTAGCCTTTCCCTTCTCCAGAGCATCTTCCCAACCCAGGGATCAAACCCAGGTCTCTCTCATTGAAGGCAGATTCTTTACCAGCTAAGCCACAAGGGAAGCCCAAGAATACTGGAGTTGGTAGCTTATCCCTTCTCCGACGGATCTTCCCAACCCAAGAATCAATCCAGGGTCTCCTACATTGCAGGCAGATTCTTTACCAACCGAGCTATGGGGGAAGCCCCTTTATAAGTAGGTACATTCGATTTAATATAAATGATATCCAATAAATCTGTAAATTGCTGAGCTATGTATAAATTCCTTCTGGCTTCTGTCTTTGTCCTTTTGGTGATTCTGAAGTAAAAAAAAGTATCTATGATTGATTACTTGCTATGATAGAGTACTGCTAGAGAAGATGTGATTAGTGGTAAACCAGAGAGAAGATTCCAATTTATACCCCTCAAAGTCTGTTAACCATATACAGTGTGGCAGAATGTTTTTTTGTTTTTTTTTTTTTAATGGCCACAGCAAAATTTCTGGTTACACAGCAATATTTTCATATCCTTGCCATCCCCCCATCAAGAAGTAGAGTCTATTTTCCCTATTTGAAAGAGAGTGGTACTTAAAATGTAAAGAATCCACCTCCAATGCAGGAGACCTGGGTTCAGTCCCTGGGTCAGGAAAATCCCCTGGAGAAGGGAGTGGCTACCCACTTCAATATTCTTGCCTGGAAAAGTGTATGGACAGAGGAACCTTGTGGCTATAGTCCATGGGATTGCAAGGAGTTGGACACGACTAAGAGACTAATGCTTTCTCACTTCTCCCACAAGTGATGCCGTGTGACTTTGAGGTTAAGTTAGTTGTAAGTGATTACATGGCTTCTGCTGGACTTTCTTGAGCGCTTGGGATATTAATACTTGGAACCTACCCACCAGGTGGAACTTGTAGGTGTTCAGCCAACAGTTCCTGCTAAAACCCCAGATCGAGCATCAGTTGTTGGATGTGTGAGTAAGAGATTCCAGCCCTTAGCCTTCTAGCTGCCCCTGTTAACACTGAGGTGGTATGGATGATGCTTTAATCCATTGGGGTTAGCATCCTCATGAGAAGAGAAAGAGACACTAGAAGTGCACTCAAGCACTCCCTCTGGCTGTCTCTCTCTCCCCCCGCCCCACTACCCCCCATGAGCACACAGAGGAAAGACTATGTGAAAACACAGGGAGAAGGTGGTCTTCTGCAAGCCAGGAAAAGAGAGAACTCACCAGAAGCCAACCCTGTGGGCACCTTAATCTTGGACTTCTAGCCTCCGGAACTGTGAGAAAATAAATTTCTGTGGTTTTAACAACTTAGTCTGGGGTGTTTTGTTATGGCAACCTGAGCAGACCAATACAGATTTTGGTATTCTGAGTAGGGCATTACTGTTAAAAAAAAAAAAAAAAACACCTAAAAATGTGACAGAAACATTGACAGCTGGGATTAAAGAGGACAGAAAAAGTGGGACAAATAAAGGAACACTGTTGGATATCAGGGATCCTAAAGGATGGGACAACAGAACTATCCATCTTTGAACAAATAGTGTTCTTCAAAGAAAGGGAAGGATGATCAAGAGGGCAATTCGGAGACACTCAGGAATCTCACTCCTACCACGGCCCCTGAGGGCCAGACTCTTTCCCCCGTGATTTCTGAAGGTAAGGCTGGCTTAACATCTATGGGTCAGGATGCTGCTTCCTATTGCCCAGGGGCAAGACCACCCTGCAGAGCTGCAGAGGTGAGACTGCCACCTAGAAATGTGGGGGTGACTCTTGAGTCCAGACACAGAGCACTGAGCCAAAGAGGATTCTTTTGAAGCTTTACAACCTGATGGAATTTTGCTTGATTGGAGCCTGTCGTTCATTTCTATTTCCAACTCCTCCGTTTTGGAATGAGACCATCTGTCCTGTGCCTGTCCCACCTTGCTTGTGTTTTGGAAGCATATATGTTGTCTAATTTCACAAGTTCACAGCTGGAGAGGAATAGTGAATCAGGAAATACTGTACCTCAGGTCTCACCTGCACTTGCCTTACGTGAAATTTAGACAAGGCTTTCGACTTGAAATTGATGCTGGAATGGGTAAGATTTGTGAAGGCTGTTGGGATAGGTCAAGTATATGGCATATGAGACGGACATGAATTTTGGGAATGAGAAGGCAGACTGTCATGAACTGAATTGTGTTCCTCCAAAATTCACGTGTTGAGGCCCCACCCCCTCGTTTGGAAGATAGGGCCTCTAAGGAGACAATTAAGATTAAATGTGATCCTCGAAAGAATGAAATTTTGCCATTTGCGTCAACATGGATGAACTTGAAAGGTATGGTATTCAGTGAAATAAGTTAGAGAAAGACAAATATTATATGATATCACTTATATGTGGAGTCTAAAAAAATAAAACAAACTAGTGAAATAACAACAACAAAAAAGAAACAGACCCACAATTATAGAGAACAAACTAGTGGTTACTTGTCGGGATGTGGGAAGGAGAAGGGAAAAGACAGGGGTAATGGAATGAGAGGTACAAATTATTTACTGTGTATAACATAAGCTACAAGGATATGTTATATAGCACAGGAAACACAGCCAATATTTTATAGGAACTATAAACGGACTATAACCTTCAAAAATTATAATTCACTATGTTGTATACCTAAAATTGATATAGCATTGTAAATCAACTATACCTCAAGAAAAAAAGGGCAAAAAAGAAAAAATGAGAGACCCTAATCTAGTATCCTTACAAGGTGTTCTTATAAGAAGGAAGACCAAGGGCATGAGCACAGAGAGAGGCTACGCGAGGACACAGCAAGAAGCTGGGTGTTAAAATACCCTTCCTCCCCACTTCCCTAAAGTACTTGTCGGAAGGCTATGAAATGACCTTTGAAATGTGTTCTAACATACTGCAGTGGCAGAAAACATCAGGCTAAACCATTTTATTCCATCCCATAGTGAATTGTTCACTATTCTGCTTTTCAAAACAGTTTCTTCTAAGCTTCTACTTTTATAAAACGTTGATGCCTGTATCTTGAGAAAAAGAGATACTGCAAATAGGATTGAAATTATAAGTGTCTCTAGTGGGGATTAGAGCATAAGAAAAGGAAGGAAACATGCTATTTTGAGTAACAGATGGAATTTGTTGACACTCAAACCCATCATTTTAACATTTGGGGTGAACTACCAGACAGATATGCTGAAAACAGAAAAAAAAAGCACACTACTAAATAGTACAATATTAAATCATTTCATACAACATTTGTTTATGTCTACAAGGTGCAACAAATTATATCATATTATTACAACCTCAAATTATAATTAAAATAAATTTGAGTTTATGCATTAGATATAAAGTCTCCCCCTACTTGACTTATATTTATGTTTGTCTATATTTATTTACTTACTCTTCACATTGAAACTATGATCCTTGAATCTTCTGTATTTATAAGATAAGAAATAATTTAATTCTGTATCTCAAGTTTGATTTATTTTTCTTCCTGATTGGGCAAATGGACTAATTCCCATAGATTATCCAGCATTATATATGATTTCATTATCTTTGTTTATTCAGATACTATTCAGTTGTGAACTTGACTGTGACTATAAGACACAAGCTTGCAAAATAAGAGCTTTTCATTTTGATATCAAGAAGTCATTAGGATTAACAAGCTAATGTTTATCAAATGACTCTGAACATTCATGTGTATGGCTCTGCTTTAATACAAGGGATTATCTGGTAAGCCAAATTAACAGAAGTGAACAGCATGGCAAAACAGGAATCATCTGCTTTTAGGAATTAGGTAATTATATATAATTAATGGAAAGGAATAATAATTAGTGAATACATAACACTTACACAATAATCAGTTAACACTTTAAAAATAATTAACTTTGCTAATGACCATTTTCAACAAAATTAATGTAGTTTGCATGAGTAGCTGGTGACAAGTAAAATACTAATAGGTCCTCATTACAGCACTGCCAGAGGGGATGGAAAGAATAGGGTGAGAGCAAGGCTTCTTGGTTTTCATTAGTATATGCCTTGCATTACTTTTGCTGAGACATAATAATTCTCTCCTTCAGAAAATTTAGTTTTGGTAGAATTTAAATGATAAAGCATATGTGCACATATTTATATTATATATATGCTGCTGCTGCTGCTGCTAAGTCGCTTTGCTGCTGCTGCTGCTGCTGCTAGGTTGCTTTAGTCATGTCCAACTCTGTGTGACCCCATAGATGGCAGCCCACCACACTCCCCCATCCCTGGGATTCTCCAGGCAAGAACACAGGAGTGGGTTGCCATTTCCTTCTCCATATATATGCTACATATATTTATCTGTATTTACAATTACTGTATTTAAATGTATTAATTTCAGAGGAAGTAATTCTGTACTATTCTGTTTTTAAAACTTTTTATTTTTATAAATCAGAGTATTGCCAATTAAAAATGTTGTGATAGTTTCAGGAGAACATTGAAGGGACTCAGCCATACATGTATCCATTCTCCCCCTAACTCCCATCCCATTCAAACTGCTACATAACTTTGAGCAGAGTTCCATGTGCTATACAGTAGGTCTTATTGGTTATCCATTTTAAATATAGCAATGTGTACATGCCATCCCAAACTCCCTAGCTATCCCTTCCCTCCAACCTTCCCCTGGCAATCATAAGTTAATTCTCTAGATCTGTGGGTCTCTTTCTGTTTTGTAAGTAAGTTCTCAGAGGAAGTAATTTTTAAACTATCTCAGTAAAACTTTCTCTTTTTCTTCTCCTAGTATTTGGTCACTTATCAGTTTGTTAATTTTTTCCATTTTAGACCTACTTCAGTTTTTCCATTCCACTTGCTCCCAATCACTACATGAAATCCTGTAGGTATCTTACTTTGTTTTTAACTCCTACATTCTACCTTATACATCATCAGCCATCTTGTTTTTCCCCTAAAACATGGTTTACAACTAGGTCTCAACCAACTCAAAAAGTATCAGTGGTTTGCCACTGCTTACAAGATAAAACCCTACAGAGCAGCAAGACATTCAATGTGATCAAAGTCCAATCTAGCTTCCTTCTCAAATCTTACTTCACTCTTCTAATCCTGATTTTTATAGTTCTTGCAAGGATTATGTGCAATCCTTCTTTTCCTAAAATTAGTAATTCAGACATTCAATGGTAAGATGATGATCAAAACTCAAAGTGCTCTAAGTTGCCAGCTATTGTAATGATCTTCCAAACTATGCTCAACTTTCTCCTGAGTATTCAGAAAAGTAATTAGTAGTTAGCACGAGAAAGAGATCTAAATCCTGGTCAAGGAAACAATAAGATAAACCTTCCTGCTATGACCTTACCCACTTCTAAGCACATTTTGAATACTGCCAACTCTTTCTAGGAGAGTAAGTATATGCTGTAGCCATTTGTCTTCTTTTTCTCATCTTTAGGGCTTCCCTCATAGCTCAGTCGGTAAAGAATCTGCCTGCAATGCAGGAGAGTTGGGTTCAACTCCTGCGTCAGGAAGATCCCCTGGAGAAGGAAATGGCAGCCTACTCCAGTTCTTGCCTGGAGAATCCCATGGACAGAGGAGCCTGGCAGGCTACAGTCCATGGGGTCACAAGAGTCAGACATGATTGAGTGACTTTCACTACTTCTACTACTACTTGTCATCCTTGATTTTTTGGACATTTGCCTCCGGATCTTACCAACTGTGGGGGGTGGGGCACAGGTTTGCTTATCTTAGACTCTTACATACTGCTCTTGGGAGAACATCTCTTGGAAGTCTTTTTGGAACAGGACATTTAGCTAAATAAACTATAGGCAGGGGGAAAGATATGCAAGAGACTGAGCCCACAGTGTTGTCTCAAATACTACTAAAGGGCATCACTGTAATAAGAGGGATATTACATTAGGAGATGGGTCTCCTGAGAAGATGAAAAAGACACAAAGGCAGAAAGAATTAAACATGTGTGGTGTTAGGTACAGGGAGTCCTTAGAAGTTATTTAGTCTTAATGGCTTATCTTGAAATGAGGTACAAAAGATATGGAGTGACTAGTATGGGGTTCTACAGTGAGTCCATGAGTGTGATATAGTTTCAAAATGAGCATTCTGACTGCTAACTGGTCCAGTTTTTCTGCTAAGCCACACTCTCCATCAGGTGTCTCTTAAGTAGAGTGCAGGCCCTCCAGGATGTGAATAAACCAAACCGCTGTAGAGTGCAGAAAATGTTAGCATTTATAATTACTTTCTAAACTTAAAAAAATTAAAGAAATAAGTAATATTAAGTTTGACATTAGTCCCCTCAGTAAAACAATATATATGTCAGATGTTCATGTCATCCACAGTATTCAGGGGATGAGAAATGAGTGGAACATCTACAAGTAAGAGAAATGGGACAAATTCTTTCATTTATGCTTTGTTTTCATTTTATTGATGTATGTAGTAGTCTACATTTGCACCAGAAAGAGGACTTTTAGATTATGATACTCAATTTTAACCAATAAGTGAACTTACAACTTGTACTATTCAGTTTCAACTAAATTAAACCTACACGAAGTGGACAAATGGCGAGGATTACATTATTGCTAATCCTAGCATAAGAACCTCACTGACCACACTGCAAAATAAAATCAATGAAAATCTGATCAGATATGTTAATATATCAACATTAAAATATTAAAGTTATCAAAAAATGATTAAAATTATGAACATATGTCCACATTCACAAACAAATAATCTCACCCTAAATGTATATTTTGCATAGACATATTGGTTAGTGGATAATGGTAGTTATAAATATAATAAACGAGTGAATAAATACATAGCTGGTATACCCAAAAACTGCTCGAGTTAAGGAGCCAGATATCAAATAACAATTGGCCAATAACTGGAGACAATCCAAATGTCCATCAGCAGAAGAATGGATAAGCAAATTGTGGTATATTTACACAGTGGAATAGTACTCCACAATAAAAAGAAAGAATTATGGATACAATCAACATTTGGAGCCAAATTTCTGATATGTTTTACTGATAATATGAAGCTATATCAAAAGAAAAAAGAACATACCAAGTGATTTCATTTGTATGATATTCAAGTTGAAATTCTGTGGTGACAGAGATTAGAACAATTGCTAAGGGATGGAAAAGTAATAAAAAAAGGACATGGGAGGACTTTCTGGGATGACGAAAGTGTCCTATGTCTGGTTTTAGTTGTTGGTTACACAGGTGCATATGCTGCATTAAAATTCATTAAATGCTACATATAATATCTGTCTGTTTCATTGTGTATAAAGTTTGTCTCAAAAAAATTCTAAAAACACACATTTAAAAGAATAACATCAGGTGGAACTCACACTTTCAGCTAAGGCACCTATGTTCTAGCTCTTTTTATATGATACTGTAATTTTCATTCATATGTCCACCTCTCTTTATTGGGGTGGATACTATGACTCATTTATTCCTCATTTATTCTACCACACACAGAACATCCCTTGGCACTGGCTCAAGGCAGGTGTTGTTGAAGCAAATAAATGAAAAGGCACTAAATTTTATTTACAAGTTGTTTAATGTCCTTTTAATTAGCGAGCAGTTCCCCCACAATAACTCCAGGAGGAAGCTTCTCATTGCTGCTAGAACAATAGCAAATAAATTTCTCCAAGTCCCTCAGGCATTTTGGACTTTAAATCACCCAGCTTTGGACCCCAAAGGGCATTTTACTATCTTGGGACCTTACCTTGAGCCCAATTTCTCATTGATGTAAATGATGATAACAAGGCCCAACACAAAAGGCATCAAGGATTATAAGTGATATAGAAAAGCACTAAAGTGCTGTATGACACATGTAATAAACATGCCATAAATGTTTGCTTTGTTCCCACATTCGAAAAGCTATGTGACTGCATTTCTCATGCAGTCATCAAAATAATAGCTGTTTCTCTCAACCTTTAAATGTGTACAGATGGCCAGAGAGGTTCACTAATTTACCTCTTGTTCCTGCATAATTTAGAGTTGCTAACCTACTTCTCCCCCAGTTCTCTGTTTTTAATTTGGTGTGACTGGGTAAGTGGAAGTGTTACACTCCACACCTTCTGTGACTTGAGTGTCAGAAACCCTCTTTTAAACCCACTGGACACCTCCTCCAGAGCAAACCAAAACTCTTTCAGGGTGTGACAACTGAATCTAACAGTTCCTGGTAGAATTCAGTTTTATGAGACCACTAAATTATTCAAGGAGCTTCTCCCCGTCCACTTACTGCTTTACTGCCCATAAGATATCCTGTTTTAAAAAGCAAAACTGGTGGGAAGAAAGCCAGCAGTGTATATTTATTCTGCTTTCTATGAATAACTTATTTAAAAAAAAATAGGCAGTGTTTTATTTGTAGCATAAATCTGAACTCTAATCTTAGAAAAGGATTAGACTCTAGACTCACAACCCACGAGCCATCACTAGAAATTCACAAGTCTCTGTCTAACAAACCCTCATTTCCATACTACAATCATATCAAACCTACAGATTGCAGAGATAATAGGCTCTGAAATTTTGACTTTCATGAAACAATATCTACCAACTCCTTTATATATGCAATACTTTCAAATTTAATATGTGTGATTTCAAGGAAGAAAACTTTGAAGCTGGCAACTAGTCCCTTGATATGAGGATATTTAGATTTTAGTACTTTAACATAGAATAATTTTACCTGAATCCTCTCATTCCTACCACATTTTCTAATTAAAATAAAGAAATAACTAATTTAATAAAATCAACTAATTTAAATGAGAAAAATTACCTTTATCTAACAAAGTGGTACTTTTACCAGATATGATGGAGGGAGATTTGTATAACCTCAGATGACTGCCAAGCCCACAATGTCCTCCTAAGAAAAGTGGCCAGAACCAGTCCTTTCCTATATACGATGCTTTCAAAGGTACACGGGGTGAAACCAATCCAGTCCTTTGGCAACACTGACTGCAGCAGTAATCAGTGTGCTAGTTAAAGACAACCAAGCTGGAGCAGGTTAGAAGTGAGGCCAACCACCTCTGAAGGGCTCCGTTCCAAAACTATGCCAAATGGACGTCATTCGGAAACTAAACCCTATAGTTTCACTCTGAAACTACAACTGGAGCAGGTCAAAAGGGAGGCCAACCACCTCTGAAGGGCTCCATTGTGAAACTATACCCAAATTGAAAGATGATAACCTAAGCCAATCAAATCCCCATATATTTAGAAACATAAACGATACGTGAAAAAGTATCTCACATTCCTATTTGATCCTAGATAATACTGAGTTATGGTTTCAGTTCTCCAAGAGTAGTACATGTTAATCTTAGAAAAACTTGCAACCTACTATTTCTATATAAACTTAATAAGCTCCCTGTGCCAAGGCAATTCCTGTGTGCCTCTTTCTTGTGGTATCAAAGAATCTGACTGACAAAACAATAGCAGTGCTGGTAATAATGTATTTGTTTTAATATGCATAACAGAATAATAAAATAAAATAAAGCCTTCATATTGACATCATAGACCATATTTCTTACGTGCAGCTTTCCTTACCACGGGGAACATGTTTAAAGGGAATACAATTTGAAGGAACAAAAGGAATTAATTTAGCGAAGCAGTTGACTGTGAAAAATGTATAATTGAGAGAATAGTAATTGCAAATAAATAAATAGTGTACTTCATTATACTAAATTCCCATTTTCCTCAGGGTAAAAAGTAGAGCTTTGCTTTAAAATAAAAGGTTGGCAAATACCAAGAGTAAAATGAAAATTCTCCCCAGTTTAGAATGGGTACCAATTCCAATCATTACTGACTTATCACCAACAAAAGCAGGTAACTTGAAATAATATAAACACAAATGCTACCCAGCCAAAAATAAAGAAAAACGCTAAGTTGCAGCCACCAGTTCAGTTCAGTTGCTCAGTCTTGTCCGACTCTTTGCGACCCCATGAATTGCAGCACACTATACTTCTTAAATAAACTCTTAGAAAGCAGTGTAGACTAGTTTGGATCATATTAATATCTAAAGTGGGTAGTAACTAGATAAAAAGGGCTTTTTATTCTAGCATAACTAATTATTATTTCTCCCATAATTTTGCTTTCTCAATAATGTAAGCCCTGAATGCAGTTTGCACAAATGTCTTGCACTTTCCTGTAATAAATGCTATCCTATTTATAATGCAAATCTAATTATGTTTAGTCATGAAAAGATGAATATTTTGCTACTTATAACTGGTTTTAGCAGTAAGTCTTGTTATAATTTACTCTCTGTTAAAGGCATGTGGCTTCATATATTCCAATGAAACTATTTTCTAATGTTTTAGTCTTGTCTTCCTGATTTCAGCCTTCATTTTTTTTCAATAACTTGAAGATATGGATGTGTTTTGCTGCCCCATCTATTATATTCCACGTTATACATACCTGGCCTTGAAATGTTTTCTGATACTTCTTTCTCCTACTTTTCTTGCATGGTGACTCCAAACCAGACTCATTCTCCCTCTTTATGCCAACTTCCTTTCTAACTCCAATCACTGCCCAGTTTTGTCTTCCTTTATGTTTGATCTTGTTCTAACTCTAAATAAGTTTCTAAAATACAGAAACTTGTATATATGCTGTTAACTTTTTAGTTGGAGGATTGAGTCAAAGTTATTAGAAATGAGTTAGGTATTAGAAGTTATTAGAAGCAGGTAGGTATTAGAAGGCAAGCACGAAAAATCTTGATTTCCAAAAAAGAATATCATATTTAAATAACAATCAGCTTTACTTGAGATTAACAAAATAAATTAAACTACTGAAAGGTCCCTACTTAGAATCTGGCCCACTATTAGATCATAACTTCAGGAAAGTTGGCCCATCTTTTCTCAAAATGACAGAACAAAAGTAGCTTGGCTTGTGAGCATAATTCTTCATCTACCCAGCACTAACCCAAGGGCAATTTAATTCAATCAGCCTCATCCAAACATTTACTGGTATTGTGTAAGTGACGGTCATCCATGACAGATATTGTGAAAAACAGAACAATAATTTCAATATAAAAAGCATTTCTTCCTACACAAAAAAGGAGGCAAAGGAAGGCCTGAAACTTGACCTTAGATACTAAACATCATTCTAGTGACTGCAATTTTAAATTAAACTATCCTTTTATGAAGGAGTAGAGGTTGGATTTTTTCTGCTCTATTTATGTTTTATTACATTTAAAAAATGAATTTATGCCATGTAGTATAAAAATGGAACACAGAAAGGTTGAGAAAGGAGTAACTATCACTCCCCTCCCAGTCCCTTAATTACAGAACAGAATCTTATAGACAATGCAATTACTTTGAAATATTTCTATTTTCAGTATTTTATGATTATCTAATTTTCTAAGAAATGAAAGTTACTGTAAATACGCATATAAAAAATGAATTTATGCCATGTAGTATAAAAATGGAACACAGAAAGGTTGAGAAAGGAGTAACTATCACTCCCCTCCCAGTCCCTTAATTACAGAACAGAATCTTATAGACAATGCAATTACTTTGAAATATTTCTATTTTCAGTATTTTATGATTATCTAATTTTCTAAGAAATGAAAGTTACTGTAAATACGCATCCTGAAAGGTCCTATACTTCTTAGTAATGAGAGATACACAGAAATACTTCAAAGTCTTTAAAATGCAATGGACCTATTAGTCCTTTTGAAAGTCACTCAGTTGTATCCAACTCTTTGTGACCCCATGGACTATATAGTCCATGGAATTCTCCAGGCCTGAATACTGGAGTGCATCGCTGTTCTCTTCTCCAGGAGATCGTCCCAACCCAGGGATTAAACCCAGGTCTCCCACATTGCAGGCAGATTCTTTACCAGCCAAGCCACCAGGGAAGCCCAAGAATACTGGGGTGGGTAGCCTATCCCTTCTCCAGTGGATCTTCTCAACCCAGGATTCAAACCGGGGTCTCCTACATTGCAGGTGGATTCTTTACCAGCTGAGCTACCAGTCCTTGTACCCCACACAAATCATCTAAGAGAGGCTGTCTTTTGAAAGTCTAAGCCCATGAAACAAAATAAGGTTAAACTTAAAGTTTTGAATTGCAGGCAGATTCTTTACCAGCCGAGCCACCAGGGAAGCCCAAGAATACTGGAGGGGGTAGCCTATCCCTTCTCCAGTGGATCTTCTCAACCCAGGATTCGAACCGGGGTCTCCTACATTGCAGGTGGAATGTAATGAGCTGAGCTACCAGTCCTTGTACCCCACACAAATCATCTAAGAGAGGCTGTCTTTTGAAAGTCTAAGCCCATGAAACAAAATAAGGTTAAACTTAAAGTTTTGCCTGTGAAATTCAGAGTTCAAGTTGCATTGGAATTTCATTGCTCAAGTGCAACCTTTTTTCAATAACATCAGATGAGATTATTTGTTTGGTTCAGGAATTCAGGTTATGGTGATGAAAATTGAAGAGTCACTCCTAGGTTTGATAACATTAAAATCTGTGATTGGATTGGTTGGTTTGCATTCATGATTTATGAAACAATCTCTAAGTCAATACTTCTAGAATTCATAGAAACTTAGAGTGGAAAAGGACTAGAGACATCACCTGCAAAGAAATGACTTAATGATGGAAATGGAATCTCATGATTTAATAGTTAAGAGAGAGAGAGAGCATGAAAATCATTTTCTCTGCCTCTTGGAGAAGTGTCTTATTCCACTAAAGCAAGCAAATACAAAGAAAACAATTTCTGTCCACTTGACGGTATCTTTCGTTTCTTAGAGCTTTCTTACACACTAACACTGCTTTCCATATCTCTGGTCTCTGCTGAAGTGTTATTTTTCAATGCTTTTTGTTACAACTGCTATTTATCTAAACAAAAGAATAATTTTAATTGACTCCTTTTGGCTTGCATCTCAGCAGAAAATGTGAAAATTCAGCCCTAAGCTATTCTTTCAAATAACAAATACTTTATTTTTATTTGAACCAAAATTACATTTTTTAAGCATGTTCCAAAGCACTAAAATGCTATGTGTAGCCAAAAGGAAATACTTTTTTTGTTGTTATAAGAGCCCTTATCTAAAAAGCAAAGGATTCAACTCTCAATTAATCACCTGCAAAGAAATGACTTAATGATGGAAATGGAATCTCATGATTTAATAGTTAAGAGAGAGAGAGAGCATGAAAACCATTTTCTCTGCCTCTTGGAGAAGTATCTTATTCCACTAAAGCAAGCAAATACAAAGAAAACAATTTCTGTCCACTTGACGGTATCTTTCGTTTCCTAGAGCTTTCTTACACACTAACACTGCTTTTCATATCTCTGGTCTCTGCTGAAGTGTTATTTTTCAATACTTTTTGTTACAATTGCTATTTATCTAAACAAAAGAATAATTTTAATTGACTCCTTTTGGCTTGCATCTCAGCAGAAATGTGAAAATTCAGCCCTAAGCTATTCTTTCAAATAATAAATACTTTATTTTTATTTGAACCAAAATTACACTTTTTAAGCATGTTCCAAAGCACTAAAATGTTATGTGTAGCCAAAAGGAAATACTTTTTTTGTTGTTATAAGAGCCCTTATCTAAAAAGCAAAGGATTCAACTCTCAATTAAAAAAAAAAAGAAAGGTTCAGCTGGCAAAATGAGTCCCCAGATGATTTATGATCCAACATACAATTTATCAAATGTTGTCTGAATTTTCCTATATGTAGTTAAAAATTAACTAAAAATCTGACTATAAAATACCAGAAAAATTGCCCACATATTCTAAAATAATAGAATAGGATAAATTATGAAAATTGTTACTAATAAATGTTAATTTATGGCATCTTATATATAGTCCATGGGGTGGCAAAGAGTCGGACACTGAGCAACTTTCACTTTCAGTTTTCATGGATATCAGAGAGCTCTTAAATCTTTTTATTTTTTAAAAGAAATGTATATTACTTTTTCCTGTTTTATGGTGATTTCTTTCTACCTTCCAGTGAGGAAAACAAAAGCAATGCACTTCCTTCCTCAGAAAGCAATGGAGATAAGATTATTGGATCAACTTAATCCTGGCTTCCCTTGTGGCTCAGCTGGTACAGAATCCACCTGCAATGGTGGGAGACCTGGATTTGATTCTTAGGTTGGGAAGATCCTCTGGAGAAGGGAAAGGCTACCCACTTCAGTATTCTGGCCTGGAGAATTCCAGGAGGGGTCGCAAGAGTCAGACATGACTGAGCAATTTTCACTTTAATCCTAGCAGTCCCCCATAGCTGCTCCTGACAGGGGGGTTCAGAGCATTTCTGCTGCTGAGATTTAACAGTGAGCCCCTTGGTCCCAATCCTCAAATTCTTTCTCCTAAAGCAAATTCTTCTTTCATAGTCATTTTAACTTCAGGAGAAACATACTTGGATGTTAAGTTTGTTCAATTGCTTCTTAAGGAAGAACTGCCTAAAAGACATTTATACACAACCTCTGTAACTCTCCGTCTCTCCCTCTGTGAATGGGAATGATTTCAAAATTTATCTCAAAAAGTTTTGTGAGAAATAAAAGAACAGTTCATGTGAAGTATATGAATACTGAGTGGGTAGCCTTTTCCTTCTCCAGAGGATCTTCCCAACCTAAGAATCAAACCCAGGTCTCCCACCATTGCAGGTAGATTCTGTACCAGCTGAGCCACAAGGGAAGCCAGGATTAAGTTGATCCAATAATATTATCTCCATTGCTTTTCTAACTGCACCTAGCAGTTAGAATACATACCATGAATGTTAGCTTTTATGATCAACTGCCCTGCTAGAAGACAAACAGGCAAAGACTTCTTAAAACGAACTTGTAATTTAATATGTAAGACAGAAAGAGAGCAAAGGACAGTAAAAGAGGAAATAGAGTAATGTTGTTCAGTTGCTAAGTCGTGTCCGATTCTTTTCAACCCCATGGACTGCAGCACACTAGGATTCCCTGTCCTTCACTATTTCCTGGAGTTTGGACAAATTCATGTCCATTAAGTTGGTGGTGCTGAGTAATACCAAAGGCAAAAGACATTTTAAATCACTTTAATTCATGAAGTCATATCTGCTTCAAGCTCTAATTAGAAACTCAAAGAATGAAAGTTGAGTTGATCTCTATTCCATTTTGTTTTTCCTTTACAGAACATTCTACCTATTTCAAAGAGGGGCTACAGAAATATTACATTCATGAACATAGTGGAGATAAGTTAACACTCTGACAGCGATGATATTTTTGTTTATATCTTGTGCAACCTAAAATATAATCTATAAAGAAATAACTCCATGCGGAAGAGGGGAGGAGAGGGTGAGATGTATGGAAAGAGCAGCATGGAAACTTACATTCAGTTCAGTTCATTTCAGCCACTCAGTCGTGTCCAACTCTTTACAACCACATAACTGTAGCACGCCAGGCCTCCCTGTCCATCACCAACTCCCAGAGTCCACCCAAACCCATGTCCATTGAATCGGTGATACCATCCAACCATCTCATCCTCTGTCATCTCCTTCTGCTCCTGCCTTCAATCTTTCCCAGCATCAAGGTCTTTTCAAATGAGTCAGCTCTTTGCATCAGGTGGCCAAAGTATTGGAGTTTCAGCTTCAACACCAGTCCTTCTAATGAACACCCAGGACTGATCTCCCTTAGGATGGACTGGTTGGATCTCCTTGAAGTCCCAGAGACTCTCAAGAGTCTTCTCCAACACCACAGTTGAAAAGCAATTCTTCAGCGCTCAGCTTTCTTTATAGTCCAACTCTCACATCCATACATGACCACTGGAAAAACCATAGCCTTGACTAGACAGACACTGTACAATGTCATGAACCTCTGTCCATAATTCATCAGACACTCTGTCTATGAGATCTAGTCCCTTAAATCTATTTCTCACTTCCACTATATAATCATAAAGGATTTGATTTAGGTCATACCTGAATGGTCTAGTGGTTTTCCTCACTTTCTTCAATTTAAGTCTGAAATTGGCAATAAGGAGTTCATGATCTGAGCCACAGTCAGCTCCTGGTCTTGTTTTTGTGACTGTATAGTGCTTCTCTATGTTTGGCTGCAAAGAACATAATCAATCTGATTTCGGTGTTGACCATCTGGTGATGTCCATGTGTAAAATCTTCTCTTGTGTTGTTGGAAGAGGGTGTTTGCTATGACCAGTGCATTCTCTTGGCACAACTCTATTAGCCTTTGCTCTGCTTCATTCTGTACTCGAAGGCCAAATTTGCCTGTTACTCCAGGTGTTTCTTGACTTCCTACTTTTGTATTCCAGTCCTCTATAATGAAAAGCACTTCTTTTTTGGGAGTTAGTTCTAAAAGGTCTTGAGATCTTCATAGAACCATTCAACTTCAGCTTCTTCAGCATAACTGGTCGGGGCATAGACTTACATTACCATATGTAAAATACATAGCCAATGGGAATTTGCTGAAAGGCTCAGAAAACTCAATCAGGGGCCCTGTATCAACCTAGAGGGGTGGAGTGAGGACAAAGATGGGATGGAGGTTCAAAAGGGAGGGGATACATGTATACCTATAGCTGATTCATGTTGAGGTTTGACAGAAAACAACAAAATTCTACAAAGCAATTTTCCTTCAATAAAAAAAAATAAATAAAATTTTTAAAAAAAGAAGTAATGGGAAATGATATCAAGAGTGAGCTTTGAGTAATGAAAAACTCTCTAGATTTGATAATGCTATATCTAAAATATCTCCAAGAAACAATCTGACACAGATAGAGACATGTGCATGCATGAGTTTTTGTATTTTGAGATGCTTCGAGATTCATTATTTATTTAAAAACTAAGTGAAAATGAGCATGTATATGGTTGAAGGAGAGCAAAGTTAAAAAATAAAGTCAAAGAATTCTTTCCTAGAATTGTTCATATGTCAACATTGCTATGTTTGCCTTTATGGACAGAATTAATTCTTTATTTTTCCAGTTGTTTCCTAGAAAGTTCTTGAAATTAAAGTTTTGTTTCTTTTGTGAAGAAGTGAGGAAGGATCAGACTTCAGAAAAGCAGGAACCAACCCCAAGGGGTTAATGAGGATGGAAGAGATGGAAGGGAGACAGGGCTAGGTGACTGGTACAGCTGGGGATCGTTAATAGCAATCAAGGGCCACTGTAAACAAATCAGCAGGAAATAGAGAGGCTCTACATTTTTCTGGCCTAGTAGCAGGAACCATCTGGACAGAGAGAATTTGGCTTAAAACTCTCATAAGGGAACTTGGGTGTGTTTTTTTTTAAACCACTCCAGCATAGTAGGTTACTGAAATAAACAAGTTGAACCTGCTTGTGCTATAACAGATTAAATTACTATCACAAAATATAAAATCCACAAAGACTATGACTAACAACACAATAATACAGGAAAACTTTTACAGCTAGGGAAAAATGGGTATAGTTTTAAGAGTAGCCAGGGAAGCTTAAAAAAGGAGAGAAAAGAAGGAAAAAGTTATTGGTTTATAATATATATATCTTCTGTTTTCCAGAGTTTAAAAAAGAAATCATAGGTTTTTACATAGCATTTGAGTCAGCAGAACTGGTGAGCATGATCAAATCTGTTTGAAAACATCTCTTAGGCAGTCCTGGGCAGGGAACTGCTAATGAGGATGGAAGTAAAGAAGAATCTGGAAAAACAGCCTGAAAGACTTCCTCCGACAAAAGGAATAGCTAGTCATGATAGAAAGAATGACAACAGACAAAGGTTAGCTTTTCTTGACTTTTCCTTCTGTCTGTACATTTACAAATCTCCATCATCTCTGCCCCACTTTCAAATGTTAACTATACCCAGAGCAGACTCCATATCTTTTTTTTAACTCAGCATTTGCTATACTGCTTTATGTCTCCCTTTCTTTGTATCTGTAGGATGCAACATTTCACTGTCAAGGAGACAAACAGGCTTATCATCAGGGGGTAAGGGAAGTCTCCATCTACAAATCAACAAGGTTAATTAGCTCTCTCTCCTGGCTTCTTTCTTTTTCAGATGTTGACTCTGTAAGGCTGACTCTTTCAAATATTGAATCTAGTCAACTTTGACTTCAGAAGTTAAACAAAAGAATTGATATTAAACTCAAGTCAGTCTCTGTATTTAACTTGATTTTCATTTTTTATTTTTGAATAGCTAGGGGAAAATGAATGTTAAAAAGTTGCTATGAAACACATTTACTATTGCTATCAGTTGGTAATTTAATCCTATGGGATACCCTTTTAAGATGTCTGCCCCCTTAGGGTTGAACTTAAACAGCCAAAAATGGCTGTTAGGCTTGCATCCAAGTTGTGGTCTCCATGTTCAACACTATATTGTGTAACTAAGAAGAACATACAGTGCAGAATCTCTGTGCTACCATTTAGCAGCTCTGTACACCTAGGCAAGCTGCACAACCTCTCTTCCATTTTCTCATCCACAAAGTGGAGAAAATAAATAGGACCCACTTATAATGTTGCTGGAGGATTTAGCATTTCAATGTGACCAAAGTCCTAAGCATTGTGCCAGGCACAAAGATCAGGCTCTTTTAAGACAAGTTAGCTCTTGTTTTTTTCTCCAGGAACTGCTTTTGAAGAATTTTATGACTGTCCTCCATTTTAGACAGACTCATTTGATTTGTACCCAGGTGTGAAATTATAAATATTTAGCTGTTCAGTTCAGTTCAGTCGCTCAGTTGTGTCTGACTCTTTGTGACTCCATGGACTGCAGCATGCCAGGCCTCCCTGTCATTTTGCTTTGAATAGTTCTAGTTCTCTTTTGTCATTATTTCCCATCAAGTGCATGATGTGTGCACTATTCCCACCAAATAGAAGCAGAAACAATCTCTTGGCTTTTGCTTTTCTCTCCTGGGCAGCAATTATAATTTGCTTGAAACAAGTTTATTTTAAGTCATCAAATCTATTTCCCTATGGTATCACTGTATACCACCTATCTAAATATTTTTTCTGCTGATTTATTTATTTGTTCTTTGAAATAAAAATAAAGACAGTCATATGACAAAAAATATAATTTACTTATCCAACAGCCTTACAAAAGGTATGAACATTGACTCTTTATTTACAGTGATGATTTTAAATATCATAGCAGCTTTAAACTAACACTAATCCCACAATCCTTAATTTGGATTTACACACAGAAGGAGAGATTTATATTAAGCACAGATTACATTTGAAGAAGGAAAAATTTAGCCATATGACCAGACATCATAGAGTTATTCTTTCTTTCAATCATTAAATCAACAAATAGTTGGAATACCTAGAGGTGCCAAGCTCTGCTACGCACTGAGGATATGACAGTGGAAAAAATGTCTTGCCCTCATGGGGCTTAAATTGTGGAGTGGAAGACAGGAAATAAATAGTATATGTGATGTGCCAGATTGTATCAGTGCTGAGGAGATAAAGTAGGAAGAGAAAACATGAAATGTACAGATAGGAGTTTGAATTTTTAAACATTGACTTAAGTGGCTCACTGGAAGGTAAATTTTGACCAAAAAAAACCTGAAAGCACAAAAGAGCTTAACTCTACCAATATCTGAAGGAGCAGCATTTCAGGGAGATGGAGCAGCAAGTGTCAAGTCCTTGAATAAGGAGTATGCTTGACTGTTTGAGGAAGAACAAGGAGGAGGATGGGTGGGCATGGAGAGAATAAAGGGATGAGAAGCAGAAGAAAATGATAGAGAAGTAATGGTGGCCTAGGGAGAAAAGGCCTTTTGTCTATTCTTTGAGTCAGGTATAAAAATTGTCTAGAACATAGTTGGAAGTCGTGTCCGACTCTTTGCGACCCCATGGACTGTAGCCTACCTGGTTCCTCCATCCATGGGATTTTCCAGGCAAGAATTCTGGAGTGGATTGCCATTTCTTTCTCCAGGAGATGTTCCTGACCCAGGGATTGAACCCCAGGTCTCCCACATTGTAGGCAGACGCTTTACCCTCTGAGACACCAGGGAAGAGATCTCAGATTAAGATACCATAAATAGAACATTTCAAAGAAGGAATTAGTTTTTTGGCTAGGCACACCAAAGATCTTTATTTGTATGCATATTATCTACAATGGGTCCTCTGTAGACATCATCCTTGATTTAATCTAAGGCTAAAAAATATATTGGAGAAAATATGACCATTGATTCTTTTTTTTCTTACCTTCTATGCTAAAGCCTGATAGCTCAGTTGGTATAGAATCCACGTACAATGCGGGAGACCTCGGTTCAATCCCTAGGTTGGGAAGATCCCCTGGAGAAGGGAAAGGCTACCCACTTCAGTATTCTGGCCTGGAAAATTCCATGGACAGTCCATGGAGTTGCAAAGAGTCAGACATGACTGAGCAACTTTCACTTTCACATGCTAAATCACAGGATTAATCATTTCATAATTTACCTCAAATTTAAAATATGTGAGAGGTCAACGAAATCCATAAAAAATAAAGTATGGGCCATAAAGCAATGGGTAAGGAGCTCAACTCAATAAAAAGAATAGGTTATACCCCATGCCTAATGAATCTATAATGCTCAGTGAAGAAGATTCCTTCAGAGACTCCTTGAAGTCACTGTAAGGGAAAATCATTAACAGCAGAACATTGACAGGTCTATGCTGCTGCTTAGTCACTTCAGTCATGTCCGACTCTGTGCGACCCCATAGACGGCAGCCCACCAGGCTCCTCTGTCCCTGGGATTCTCCAGGCAAGAACACTGGAGTGGGTTGCCATTTCCTTCTCCAATGCATGAAAGTGAAAAGTGAAAGTGAAGTCTCTCAGTCGTGCCGACTCTTAGCGACCCCATGGACTGCAGCCTATCAGGCTCCTCCGTCCATGGGATTTGCCAGGCAAGAGTACTGGAGTGGGGTGCCATTGCCTTCTCCGTGACAGGTCTATAAGATGATCTAATTGCCTTACAAATTTAAGACAAAAAATGCTCAAACTGAGGCATGAGAACTTTTCATGAAGTAAAAGTTTTAGGGCTGAAACACTGTTACAGAGTGGGTCCCTGTTAGAAGATCAAATTCAACTGACATCAGTTAGGCAATGTGAGGAAGATGATGTTAGATCCTCAGAGAGGAAATGGCATTACAACTTAATGGGGAAGACAGATAATCCTTCAAAAGCCACGTTGAAATTTAGAACCAAAAAGAAACCAAAGACTTTCAGGCTCATTTTTATAACTTCAAGTATAAATTTACTGAGATAATATATATATATATTTAACTAGACTATGTGAAGCATATATAACTTCTCAATCTACTGTATTTGCTGCTGCTGCTGCTAAGTCACTTCAGTCGTGTCCGACTCTGTGCGATCCCATAGACGGCAGCCCACCAGGCTCCCCCTGGCCCCAGGATTCTCCAGGTAAGAACACTGGAGTGGGTTGCCATTTTCTTCTCCAATGCATGAAAGTAAAAAGTGAAAGGGAAGTCACTCAGTGGTGTCTGACTCTTTGCGACCCCACGGACTTCAACCTACCAGGCTCCTCTGTCCATGGGATTTTCCAGGCAAGAGTACTGGAGTGGGGTGCCATTGCCTTCTGTATTTATTCACCAGTAAAAAGAAAAACGTGTTTTTCCTTGATTTTTGGGAGGAATTGTTTAGCATTTTCTCTATTTTGTAGCCATTATGAAATTTGCTCTTCCCATTCCTGATTGTTTTGTATCTCAAAAAATTTAATGTCTATCAATAGAGACACAATAACTTTGATTTGTGAATAATAATGCTGACCTCTCAATATTTTATTTATATATATATATATATATATACACACACACATACAGAAACCAGTTGGGAATTTTCTCTCCCCCTGCCTAGGAAGATTAAAATAGGATGCAAATTGACTTCTATAAGTCTAACCCTTTCATTTCACATGGATAATAGAGTCATTCAATATGCAGAAGATATCTTAACACCATTACCTCAAATATTACATTTTTGTTCCAGATCAGCACTTATCAGGATTAATATTTACCTAAGCTAGTCAACCAAAATAAGTTTAAGATTTACTGTGAGCCAAGCCTAACGAGAATTTATCAGTTCACTCAAACAAAACGGCAAACAAAATCTGGAGACCATCTATTCTGTTCATGTAGCTCCTGCCCTATGCTTGAAGGTAAGAGCCCTACTGCTCCCCATCATCAGACAGCAGGCTTCTCATCTATCTACCAGCACTACCAGCAACGTGCTACCAATGTTTCATCTGGATCTCAGGGTCCCAGAGTTTCTTCCTAGAGCTCAAAGATGGAAGAGAGGAAGATGAACAGGAGAATGAAATCCACAGTCCTAGGCAGAACTCCAACCTGGGATTTCTGATTGCTGCCAATTTTCTCTTCAAACCATCCCAATACCTTGAACAGTGAGTTCAGTTCAGTTCAGTCACTCAGTCATGTCCAGCTCTTTGCAACCCCACAGACTGCAGCACACCAAGCTTCCCTGTCTATCACCAACTCCCAAAGCTTGCTCAAATTAATGTCCATCAAGCTGATGATGCCATCCAAATATATCATGCTCTGTCGTCCCCTTCTCCTCCTGCCTTCAATCTTTTCCAGCATCAGGGTTTTCTCCAATGAATCAGTTCTTTGCATCAGGGGGCCAAAATATTGAAGTTTCAGCTTCAGCATCAACCCTTCCAATGAATATTCAGGACTGATATCCTTTAGCATTGACTCATTTGATCTTCTTGCAGTTCAAGGGACTCTCAAGAGTCTTCTCCAACACTACAGTTCAAAAGCATCAATTCTTCGGTGCTCAGCTTTCTTTATAGTCCAACTCTCACATCCATACATGACCACTAGAAAAACCATAGCTTTTACTAGATGGAACTTTGTTGGCAAAGTAATGTCTCTTCTCTGCTTTTTAATATGCTGTCTAGGTTGGTCATAGCTTTTCTTCCAAGGAGCAAGCGTCTTTTCATGGCTGCAGTCACCATCTGCAGTGATTTTGGAGCCCAAAAAAGTAAAGTGTCTCATTGTTTCCATTATTTCCCCATCTCTGCCATGAAGTGATGGGACCAGATGCCATGATCTTAGTGTTTTGTTGTTGCTATTGCTCTTTTTATTTTTTATTGAAAGATGATTGCTTTACAGAATTTTGTTGTTTTCTGTCAAACCTCGACATGAATCAGCCACAGGTATACATATATCCTTTTTTGAACCTCCCTCCCATCTCCTGCCCCATCCTACCCCTCTAGATTGATACAGAGCCCCTGTTTGAGTTTCCTGAGCCAAACAGCAAATTCCTGTTGGTTATCTATTTTAATATGTTAATATGTTTCCATGTTACTTTTTCCATATATCTCACCCTGTCTTCCCCATACCCATGTCCATAAGTCTATTCTCTATGTCTATTTCTCCATTGCTGCCCTGTAAATAAATTCTTCAGCACCATTTTTCTAGATTCTGTATATATGTGTTAGAATATGGTATTTATCTTTCTCTTTCTGATTCACTTCACTCTGTGTAATAGGTTCTAGGTTCATCCACCTCATTAGAACTGACTCAAACACATTCCTTTTTATGGCTGAGTAATATTCCATTCTGTATATGTATCACAACTTCTTTATCCATGCATCTGTCAACGGACATCTAGGTTGCTTCCATGTTCTAACTATTGCAAATATTGTTGCAATGAACAATGGGATACATGTGTCTTTTTCAATTTTGGTTTCCTCGGGGTAAATACCTAGGACTGGGATTGCTGGGTCATATGGTGGTTTTATTCCTAGTTTGTAAGGGAATCTCCAAACTGTCTTCCATAGTGGCTGTATCAATTTACATTCCCACCAACAGCGCAAGAGCATTCCCTTTTCTCCACACCCTCTCCAGCGTTTATTGTTTGTAGATTTTTTGATGATGGCCATTCTGACTGGTGTGAGGTGATATCTCATTAGAGTTTTGATTTGCATTTCTCTAATAATGAGCTATGTTGAGCATCTTTTCATGCGTTTGTTAGCCATCTGTAGGTCTTCTTTGGCGAAATGTCTGTGTAAGTCTTTTTCCCATTTTTTGATTGGGTTGTTTGCTTTTCTGGCATTGAGTTGTATGAGCTGCTTATATATTTTGGAAATTAATCTTTTGTCAGTTGTTTCATTTGCTATCATTTTCTCCCATTCTGAGAGTTGTCTTTTCACCTTACTTATACTTTACTTTGCTGTGCAAAAGCTTGTAAGTTCAATTAGGTCCCACTTATTTACTTTTGTTTTTATTTCTGTTACTCTAGGAGGTGGGCCATAGAGAATCTTGCTTTGATTTATGTCATCAAGTGTTCTGCCTATGTTTTCCTCTAAGAGTTTTGTAGTTTCTGGTCTTACATTTAGGTTTTTAATTCATTTTGAGTTTATCTTTGTGTAATTTTATTCTTTTACATGTGGTTGTCCAGTTTTCCTAGCACCATTTATTGAAGAGGCTGTCTTTGCCCCATTGTATATTCTTGCCTCTGTTGTCAAAAATAAGGTACCCATAGGTGCATGGGTTTATTTCTGGGCTTTCTATCTTGTTCCATTGTTCTATATTTTTGTTTTTGTGCCAGTACCATACTGTCTTGATGACTGTAGGTTTGCAATATAATCTGAAGTCAAGAAGGTTGATTCCTCCAGCTCCATTCTTCTTTCTCAACACTGCTTTGGCTATTTGGGGTCTTTTATGTTTCCATATGAATTGTGAAACCTTTTGTTCTAGTTCTGTGAAAAAATGCCATTGGTAATTTGATAGGGATCACATTGAATCTGTAGATTGTATTTGGTAGTATAGTCATTTTCACAATATTGATTCTTCCTACCCAGGAACATGGAATATCTCTCCATCTGTTTATGTCACCTTTGATTTCTTTCATTAGTGTCATAATTTTCTGTGTACAGTTCTTTTGTCTCCTTAGGTAAGTTATTCCTAAATATTTAATTATTTTTGTTGCCATGGTGAATGGAATCGATTCCTTAATTTCTCTTTTTGATTTTTCATTGTTCAGTTCAGTTCAGAATGTCCAGTCCTAACTGTTGCTTCCTGACCTGCATACAGATTTCTCAAGAGGCAGGTTAGGTGGTCTGGTATTCCCATCTCTTTCAGAATTTTCCACAGTTTATTGTGATCCACACAGTCAAAGGCTTTGGCATTTTCATTGTTAGTATATAGAAATGCAAATGATTTGGGGTATTGATTTTGTATCCTGCAACTTTGCTAAATTCACTGATTAGCTCTAGTAATTTTCTAATACTATCTTTAGGGTTTTCTATGTACAGTATCATATCATCTGCAAACAGTGAGAGCTTTACTTCTTTTCCAATCTGGATTCCTTTTATTTGTTTTTCTCCTCTGATTGCTGTAGCTAGGACTTCCAAAACTATGTTGAATAATAGTGGTAAAAGTGGACACCTTGTCTTGTTCCTGATCTTAGGGGGAATGCTTTCAGTTTTTCACCATTTAGAATAATGTTTGCTGTAGGCTTATCAAATATGGCCTTTACCATGTTGAGGTAGGTTCCATGTCCATTTTTTGAAGTTTTAATCATAAATGGGTGCTGAATTTTGTCAAAGGCTTTTTCTGAACCTATTGAGATGATCATATGGGTCTTATCTTTCAATTTGTTAATGTGATATATCATATTGATTGATTTGCATGTCCTGAGGAATCCTTGAATTCCTGGGATAACCCAACTTGATCATGGTGTAAGAGCTTTTGATGTGTTGCTGAATTCTGTTTGCTAAAATTTTGTTG
This sequence comes from Cephalophus harveyi, assembly GCA_006410635.1. Classification (NCBI taxonomy): domain Eukaryota; kingdom Metazoa; phylum Chordata; class Mammalia; order Artiodactyla; family Bovidae; genus Cephalophus; species Cephalophus harveyi. The sequence goes on from SJYT01046847.1 coordinate 218,125, forward strand.
ACGATTTTTGCATCTGTGTTCAACCGTGATATTGGCCTGTAGTTTTCTTTTTCGTGTTGTCCTTGTCTGGTTTTGGTATCAGGGTGATGGTGGCCTTGTAGAATGAGTTTGGACATGTTCCTTCCTCTGCACTTTTTTGAAAGTGTTTTAGAAGGATAGGCATTAGCTCTTCTCTAAATGTTTGACAGAATTCTCCTGTGAAGCCATTAGGTCCTGGGCTTTTGTTTTGCGGGAAATTTTTTTATCACAACTTCAATTTCAGTGCTTGTAATTAGGTTGTTCATAATTTCTATTTCTTCCTGGTTCAGTCTTGGAAGATTGAACTTCTCTAAGAAGTTCAAAAAGTTCAATCTGTCCATTTCTTTCAGGTTATCCATTTTATTCCCATATAGTTGTTCATAATAGTCTCTTATAATCCTTTGTATTTCTGCACTGTATGATCTCAGTTTTCTGAAAGTTGAGTTTTAAGCCAGTTTTTTCACTCCCTTCTTTCACTTTCATCAACAGGCTCTTTTGTTCTTCTTCCCTTTCTGCCAGAAGGGTGGTTTCACTGCATATCTGAGGTTATTGATATTTCTCCCAGCAGTTTTGATTCCAGCTTGTGCTTCATTGAGCCCAGCATTTCATATGATGTACTCTGCATATAAATTAAATAAGCAGGGTGACAATATACAGCCTTGACATACTCCTTTCCTGATTTGGAACCAGTCTTTGTTCCATGTCTGGTTCTAACTGTTGCTTCTTGACCTGCATACAGATCTCTCAGCAGGCAGGTCAGGTGGTCTAGTATTCCCATCTCTTTAAGAATTTTCCACAGATGTTGTGATCCACACAGTCAAAAGCTTTGGCGTAGTCAATAAAGCAGAAGTAGATATTTTTCTGGAACTGTCTTGGTTTTTCGATGATCCAGCAGATGTTGGCAATTTGATCTCTGGTTCCTCTGCCTTTTCTAAATCCAGCTCGAACATCTGGAAGTTCACGGTTCATGTACCATAAGTTATAGTTTACTTACACTAGCCTCCACACTTCTGAAACTACCATAAAATAGCAATAAGATGGAAAATCCAGGAATACAGTTGGATTTGTTGATCAGCCTTTAAAAATAGTCTTACAATTATGACTATTAAATTTTCAAAGGTATATGGTCTTGCCATGCTAATGTCAACTGATATTTGATACAAAGTAAGTTATGATTCCCTGGTGGCTCTGACAGTAAAGAATCTGTCTCCAATGCAGGAGACCCAGGTTCAATCCCTGGGCCAGAAAGATCCCCTGGAGTAAATAAATGGCTACCTCACTCCACTATTATTGCCAGGGGAATTCCATGGACAGAGGAGCCTGGTGGGCTACAGTTCATGGGGTCGCAGAGAGTCAGACCCAACTGAGCGACTAACACTTTCACTTCAAGTTATGATTCAATTAGCACATGTTATCCCAGGAAAACTAGACAGGATTTTTTTATGACTTAAAAAATTATACCACACTCATTAGATATTTTAACTTGTTTTCAGGTAACTGCACTCACCACCATCAATAACAAAAATATGGAAAGTGAAAGTCGCTCAGTCTTATCTGACTCTGTGACCCTGTGGACTACACAGTCCATGGAATTCTCTAGGCCAGAATATTGAAGTGGGTAGTCTTTCCCTCGTCCAGGGGATCTTCCCAAGAGGCCATGAAAACCTCTGTCTAGGCTAATCTGCACTAGGAGTTTCCCTATAGTCACCTCCTGCCCAAACTTAATCCTTTTGGGCCTTCTCACTATGAAATGTAAGAAATGAGAGTTACTAAGTCACTTTCGAGTAGAGTAACCATTTTCTAAATTTTTTTGAAGAATTTTATGGTTGCACTGGATCTTCATTGCTCTACACAGGCTTTCTCTAGTTGCGCCAAGCAGGGGCTTCTCTTTGTCGCAGTGCGTGGGTTTCTCATTTATTGCGGTGGCTTCTCTTTTTAAGGAGGATGGGCTCTAGGGCGGGGCAAGCTTCAGTAGTCATGGCACATGGGCCTAGTTGTTCCATCATAAGTGGAATCTTCCTGGGCCAGGGATTAAATCCATGTCCCCTGCACTGGTAGGCAGATTCCCATTCACTGTACCACCAAGGAAGTTCATAAATTAACCTTAAAATCAGATCAATAGTTGTCTTATCTATCTACCTACCTGTCTATTCTTAGAGATACAATAGTCTTAAATCAAGATCTTATTTCCCTATCCAGGGATTGAACCTAGCTGCCAGTCTACAGGCTAGAGGTTAGAAGAAAAGTTCCCCGATTCTTACCCCATCTGAAACCAAGTACGTTGCAAGGAGGCAAAAACTGCAAAACAAGATACAAAATTTATTATCAGAGACACAGTACAACATATGGAAGAGCACACAGAGAAGCAGTTTATTAATTTTTGCCACAGGTAAGGCAGAGATACAGACCTAGGGAGGAGTGCAGGGGTCCTGAGTAAGGAGTGCAATATAGAGATGGCTTACATCACTTTTTTTTAGCACAGTCCTTCTTGGTCTTTGTCTAAATGTAACCAATTAACTTGTTTCTTTCTTCACACTTGACTGGGTCCTAGGACCCTCCACAAGGTGCGTGAGCAATTTTTTTCTAAGATGATCCCACCATAGGTGGGTGCATGTCCAGACTTTATGGGGGTGGCATCCCCCTCCTTTTTTGATCCCACAAGAATCTTTGCTGCATATATATGCATACAGGGAAATCTTCCTGGACCTCAGGAGGGAGTGCTTTATCTCTGTACTTTTGCAGAGCTCAGATTTTGCCTCTAGCTTTGTCCTTGGAGTATCTGGGTGAGAAAAAGCTTGAATTTTATTCTACTTGATGAACACCAGGTGTCCAGCCCAGGGGCCTATCTACCTTCTACCTCATATCCATCTATCTATATCTGTATATACACATACATGTATGTATATGATGAATTCTATTTCTATTATTCTAAGATTGTACTATAATCTAAATGTTTTATTTCTACACACACTACCACTGTAACTTCTATGTACAAAACTTCGTCTTACTACCAAAGCCACAATTAATCATCTGTTTTTGTAGCATAACTCATTTCATGCTCTTAAAATGATCTCTCATAACATTTCTGATTAAATCTAACTTCTTTTTTTTCTTATAACACTTCTGATAAATACATCTAACATCTTTTTTCTTTTTTACCATTTGAGTTCATATTGACCTATCTCCAGCTTTCAATGCCAAGCTCTTTTTTTCCACTCTTTTCCCTGTAACTTCTTCCCAGCAGCCCACTGTATCAGCCTGTGCAGTGTTCCTCCTTCCTTCCTGAACCTTTCCATAGTGAACAGAAATAAGCTGACACCCGCTTCTCCTCAACTATGACATAAAATCCACATGATTTCCTTTCTACCTTCCCCCCAGATTTATACACATCAATTTAAAGTGCTTTTCTAATTAATTTTGTTTTAAAAAGAGCTAAGGCTTGCACATCTTGCATATGTCAACTTATTTAATCTTCACAACTATTATGTGAGTAAGTACATTATTAGTCCCATTTTACAGGGAAAGAAACTGAGGCACATAGAAGAGAGTTACTGAATGTCATATGCTAGTGAGTTGAAGAGCTGGGATTTAAACAGAAGCATTATGACTCTTAACCATGACACTAATCTGCTCCTTTGTATACAGTATTTATCCTTTATTCATATTTTTTAAGCTTATACATCTCTGGTGTCTGTTCTATTACACTAAAAACTCTATTGTTACAAGAACAATGTAGTTTCATTCAAACTATATTTGAATTTTTTTAACTTTCATTAATCTTTAGGAGTCAGTACATTCAGGACACTAACTTGGACAGGGCTGTAAAAAAAATGCTAATACATGAGGTAAAAAAGACAAGGAAGAGATGAGAGAAATATGATGAAGCTGTATAAATAATATATTTGCTGAGATTTTCTTTAGGAAATCCATCATCTCCTTTCAAAGTTGTCTACTGCCTCAAACCATTGCTGAAAGATCACATTAATATTCTAGTCCCTTCAGATGGATTACTTGCTTTGTCAGAGGTATTTGTTGGGGGGTTGTGGGTTGGACTAAAATATACCTCATATGTTAAAATCATGTTGCTGTTTACAGTATACTCTTCATATATACCTTAAATACATTATTTTACTTAGTTATATCTCCCATGACCTCTTCCTTTTTCTTGGCTTGGAGTAAGTAAAATGACAAGATGGGAGAATGAATTTCTTAGGAAAACATTAATTTTTAGAAACTTAAAACAGTTTCTCACGATATACACCCATCTTCCCCTTCCTAAGAACTAAATTACTCTCTTAATCGATGAGAAGGTTTAGGCTACCATTGCCGCAACATCATTTTGTGTGTCAGTTTCTACTAAATAGTAATCAAGATAAAGAAATGAAAAAGGTTTGAGGGCCAGTGTCCATTCCCACAAGTGGGAAGCGATGTACACTTCTATCTTTACCATGCCTTACTTTTTATGGAAAGATATGCATGGGTAAATAACCACAAATTAAAAACTAAAACTCTCTCTAGAGTCTCTTTGTCACACACAATAATAAATATAAAATAATCATTTTATTAATGGATTAATGTATAAAGTCCTTTTCTTTTATAAATTTTAAATTAAGTAACTAATAGTAAATAAGCAGGTTGTCTCTTATCTGGTATTAATCATTCATATTTCAGAGGAAATGTGTTAGGATTAACAAAATAATTGTAGCTAAATTAATTGTGAAAGTGAATTTACTCTATATATGTTGTAACCCCTTCAGTTCAGTTCAGTTCAGTTGCTCAGTTGTGTCCGACTCTTTGCGACCCCATGAATCACAGCACACCAGGCCTCCCTGTCCATCACCAAATCCTGGAGTTCACTTAGACTCACGTCCATCGAGTCAGTGATGCCATCCAGCCATCTCATCCTCTGTATCCCCTTAGATTCCTATTATTTTGGGTGAAATTTTATACTTCTTATGTTTTTTTTATATTTTGTACTCTCCACTAAGTGTACAATAAAAACAATAACTTAAAAGATTTTTACTGGTCAGCAAATAGCAACAGATGAAGTTAAGAGCTTTATTAAGGAAAAGATGTTACTGATGCTATTCTTTATTCTGTAACCAATAATTTTACAATTAACAGGAAATAAGCCAGTTGTTTCTCTGGTATAGACTTTTTCATAGGGATTCTTGTGATGTGATTGCCAAGAATAGATTTTTACATCTACTTAATGGTCACTGACGGAATGATACATTTTCAAAGTAAACCAATCAATTACTTTCAATTTCAGAAGCTCTCTAATATAGTAAAAGCAGAACATAGTAAAAGGAAGTCTTCTAAACTGCCTAAAGAATGTTGCAAAATGTAAGTTTTATACCTGTAACATTAATAAGAACAAAATATATCTCTAAACTGAGAAAAGTAGTCATTACTCTCTCTGAGCTTGTGACTAAATCACTAGATATGATATATACAAGCTTTCTGTCTGTGAGTTTTCCTTTCACAAAAAGGGAATTACCCATCACATTTTTTACCACCCAGCAACACAGAGAGCCTGCAATTATATTTAAGACAAATCCATATTGTGATATCAAACAATCACTGCTGTATTAAAAGACTCAAGTAACACAAAGATCGTGTTAACTCACAAAATCAATCAACTGATGTTTGAAGTCCATAAAGAAGTCACTGTAGCTGCTCTTCAAGCTATTCCTTTGATGGTTGTTTTTTTTTTTTTTTTT
>SJYT01046847.1:228771-251022 GCA_006410635.1 Cephalophus harveyi
GGAGCCTGGTGGGCTGCCGTCTATGGGGTCGCACAGAGTCGGACACGACTGAAGCGACTTAGCAGCAGCAGTAGCGGCAGGATCAGTCTCTACATCTGAAAAGATGCAGATAACACCACGAAGCTATGGAAAATTGGAATCATTTAGAATTACATGTTTTTGAACATAATTTTTTATAGCTGAAAAATTTGAAAATCTAGTATACTGATGTAAACTTAAATGTAGAAATAAAAATAAAAAATAATTTACCAAGAGCAGTTTACTCAAACAAAATTTGAGAGAAAACATTGGGGTAAGTTTTTTAATAGTTAAAAAAATTTTTTTTCAAAGACTTTACCAGTTTAATAAACTAGTCTATAATAAATATGAGAATCTCATTGACATTATTTCATTATTTTAAGATAACACATTGTATTAATATGAAATTCCTAAGTGGGTAATGAGGGTGATATTTTTAATTTTGTGCATTTTGTTGTATTCATTTAAAATATATACATATTTATTTTATTTGGCTATGTCAGGTCTTCATTGCATCATACAGGATCTTTCCTTGTTGTGTGTGGACTCTGTCTGTGGTGCATGCACTCAGTAGCTGCAGAGGTTGGGCTTAATTGCTCTCAAGCATGTGGGATCTTAATTCCCTGATCAGGGACTGAACCCATGACCCTGAATTGCAAGGCAGATTCTTAACCACTGGACTACCAGGAAAGTCCCTGTTGTATTCATTTTATCTACCTTTTTAGTAACATTTTATTTTATTTGCAGTTGTGCCATAACTAAAATATTTGCCATTACATTTGCAAATAAAAAATGGTTTAATGAGACTGTAAACATAATATTAATTTTTATAATGTTAGTAATTGTGATGTTTAATTTATAATTTTGTAATCATTAAAAAAAAAAAAAAACCGGTAATTCCCCACTATTGTTTAATAGCCATTAATATACTATGCATTCTCTGTATAGTGTTGGCCTCACTATCAGCTCAAATTAAGGTATCTTTGAAAGGATGAGAAATGCCCTAATCAGGCAAATCTTCCTGGATCATCCATTTTGTTGTAAGATTTGAGAGGCACAGAGTAATAAGAGAAATCATTAAACTAGTATATAATTTAAAACATTGTTTTTATGTTAAAACAAATACTGGTACCATGGAGATAAGAATAAGTCCCCAGGATTTGTATGATTAAACAGGAGATGTCAAATGTATTCGATCCAGATGCTTCAGGCTACACCTTTGCCCCTGGGACACTCACCATTCCTCTCTGCTGCAAGGACGACTTCTGAGAAAAAGTGAGAGAGGTAGGGCTGTAGCCCCTTCCTCTTGCTCACTGATGTCAACTACACCTCTCACCCTGCATTATACAACCAAAATGTTGTGTTTTTTTTTATTAATTTCAACAGATAATGAAAATGTATTATGAACTCACCATTTAAAGAGATATTCAAGGATAAGAGAGAATCATTTAGAAAAGAAAGAAAGCAGAGTAATTTTTGTGGCATTCAATAAACATACAGGGCTGATGCACAGAAAATAGGCATATAGGACAGATGCATAGAGAATAACGTCTGTGTGTGCACACGCTCTGCTGTGTCCGACTCTTTGTGACCCTATGGACTGTAGCCCTCCAGGCTCCTCTGTCCATGGAATTTTCCAGGCAAGAATACTGGAGTGGATTGCCATTTCCTTCTCCAGAGGATCTTCCCAACCCATGGATGGAATCCACATCTCCTACATCTCCTGCATTGGAGGTGGATTCTTTACCACTGAGCCACCTGGGAAGCCCGTAGAAAATAATACATTTTAGTAAACCTCACAGTAGTTCCCACAGAGATATAGTAATTACTCAGCACATATGGGTAAAGGAGAGAGGCCTAAGCATTAAAGTGAGGAGCAGACACTGCTCTGAGAGCAGAGACTCATTCTTAAATTAGATAGAGAAGAAGAGGGCAGTCTTCCCCATATGGAAAAACACCCTGAATAAAATCATATCACTGGCAATAATCAGGACCTGAGAAATAGTACAAAGAAAGAAATGATCAGTCATGAAAGACTGGACAAGAATGAAGATGACAATAAAAGATTTCGACATTTCAAACTTGAGAAAACAGGTAAATAGTGCCAAGGAAAGTCTGAAGGGAAATTTCATGAAAGAAAGGCGTGAATCTGGGCTTAAATATGCTGAATTTCCAGTCACTGGAGAGACAGCCAGAAGAAAATGAAGGGCAGAGTTAGCACTTGACCAGCATGAGAAAGGACAGTGGGAGATAACTGTCACCATTTCTGCCACTGAGAAAAGCACAGTCACTGCTGTTGTTGCTGTTTTTTCTTTTCACCACAGCTTCTCTTCCTTCTATATGAAACACTGAGCAATGGATATTCTCAGTGAACGTTTCAGTGGAATCTCTAGGACTCCACAGTTTGCAGCGACATTGAGTCAAACCTCCTTCCACAGCATTTTTTATACACTCACTTTCCTGCACTCAACAGAAGCTTTTCTAACTCTTCCAAGAGTCTTCTAACTCATGAACTTTAATCCAAGGATGCTAGAAAATTGCCTTTCTGGTGAAGGGGCAGAGGATACCAAGGTAAAGAATAAGTGGCCCCGTCACCCTTTCATCCTTTCAATCTCTGGAAAGAAGGCTGGATGCAAGCTCCCCCACAAGGAGATAAGCAAAATGACCATAAGAGTTTCTTGCATTTGGCAACCTGATGTCTTATAGGAGTCTGCTGCTGCTGCTGCTAAGTCGCTTCAGTCATGTCTGACTCTGTGCGACCCCATAGATGGCAGCCCACCAGGATTCCCCATCCCTGGGATTCTCCAGGCAAGAACCCTGGAGTGGGTGGCCATTTTCTTCTCCATCGAGGAGTATAGTGTAACCCAATAACAACCATGGCGTCCCAGATGGCACTAGTGGTAAAGAACCCACCTGCCAATGCAGAAGACATAAGGGATGTGGGTTTGATCCCCGAGTCGTGAAGATCCCCTGTAGGAGGGCATGGCAACCCACTCCAGTATTCTTGCCTGGAGAATCCCATGGACAGAGAAGCCTGGCGGGCTACAGTCCGTGGGATCGCAGAGTCAGACACAACTGAAGGGACTTAGCCTAGCACATAGCACAAGTAACAACCAAGCCCAGGTGATCCAGGCTCAGCTCAGACTTGTGGTCAAAGACACATAATGCTGTCATCTCCCTGTATCTTCCATGGGTTGGTTCCAGAACACTACCACCCCCAATACCAGAACTGTGCAATATTTGCATACAACCTATGCACATCCCATATACTTTAAACCATCTCTATACTACTTCTAATACCTAATACACTGTAAATGTTATGTAAAGAGTGCACAGGAAATTCAAGTTTTGCTTTTGGAAACTTTCTGGGATTTTTTTCTCTTTGAATATTTTCCATGGTTGAATCCTTAGATAAAGAACCTTGGTACAGAGGGCCACCTGTAGAGTAACTGGAAAGAATTAAAAAAACATTCGAACCATTTAAAGATGTCATTAAATCAGACAAATCATTAAAACAGACTTTAAAAACTACAAATCATCTTAAATATCCATTTCCCCCACTTTTATAACTCTTAACATTCCCACATGGATAGAGCCACTCCTAAAAATCTTCCTCTCTGATACTGTCAACTCCCAACCCAGCATGCTACTTAACTTCACCTCCTGCCAGAGTTTTTGCCTTCCCTTCCTCCCTCACTTTGCTCCAATCACTATTCTTTTTTCTCTTCTCAAAGTAAATATTCCATCCTCCCTTTTTCATTACTTGCTTTTTTTTCTGTTTTATTTCATTGGCCCATAGCAGCATCAAAGTCACATAGGAAATGAAAGACTTCTCCTTGGAGATCAGGGGCAAGGAGAAACGAAGGAACAAAAGTGGGGCAGCGTAAAGCATTCACACGTTAACATCTTTTGTTCCCATCACATGTGAACACTTCGTTTCCAAAGAATCTATCAGTATTATGTTTTATTTTATTCTCTAACTCCAGGCTCTTCATAAGAAAGACTTCTCAGGCGATCTACAGATCATTCTTGTTGAGTATCCCTTGGGCTTTTGGAATCAGTGGAAAACAATAAAAATCTCCATAGTTAAGTCTCAGGACAGAGATCTCAAGAGGCCCCTGACCTCGGAGATGTAAATGTCGTCGGTGCGTCCCTGGCACCTGAGATGAAATGCAAGGGCACGGCGCAGCACCGCCTACTGGCCGATCTATGGCTCTGCACTGCCCCTCACCGGGAGGCAAGCGTGGGATTTCTGTCTGTCCCTAGAATGGGTAAACTGATATTTCCGTGTTGTTTCTTTTCGTCAGTTTGTTTTTGTCTTATTTTGCATTTAGGACTGAGAAGTTAATGATTAATCAAATTTTATCTAACTTTTTAAGTGTTAGAGAATTTCCAAGAAAAAAAAAACACTGCAAAAATACAGAATATGCTCTTTTTCTTCTAAAATGTCCAATAAATTTTAGGTTACTGATGGTAAACACCTAGCTAAGTAGAAACTTTTATATCAACTGCTAGTTACATAAAGTGTGAAAATACAAAAATATTCTTTGGCACATAGTGGATCTTAATAAATATTCATACACTAATGATTCTCCTTGAGGAGACTAAGTTATTGACAGTGGTTGCAGATAAAAGTCTTTTTACTAGAAAACTAAAATATTACTTTTTTCCAAAAAATGAAAAATTTTAAAGCAAATTTGCTCTTAAAGAGTCTAATTTCAGGTAGTTTATTTGAATCATGTCTTTTATGATAATTGCACATACTTTTCTTTTAATAGATAACCTCTGTAATTGTGTATATAGTATAGTTTACATGATAGTTTTTTAAATATAAATTTATTTATTTTAATTGGAGGTTAATTACTTTACAATATTGTATTGGTTTTGCCACACATTAACATGAATCTGCCACAGGTATACATGTGTTCCCCATCCTGAACCCCTCTCCCTCCTCCCTCCCCGTACCATCCCTTTGGGTTGTCCCAGTGCACCAGCCCCAAGCATCCAGTACCACGCATGGAACCTGGACTGGTGATTCGTTTCATACATGATATTATACACATGTTTTAATAATTATTGTAAGTGTATTAGGGAGTGCTGTATTCTTAATCTTCACCTATAGAATATGAAATCACAGTATTTGCATTTGAAGGAATACGAGTTGTAACTATGGCAGAATATACTCCTTACTCAACCTGTCCAGCTCTAATTCAATTATGTGATATGTAGCTATCCATTATATCTACTTAACTGTTTATTCAGCAGAGTAAAGAGACATCAACCTAAGTAGCACCAAGTGGCTTTTACCTAAGTGCAAGATTGCTTTATAGACATTGTTGAATTCTAATTGCATAGTGGATAACATATGAAATGAATGAAAGTCATCCGGAATGAATGAATTCTTATCTAAAGTATATTATGTACCACTTAAGAAAAATGCTGAATACTTTAACTGTGATGAAAGAAAATTTGAAATAAGGTTCCTAATTTGTAATAGCTATTCTATGGATACATATGTTTAATAGCATTATAAAATATCACTTCTAAGACACCATTATATTTGCAGACAGCATATTCTTAGGTCACAAAGTTATGATTCATATATATCAAGTCACTTAGCATTGCTGGCAAGTGTTGCCAGCTTGAAATATAAAACAGAGAGGATAATAAAACTTTAACAAGCAGCAATAAAACTAATGAAATATAATCTCAAATATACTACTCTAATTCATCCAGAGAGGAAACACAATCACCCAATCCTGAGGATGAGGAAATGAAGCCAGGTCCATAAAAACACATATTCATCATAGTAACATGGGTCATTTTAGAATTAGAACTAGAGAGAATTCTAGCGGTTACAGCAGTGTAATTATCATTGCCAAATAGATGAGGATGACAGGATGAAGCATCAGTTCACAAATGCTTGTTTTGGCTCCATATTTAAAGCTATGGAAATGAAAATATTGACGTTATTTTTAATAGGGATTATCTTTCATGCTGAGGACAGAGAATTTCATGATAGATTGAGAAGCACTTAATAAGTTAGTTATGACTTCCAAGATCAGTATGTAAACGGGGTCACACGTTTATTTACATATGATTTGTATGTGCCTGTGATAACCACGCAATCTAGTCCAAAATAACCTCAGGTTGATGTTTATTACTGTGTCCCTTGAGGTTGTAATTTGACAATTGTGTGTTTCCCCTCCTTGTTCCTTGTCATTTTCATCTGCTTTTGAGAACTTAGAATTCCAAATTTAAGAGTAAGGGAGGAGAGAGAGAGAGAGGAAGGGAAGGAAGAGGAAGAGGAGGAGGTAAGAGGAATTTGTTGTATGAGTCCTTTCTCTATAGCTCGATGTTCTGCACACAAAAGTGCTGTAAGTCAGCAAGCTAAACAACAGAGAACAGACTTATCCAGAGATGAAATCAGGTAGACAAACTTTCCTTTTCTTTTAATAGATAACCTCTGTAATTGTGTATATAGTATAGTTTACACATTCAAATAAATCAGTAAAGAGAAACTGGTTGATAGTCATTCATTCTCAGAAGCATCCACAAGACAGCAAAGAGTTCTGTGCTTAGGTTGTCACTGCTGAAGATTTAGGACAAAATTAGAGGCATTCCTATCAGTGACTGACTTCTATTATCCAAGAAGGCTTAGGAAACACATCATGTCAAGTGTGGTCAAACATGAGTAAGACAGGATATAGGATTCTGTTCAGGTATATTTAAGATCAATAGAAATAAAGGTAGACATGGAGATTGTATGGAGATTGTATAGAAGTTTGGAATTCCTGTTTAATTAAAGGGCAACCTAAATGGACTAGTCGGAATATTTTCCTAATAGAGTGAACTCATAAACAGATTATCCTTCACAAGCTAAGTTGACTGAAGCACTTTAAACAACTCAAACCTAAAAAGGTGCTTGACATATAACAATGGAAAAAAAAATAAGGTGTCACATGAAAAATGTATGAATATAGGAATAAAATTTTCTAGGTTTTATCAGAATAGAAAATAGGATATAACGCTTAACTCAAATAAAAACAATCAAATTTATCTTATTTGCTTTCTGTTATCTCACATTAAAAAAAAATAAGTGTGTTCCTACCACTGATTTTATTTAAATTTGGTTAATAGAAGTATTAATATTGGCCTTAAAATTGTCCCCTTCAAAGACTTTCATTGTTTCTCACCTATCTTGAAACTTTAAAATGATAATTATTTATTAGCTACCTCTGAGCAAAATACAAGAGAAAAATAATACAGTAAAGAAATAATGAAGTTTGGAAGTGTTATCTATTGACAGAGTTAACACTACTACTTTTCTACTCAGTATAAATGGCTGATTCTTCTTCCTACTAAAATCGTGTTCCACTCTTTGCGACCCCATGGAATATAGCCTACCAGGCTCCTCTGTCCATGGGATTTTCCAGGCAAGAGTACTAGAGTGGGTTGCCATTTCCTTCTCCAGGGAATTTTCCTAACACAGGAATTGAAATCTGGTCTCCCACATTGCAAGGAGATGCTTTACTATCTGAGCCATCAGAGCAGGCATTATTTTTACTAAAAATAGAATCAAAACAACAATGCCTTTAATATCTATCTGCTTTCACTGATTACCATTGATTCTATCAGCCTATGATTGGGGAGAGGAATCCTTAATACAAAGAGCATATGCTTATAATATTTGTAATAGAAGGATGTTCTGTGAAATAGAAAAATCGACTTAGGTCACATTCATGTTTTAATGGATAATTTTGATTGTTAAATATTGCAGTTTGAAAATGATTTTAAGAAGCTTGCATTATGTGACATTCATATAGCGCCATCGTGTGGTAAACTAATCACATACCAGTTTATTTGAAAGTGTAAAAATACACCAAAAGAGAAAGAGGGTGATGTTTGCTTTGGTCCGTTCTAATAAACTTGATCTTCTTGAAAAGAGCCTAGAAAGAATAAGCTGTAATGAACTCATCCAATAAATGTAAGCCCCAAACACTTATTTAGCAGTGGGCTTGGAAAGTGCATGCTTGAATTCAAAAAGAAATCAAAGTTAGCTGAGAAGGCCACAGGGAGCAAATAACATTTCCCCTTACAGAACTGTTGAATATTATGGGCGTCATATGTTAAAACAACAGACACGAAGCTGACCAAAGCGCCTTTTTTAATGTTGCTGCTGCTGCTGCTAAGTCGCTTCAGTCGTGGCTGCCTCTGTGCGACCCCATAGACGGCAGCCCACCAGGCTCCCCCGTCCCTGGGATTCTCCAGGCAAGAACACTGGAGTGGGTTGCCATTTCCTTCTCCAACGCATGAAAGTGAAAAGTGAAAATGAAGTTGCTCAGTCATGTCCGACTTTTACCGACCCCATGGACTGCAGCCTACCAGGCTCCTCGTCCATGGGATTTTCCAGGCAAGAGTACTGGAGTGGGGTGCCATTGCCTTCTCCACCCCATAGCCATATTTTGTTCTTTATGTAATTATTTTCAAAAATCACAAGTTACAGTTAAAATGATAATTTATGACCATAATTCCTTTTTTTATCTCACTAAAAAAATCTGGACATGAATGGACAAGTTTAAGTACCCATATGGGGCAAATCAGAGCAATTTAAATTGGAAATATTAAACATTCAGTTTAATATTGTACTTTTCTCAAATCGTTTGTGTTTATTTTCAAAAGCACAAAATCAAACAGTAGCTCCAACTCTCTTCTACTTAATTTTCAGTATCATCTCTAATTTTACTGATGGATGGGTATAATCATTCACTTCACGAGAATATTTTAACAAATTTATATTTTACAAGTTAAAAATTTTCTTCCAAGGTCAGAATATGGACATCAAGAATGCAAGTTGGTAAGAGACTTGACTGCTGATTTAAATACAGGAGTTCTTAAGCCTTTAAAATTCTTTTTCTGAAATACCACGTTACATACATTTAAGTATAGCAAAGGCCAAAGAGAAATGCAACTCTGTTCATGACTTCTCTTACTTTAGAAAGTATTAAATGAGCTTTTGAAATTTTTGCCTTTAGTAGATCATGTAAAGAGAAAGAAATGGGGTCATTTCATTTAAACTGTATTGTCTTTATAATTGTTTTAAGAAATGCCAAGTACTTTCAAGCACACTATTTCAGATTATAAATTTTAAATACACCAATCAACTTTGTGACACAAAGTCCTAGATTTATTCTTCTTTTCCCTTCTCTGTAAAACATCAGGCCCAAGAGGTAAAGGAAATTAAGACGTACAGACTTTCAGTTGCAAAATAAATGTGTCGTGGGTATGAAATGTAGTGTGGGAAGTAGAGTCAATAACTGTGTACTATCTCTGTGTGGTGACATATTTTTAAAAAGCACCAACACAAATTACTAGATTGAAAAGATATAAAATTATCAACAGATATAAAATCAGAAAGAACATAGCTATGAATCTAAATTTTTGGTCTTAAACGGTCCATTTAACATAGTGTCATTCAACAACAGATTAATGAGTTTATAATGGTTCATTTAAAATAAGTTTATTCTGGTGAAATTTAGTAATAAAGAAGATACCCATATATGAGAAAAAAAATGACTTAAGTAAATATCGTATTGAAGAAAGGAAAAAAATGTGCTAAGTAGAGATGGAGATTATCTAACCCAAAGATAAGTACTACAATTTTGGTTATAAATGTCTGTTATGAAAAACAAAACAAATCCAGTAAATAGGCATAATAAAGTAGAAAGCCTGAAGAAATCCTGGACACTCTTAAAGTGAAAGTCGCTCAGTCATGTCCGACTCTTTGCGACCCCATGGACTATACAGTCCATGGAATTCTCCAGGCCAAAATGCTGGAGTGGGTAGCCTTTCCCTTCTCCAGGGGATCTTCCCAACCCAGGGATCGAACCCAGCTCTCCTGCATTGCAGGCGGATTCTTTACCCGCTGAGCCATACATAAGGGAAGCCCCAGACACTCTAAAAGTACTTAATGATTAAGGAAAGTGGAGCCACATTAAAACCAGTCCACAAGTTACTTAATTGCCTGTCAAAATCCCACAAAAAATTTAATTCAGCCCCCATGCGTTTGGATATAATAGAAGTCCCAGGGAAAGGTGCCAATGGTAGTGCTACAAATGGGAAGTCTCCTGAATCTTCAACCCTTATGAAAGAGACGCATGGCTTCCAGTAGATTTAGCCGTGGGTGATTATGTCCATCTTTATAGATGCATGTCTGTCATCTTCAGGACAAGGAAGAATGAAGGCACTCTTCAGTCAATATTTTTTTGACTGAAACTCACTTGAGATGGTGGAAGCAAAGGGCATCCGTTATACGGATATAAGTGTGCAGTGTGGTTATACGTGTATAGCGTTACTAAAAGAGTGATCCAAAGAACACGATGGAATTAGTTACAGAAATTAAGAATTTAGAAAGCAGCATAGCATTTGATAGAGTACTTTTTTGTCCACTGATTCTATAATAAAATCTGTATTAGTTTTTTTTTCTGGCCGCTGTGACAAATTACCATAAATGTGGAGGGTTAAAACAAAGGAGATTTATTCCCTCATAGTTCTGGAGACCACTCCAGCCATCCTCTTTAAGGAGGGCCTTGAGCTATTGAAGTATCTTTGCCAGCATAAGCAGAGAGCAGGAAGTGCTTGAACGTTTACAACCACCACTGCCTCCCAGGATGGCTGCAAGCCAATGTCTGATTGGTGAGGGAATATGAAAGCCCAGCAACTTTGCCTGAGTCAGGACAAACAGTGCATTGTAACTTACATTCCAGAACTCCCCTGCTGAACCAGGCTGTCACCACCCTTGCTTGACAAAGCACCCTTGCTGCTTACCTTCCCTCCCCAGCTTCCCTCTCTCCCTTTCCAGTTTATCTGGGAGCACTTTCTTAATAAATTACTTGCATATGCATTCCTTGCTTAATATTGAAGAAACTGACCTATCACGAGGGGCATTTCAACTTATTTAATGTCTCCTTAGATTGGAGAACCCAACCTAGAACAAAAGCTGCCTCATACCTAGAGTGAGTAGCAGGAACATCTTTAATGAGGATTAAAGAACCAGAATCAGATCATCCAGCTCTGTCTCTCCGGGCCTCTGGAGCCTCGTGAACTATTCCCTCTGCTTCTCTCTGCATGTCTATTTTATTTTTGTTTCTGCACCCATCCATCTCTGCTTTACTAGACATGACCATCACTTTCCACCTAATTTTTTGGTCTCAATTTATCATTTCTTTTCCCTTAATAAAGTAACTTTCTCTAATATATTCATAAAATTTTAAATATTTTACATAAAAGTTTATTTCAAAGAACTTTAATAGAAAAGAAGTATCACTCTACAGCTCTAAAGATTACAAAACTCTTAAGAAGATTCTAGGAAGATTCATTTCCTAGGATCTGTTAGAAAATTCTTCCCTTTTAAGAGAAGAGATGAATGGTAAGGGCAGAAACAATTCAGCTTTCAGGAGATATCGGAAGGAAGACATGAAGCACCTCATTTTTGGACCTTGAAGAACAAACCTAGAGAAAACTTGAAAAGGAGGCATATCCTGAATGAACAGTGTATTTGTCTTTGAATACAGAAAAGGGTTAAATTGAATGTGACATAGGGAAA
The DNA here is from genome assembly GCA_006410635.1 of Cephalophus harveyi. Taxonomy (NCBI): domain Eukaryota; kingdom Metazoa; phylum Chordata; class Mammalia; order Artiodactyla; family Bovidae; genus Cephalophus; species Cephalophus harveyi. Next base: position 240,395 of record SJYT01046847.1, read on the forward strand.
GCTATTAACAATTAAACTGTTTACTGAAGGATAGAACCTTGATTTAGCCATTGGTAGTTTTACTGGTTGGAGAAGGCAATGGCATCCCACTCCGATACTTTTGCCTGGAAAATCCCATGGACAGACAAGCCTGGTGGGCTGCAGTCCATGGGATCGCAAAGAGCTGGACAGACTGAGCGACTTCACTTTCACTTTTCACTTCAATGCATTGGAGAAGGAAATGGTAACCCACTCCAGTGTTCTTGTCTGGAGAATCACAGGGACGGGGGAGCCTGATGGGCTGCCATCTGTGGGGTGGCACAGAGTCGGACATGACTGAAGCGACTTAGCAGCAGCAGCAGCAAATTTACTGGTTAGAATAATTTAACATAACTTTTTTGCTAGTTATGATGAAAAACAGTATTGTTGTTATCATCTAAAAGATAGCTAACGTTTACTCAGTTTCTGTTATAGACCAAACCCTGTATTTAAATCTCTTCATGTAAAAGCTCATTTACTTGTCACAATGATGTTTTGATAGGTATATTATTCCTTTTTTAAAGATGTAAAAAGTGAAAGTCACTCAGTTGTGTCTGACTTTTTGTTGCCCCATGGACTATACAGTCCATGGAATTTTCCAGGCCAGAATACTGGAGTGGGTAGCCATTTTCTTCTCCAAGGGATCTTCCCAACCCAGGGATCGAACCCAATTTTCCCGCATTGCAGGTGCATTCTTTACCATCTGAGCCACCAGGGAAACCTTCAAAAGATTTCAAAACTGAAATTCAAAAAGTATTACAGAAACTCACAGTCACATAGCTAGTAACCTGGAAGGCAAATTTAGACCTTTGTTACCAAAGCCCAAGTCATTCCACCCTATTATAGCATCTTAGTCTGGAAGGACTGATGCTAAACCTGAAACTCCAAAATTTTGGTCACCTCATGTGAAGAGCTGACTCATTGGAAAAGACTCTGATGCTGGGAGGGATTGGGGGCAGGAGGAGAAGGGGACGACAGAGGATGAGATGGCTGGATGGCATCACCGACTCGATGCACATGAGTTTGGGTGAACTCCAGGAGTTGGTGATGGACAGGGAGGCCTGGCGTGCTGCGATTCATGGGGTCTCAGAGTTGGACACGACTGAGCGACTGAACTGAACTGAACTGAACTGAGTCTATTACACTGTGTCACTTCTCCTTCCCTCTGTGTGTGTCAGTGACCTGTTTCTAAGTCAGTGCTTGTTCTACAACATCATCTGTCTCAGCTTCACTTTCTCCTCTCTCAGAAGTCCTTTTCAAAGTGTTAAGGTGTTAACAGAAGGAATCCTTGAAGACTAGGGCATACCACATACACACATGGTCTATTTCATGCCCTGTCCAGCTTCTCAGAGCATGCACACATGTCCTCTGTGCTGGTGAAGGGAAACCCTCATCTGTTTCCAGGGGAGCACTTTCAAACAAACACGTGTGCTCCTCAGACCAGAATGAATTTGACGCAATTAGACAATTCATCAGGATATACAAAATGATCTCTCACTCCACTGTGATTATTCAATTTTTAAAAATTGACTGGTTATAATGTAAGCCACGGAATAATGTTAAAGAAAGGGAATAAGTCTTGATTAACCTTAGTGAAAATGGAAAATTCCATATGGCTTTGTCCCACTGAAGCTTTATATCAGAGATTAATGCTTAAGAAAGGACAATACAATAGAGCAATTACCACCTTATGGAAAGCCAGAAAAATGATACATACTTTAAATTAAGATGAATTAAGATATATAAATTAATGAAAAATAATCTAAAATTAATTATACTCTGAATAATAGTAATTTTATTATTTGTATTTCAGTGGGTTAATTTGAACCACATTTACATATCTCTAAATACCACACACCCCTCTTTGATTTCACATTTGTGATTGTGCTAAATAATTAAAACCTAATTCAGTACAGTATGTCTGGAATAAATGTTTGACTATGATTCAATCACTGTGTTTGATTTTGAGGATGCTGATATGAGGAATCCATGGGTCTTGTTCTCAAGCAGGGAGCTTAGAACCTTACTATAAAATAATTAAGTTCTTGTTCATTCAGTATGTATATTGAATGAGAGAGAGAGAGATAGAAGGAGAGAAACTAACAAATTTTCTAAGGAAACTAACAAATTCTCTTAGAAACTGGGCATCAAAAAGTAAAAAAGTAAAAGTTGCTCAGTCACGTCTAACTCTATGGACTGTAGCCTGCCAGTCTCCTCTGTCCATGGAATTCTCCAGGCAAGAATACTGGAGTGGGTTGCCATTTCCTCCTCCAGGGAATCTTCCCAACCCAGACACTGAACCCAGGTCTCCTTCATTGCAGGCAGATTCTTTACCATCTGAGCCACCAGGGAAATGCCAAGGTGAGGGGAAAGAAAGATGCCATTTCTGCTTTAATGTTATACACTATTTAGTAGCATAGATGGATATTAATAAATAATTTTTACAAATTGGAAAGCTACGAAGGAGAGAAACATGGTGCTATGAAGTGTGTAATAGGGGAAACTGATCTATGATGATTAAGCTGGGATTTGATGGCAGAGTCTGGGTGAGCTAAATAAAGTGAAAGGAGAGGGCTGGTGGAATAACATGTGTTAAAGTCCTGTGATGACCACTTGAGAAGTCATTTGAGTAAGGTCAGGAGTGACTTGAGAGGAAAGAATAAGGGCGTGACAAATATGAAACTAGTCTGGTAATGTGGGCCGTCCAGAAAGTAGAACGTCAGGTTGATAACACTGATCTTCATCTAGGAGCCGTAGAAGCCACTGAAGAGATTCAACAAGAAGAGTGGTGACTATGTCACTGAGGAGAACAGATAAAAGGAGCAAGCGTGTGGATAATGAACAGTGAAGGAACAAATGATTGCAGCAGTAGACGAGCAAGGGGAGGGTGGCCAGGGGTAGTGGCGTTGAAGATGGACAGCACCAGACACTTCTGAGAAACATTTAGGAGCTCATGTCGACAAAAATATACAAGAGCATAGAAACAGCTGGTCAGAATACAGATTCATTCTTTCTGGAGAGAAACAGATGGTCTTTGCAGAAATAGCATTAGGTGTGGACTTGAACATGAATAAAAATTTGAGAGGGGTAAGTGACGGGAAGATATTTTATGCAAAGAAAACAGCATGATCAAATCAGTGAAAGCTTAAAATGAAGCTTCTAGAGAGTAAACACTCTTTTTGGTGATTTTCTTCCCACCATACAGTCCTCAAGTTATGCTTGTCACATACGAGTTGTTCAATAAAAGAGTGTATTCAGAAAATAAGTGCATCCAGAGTAGCTGGATTGTGGAGAGCATAGAAGAAACTTAAGGTGGACAATGACAAAGGAAACGGAGCAAGATGAGTCTGACCTTCCTCCTCTAGGTAGTAGCCAAAGACAGTTTTAAGGCACAAAAATAACTTGATGGACCTTCATTTAAAAAATATAAATAATAAGAAAAAAGGACAAATTGAATACAAGGAGGTTAGAAAGTTGAAGTAGAAATTACCACGAATTGAGAAGAAGTAACAAATCTCCAAAATATTCTAGAAGTAGAATTGACCTCTTGGTCACCAAAGGAATAAATTATGAGGTGAGCAGGGGAGAAAGAAGTATGAGGTCACAGATGAATGAGGTTTTTAGAGAAAATGCCTAAGTAAATGATAATCCTTTTATTTAAGGTAAAAGCATGAACAGGAGAAACAGACGTGCACAAATTAATAAAAGTGCAATTTCAGGCTTTATTTAATTTTGCAATGCCAGGTATGTGTTCAGAATGAAGATACAGAATGAAAGCTCAGTGTAAGTCGAGGGCAGAGATAAATCTTTGGAAAGTGTTAGTTGTGTCCAGCTCTCTGCAGCCCCACGGACTGTAGCCCACCAGGGTCCTCTGTCCATGGAATTCTCCAGGCAAGCATACTGAAGTGGGTAGCCATTCTCTTCTCCAGGGGATCTTCCAAAAGCCACCTTCAAAGAGCCTGAACTCTCCAAACGGAATATGCACAAAATGAATAAAAACGAGGAAACTCAGCAGTGCAAAAATTTACATCAATTCACAGGAGATGGGCTTCTGTGGTGGCACAGAGGGTAGAGAATCTGCCTGCAATGCAGGAGATCCAGGTTCAATCCCTATGTTGGGAAGATCCCCTGGAGAAGAGCATGGCAACCCACTCCAGTATTCTTGCCTGGAGAATCCCATGGACAGAGGAGCCTGGCAGGCTACAGTCCATGGGGTCACGAAGAGTTGGACACCACTGAGTGACTAACACAGGGGATAAAGGAGGTTTTCTCACAGGGCATCCATTTAACTCTATGGCAAAGAATTTCAAGCTCTCTCTATGGAAAATAAACTAAAAACTAGCCTCATAATAAGTGCTTCTTGCTGAAAGAATTCAGTTTCTAAGAAAATATTAAGGAAATGATTCAAACTCTTTGAGGAAAACATAGGCAGAACACTCTTTGACATAAATCACAGCAAGATCTTTTGTGACCCACCTCCTAGAGTAACGAGAATAAAAACAAAAATAAACAAATGGGCCCTACTTAAAAGCTTTTGCACAGGAAAGGAAACCATAAACAAAACAAAAAGACAACCATCAGAATGGGAGAAAATATTTGCAAAAGAGGCAACTGACAAAGGATTAATCTCCTTTGTAGCTCATGCAGCTCAATATCAAGAAAACAAACAACTCAATCAAAAAACGGGTAGAAGAACTAAATAGACATTTCTCCAAAGAAGACATACAGATAGCCAACAAACACAAGAAAAGAGGCTGAACATGACTAATTATTAAAGAAATGCAAATCAAAACTATGAGATAACCTCACACAAGTCAGAATGGCCAAGATCACAAAATCTACAAACAAATGCTAGAGAGAGTGTGGAGAAAAGGGAATGTAAATTAATACAGCCACTATGGAGAACAGGGCTTCCCTGGTGGCTCAGAGGTTAAAGTGTCTGCCTGGAAGGCAAGAGACCCGGGTTCAATCCCTGGGTTGGGAAGATCACCTGGAGAAGGAAATGGCAACCCACTCCAGTACTCTTGCCTGGAGAATCCCATGGAGGGAGGAGCCTGGTAGGCTACAGTCCATGGGGTCGAAAAGAGTCAGACACGACTGAGCGACTTCACTTTCACTTTCACTTTCTATGGAGAACAGTATGGAGGTTCCTTAAAAAACTAAAAAAGAACTACCATGTGACCAAGCAATCCCACTACTGGAAATAGACCCAGAGAAAACCATAATTTAAAATGGCACAAGCAATCCAATGTTCATTGCAGAACTATTTACAATATCCAGGACATGGAAACAACCTGAAATATCTAGAAGCAAGAAAAATCATTCAGTTCAGTTCAGTTGCTCAGTCATGTCCAACTCTTTGCAACCCCATGAATCACAGCACGCCAGGCCTCCCTGTCCATCACCAACTCCCAGAGTTCACTCAGACTCATGTCCATCGAGTCCGTGATGCCATCCAGCCATCTCATCCTCTGTCGCCCCTTTCTCCTCCTGCCCCCAATCCCTCCCAGCATCAGGGTCTTTTCCAATGAGTCAACTCTTTGCATGAGGTGGCCAAAGTACTGGAGTTTCAGCTTTAGCATCATTCCTTCCAAAGAAATCCCAGGGCTGATCTCCTTCAGAATGGACTGGTTGGATCTCCTTGCAAAGGAGATCTCCAAAGGACTCTCAAGAGTCTTCTCCAACACCACAGTTCAAAAGCATCCATTCTTCAGCACTCAGGTTTCTTCACAGTCCAACTCTCACATCCATACATGACCACTGGAAAAACCATAGCCTTAACTAGAATGAAAAAGTATCATATGGCAAATTAACTGAGAATTTTGTGAACAGAAATGGAATTTTATGAATAGAAATGGTTAGTATGAATTTGTGGGTTTTTATGATACACTTAATTGACATCTGGTACATCAAAGGGGTTCAAAATAAGCCTCCCAAAAAATATGTCCCAAAACTTTTGCTTAAGGGTTATTTTGAGCTAAAGGCATTGAGACTCTACAGACTGAAGAGAACCTGCTGCCCCTTCTTTAATTATGTAGGAGAATTTAAATTTCCCTTTCCCAAAACAGGCTTCCCTGGTGGCTCAGGTGGAAAGAATCTGTCTATAATGCAGGAGACCTGGGTTCAATTCCTGGGTCAAGAAGATCCCCTGGAGAAGGGAATGGCAACCCACTCCAGTACTCTTGCTGGAGAATTCCATGGACAGAGGAGCCTGGCAGGCTATATTCCATGGGGTTGCAGAGAGTCGGACATGACTGAGTGACTAACACAATTTCCCCAAGAGTTAAGTCAGTTCAGTTCAGTTACTCAGTCATGTCCGACTCTTTGCGACCCCATGAACTGCAGTACGCCAGGCCTCCCTGTCCATCACCAACTCCCAGAGTCTACTGAAACCCATGTCCATCGAGTTGGTGATGCCATCCAATCATCTCATCCTCTGTCGTCCCCTTCTCCTCCTGCCCTCAATCTTCCCCAGCATCACGGTCTTTTCAAATCAATCAGCTCTTCGCATGAGGTGGCCAAAGTATTGGAGCTTCAACTTTAACATCAGTCCTTCCAATGAACACCCAGGACTGATCTCCTTTAGAATGGACTGGTTGGATCTTCTTGCAGTCCAAGGGACTCTCAAGCACAGTTCAAAAGCATCAATTCTTCAGTGCTCAGCTTTCTTTATAGTCCAACTCTCACATCCATACATGACCACTGGAAAAACCATAGCCTTGACTAGACGGATCTTTGTTGGCAAAGTAATGTCTCTGATTTTTGATATGCTATCTAGGCTGGTCATAACTTTCCTTCCAAGGAGTAAGTGTCTTTTAATTTCATGGCTGCAATCACTATCTGCAGCCATCTTGGAGCCTAGAAAAATAAAGTCAGCCACTGTTTCCATTGTTTCCCCATCTATTTGCCATGAAGTGATGGGACCAGATGCCATGATCTTCGTTTTCTGAATGTTGAGTTTTAAGCCAACTTTTTCACTCTCCTCTTTCACTTTCATCAAAAGGCTCCTTAGTTCTTCCCTTTCTGCCATAAGGGTGGTGTCATCTGCATATCTGAGGTTATTGATATTTTGCCGGGAGCCAGTGTGAGGAATCCCGCCCGTGACAAGGTCATGCGGTAGGAAGCCTGGCAAACGCAAGGCGTGTTCAGGTTTCAGGGGTTCCCCCTGGAATTTCCCGAGCATCCACCCCTCAAAGAATAAGAATCTGCCGGCCTTTGTACTCTGCTTTTCCACTCTTCTGATATTCTCTGGAAAAGTCAATTCAAGGCTTTAGTCTTCTGCATTTAAAAGGGATGTTTCAGTTAAACCTCCTCTGATAACTCTCTAGCTAGCTTGCCTAACAGGTTCCCCAGACCGCTTACAGCTTGTGAATTGCTTACAGCCCCAACCGCGAGAGCCACAAAGCTTAGAAGCATCTTAAAGAGACAGAGCCTTTTATAAAGAGTTACAAATCATATTGGTGACAGGTTTTCACTGTTGACTCAATGATTGCTGCCAGGCCTCCGTATTCCTTATCTTTTAGGCACCTGGGAGGATGTTAAAGTCCCGCCACAACTCAAGAGGAGCCCCGATGTCCCCTCAACAGCTCGAGATGAGGGTTCTTTTCCCCGCTTCACTGGGAAAGGATTCCCGGCATTCCCGTCACATCTCAGGAGGAGGCACTTTCAACAGGAAAGTCGAGATCAACTCCAGGGGATTGGTGACAGGTTTTCACTGTTGACTCAATGATTGCTGCCAGGCCTCCATATTCCTTATCTTTTAGGCACCTGGGAGGATGTTAATCAATGTAAATGGGATATGGGAAAAGACATATAGTAGTTTTGATGTTAGCAACACTAGATTTTCTTTTGTTATAAATCAATGTACTCCTTTTCCTTGCTATAAATTGCTGTATCTTTGCTATGTATGAATGTAAGTTTATTTAGTGCTTTCTGAGTGTGGCACCAGACTTTGGGAAGATCAACACAAATAAATCTTCTGGTTGACAAACTCTTATTAGAAAAAAGGCTGTAAAATGTTAATTGGCCCTTTTTGGCTGGAAGAAGATGTAAATTATCTAAGACTTGTGTATACAATTAGGTATGCAGAGAGAAAAGCCTGTTTTTGATGAGTCTGGGCTGTTAACACTGCGTAACTGCCAGGAGCCAGTGTGAGGAATCCCGCCCATGACAAGGTCGTGTGGAAGGAAGCCTGGCAAACGCAAGGCGTGTTCAGGTTNAGAAAAAAGGCTGTAAAATGTTAATTGGCCCTTTTTGGCTGGAAGAAGATGTAAATTATCTAAGACTTGTGTATACAATTAGGTATGCAGAGAGAAAAGCCTGTTTTTGATGATTCTGGGCTGTTAACGCTGCATAACTTTGTGTTACCCATTGACCTCCATGTTTTATCAAAAGTATAAAAGAGCTTCTGAACAACAAAGGATGGACCAGTTTCTCGGACTAGTCTCTCGGCCTAGTTTCTTGGGAATCTGGCTCCCCCTGTGTCTCTCTCTCTCTCTTTTTCTCCCTCTCCCTCCCTCTCCTCTTTACTCTAATTTCAGGCTGAATTTCCATCTGGAGCAGGCAGCTCACCAAGTCTACTTAGTTGTCCTGGCTTCTAAGACCTGCGTGAACAGGAGCCTAAGGTGGGGCACTCTTAGATATTCAAGCAGGTGCCGGTGGCCCAATGTAGATGGTGCAAGCTCCTTGTCAGGAATGTTACTGGCCTTCCCTGTAAACCAAGTTATTCAGCCTCTTTTCTCCACTTAAATTTCCTACTACACTATTTCTTCCTAATCTAATCTTATATTAATAAATAAATAAGTTTTCCTCGCCAAGGCTCTCCCCACTTCGAATTCCCTGGATCCACTGGGGCTGGACCCCAGCAAGTGGTGCTTGGAACAGGTAATTCGAAGGTAGATTCCCCGAGCAATTAAGGTCATCAGCCCTATTGCCACCCCCTTGGAGCAAATAGGACTATAAGCTCTATTGCTCTGGACAGTTAGGGTCATCTGCCCTGTTGTTCCCCTAGTACGGAGCAAGTAGGGTCATCAGCCCTATTGCTCAGAACAACTAGGGTCATCAGCCCTGTTGTTCCCCCAGTGTTGAGCGTTCAGGACGGATAGGACCCCACTCAGGGTGCTGCAGACCACCCCTGTAGGATAGACAGGGTGAGTAAGAGTGGGAAGTGTTGAAGGGTTTAAGAGAAACCTGGTTCTCTAGAGGTTGAAAGAAACCTGCTTTCTTCGGGTTAATGCCCCCCCCCACCTTGGCTAAGGTAAAACCTTTTTGTCAAGGGAGATTTTCTATAAATCTTAATTTTATGACATGGGTAACAATGAGTCAAAAGGATGACAACTCTTTATAGAAGTAATTTAGCAACTGTTAAACAAAAGATAAAGATAAAAAGTCTTTTGTTACAACAGCAATGTCCTTGGTTTCCAGAAAAGGGATTTAGATACTTGGGTGAAGGTACAAAACAGCTAAAAACTTATTATACTTTGCATGAGCCAGAAAAAGTTCCTGTAAATGTTTTTGCTCTGTGGAATATGACTAGAAATGTTCTGGACCCCCATCATGAGGCTGTTAATTAGCCTATGAGAAAGGCTATAGCGGTGGATGGTAGTGGGTCTCCACCTTCCACGCAGATCATATTTTCTGCCATTGGCAAAGAAAATGAGGGAGACTGTACTCTTCCTCCTGAGGAAGGAGAGTACTTAGAGGACACAGTGGCCGAGTACCCTGGAGAGCCCCCTCCTCCTCTACACAAACCAAACCTTTAAAAAAATTTATCTTATTTAAGGGACCACTGCAACTTCTGTTTGCGACTCCCCAGGGCTTAAGAACTCCCCACTTTGCATCCAAAGCCTCCCAAAACATTGCCTAAGGTTGAAAGGATAGGGAGAATAGTTTTGAGTAAAAGAGCTTTTAAAACAGAGCCTGCTCCTTGCAGAAAACCGCCTCAGAGTGGACTCACCCAAGGAAAAGAAAGAAAGAAAGAAAGAAAAGAAAAAGAGAAAAGGAAGAGAAAAAGAGAAAAAGAAAGAAAAATAGTTGTAATAAGAAGGACTTTACAAATTCAAAATGTTTATCTTGAGGTCAAATAGAACATTTTGCTGGCAATGTCCTGCTAAACAGAGACAAAAAGCGGTGCCAATCAACCCTGGGGAGCAGCAGCAGCAGCAACAGCTCAGGACTAGACCTCAGCTCCACCATGGCAACAATATTAACGCCTGATGTGCCGGTTGCTCACATTCCAATGGGAGCGGATAGCCCCCTGGCTGAGGGCATTGTAAGACTTGTGTTAGGGCGTAGCTTGCTTTCTTTTCAAGGATTTTCAGTGGTGTCTGGTGTAGTAGATTCTGATTATACTAAGGAAGTTAAAGTTTTGATCTCACCACCTGCTAAAACTGTGCAAATTAATAAAGGTCAAAAAATAGCACAGCTTTTGCTTTTACCTTATTATGAGACAGATAAACCTTGACTTCTCAAGCCTAGAGCCCCAGAGGATTTAGATCTAGCTTTTTGGGTGCAGAAAATTACAGCTTCTAGGCCTTTAAAAGATTTTTTAATTCAAAGAATAAAATGTCAGGGCTGTTAGACACTAGAGCAGATGTTTCTTACATTGCTGG
>SJYT01046847.1:252207-346743 GCA_006410635.1 Cephalophus harveyi
GGGCGGCTTGCCAAGTCTACTTACCTGCCCTGGCTTTTAAGTACTGTGAGAGAGAGCGCCCAAGGCGGGGCACTTTCCGAGATTCAAATGGACGCCGGTGGCCTCACGTAGATGGTGCAAACTTCTTGTCCGAAGTTTTATTAGTTCAGCTCGTAAACCAAGTTATTCAGCCTCTTTTTCTCCCTTACTGTTTTCTGGCCGAATTCCCATCTGGTGCAGAGGTACCCACCAAGCCTGCTAAATTTTGCCTGGGCTTCTAAGATCAGACCGGGGGGGCCTCAGTGCCTCCTCTCCCTCAGGAGAACGGGAAGACGCCTGCGGCCTCACGTAGGTGGTGATTGGTATTTCATGCAAACCAAGTTATTCGGCCTCTTTTATCCTACTACACTATTTCTTCCTAATCTAATCTAATATTAATAAATAAATAAGTTTTCCTCGCCGACGCCGTCCACCCTTCGAATTCCCTGGATCCACCGGGGCTGGACCCCGGCAATATTTCTCCTGGCAATCTTGATTCCAGCTTGTGCTTCTTCCAGCCCAGCATTTCTCATGATGTACTCTGCATATAAATTAAACAAACAGGGTGACAATATACAGCCTTGATATACTCCTTTTCCTATTTGAAACCAGTCTGTTGTTCCATGTCCAGTTCTAACTGTTACTTCCTGACCTGCATACAGATTTCTCAAGAGGCAGGTTAGGTGGTCTGGTATTCCCAACTCTTTCAGAATTTTCCACAGTATATTGTGGTCCACACAGTCAAAGGCTTTGGCATAGTCAATAAAGCAGAAATAGATGTTTTTTCTGTAACTCTCTTGCTTTCTCGATGATCCAGCAGATGTTGGCAATTTGATCTCTGGTTCCTCTACCTTTCCTAAAAACAGCTTGAACATCTGGAAGTTCATGGTTCACGTATTGATGAAGCCTAACTTGGAGAATTTTAAGCATTATTTTACTAGCATGTGAGATGAGTGCAATTGTGCAGTAGTTTGAGCATTTTTGCCATTGCCTTTTTTGGGGATTGGAATGAAAACTGACCTTTCCCAGTCCTGTAGCTGCTGCTGAGTTGTCCAAATTTGCTGGCATATTGAGTGTAGCACTTTTCACAGCATCATCTTTCAGGGTTTGAAATAGCTCAACTAGAATTCCATCACCTCCATTAGCTTTGTTCATAGTGATGCTTCCTAAGGCTCATTGACTTCACATTCCAGGATGTCTGGCTCTAGGTGAGTGATCACACCATCATGATTATCTTGGTCATGAAGATCTTTTTTGTACAGTTCTTCTGTGTATTCTTGCCACCTCTTCTTCACATCTTCTGCTTCTGTTAGGTCCCTACCATTTCTGTCCTTTATCGAGCCCATCTTTGCATGAAATATTCCCTTATTATCTCTAATTTTCTTGAAGAGATCTCTAGTCTTTCACATTCTGCTTTTTTCCTTTATTTCTTTGCATGATCACTGAAGAAGGCTTTCTTATCTCTCTTTGCTATTCTTTGGAGCTCTGTATTCAAATGGGTATAGCTTTCCTTTTCTCCTTTGCTTTTCACTTCTCTTCTTTTCATAGCTATTTGTAAGGCCTCCTCAGACAGCCATTTTGCTTTTTTGCATTTCTTTTTCTTGGAGATGGTCTTGATTCCTGTCTCCTGTACAATGTCATGAACCTCCGTCCATAGTTCATCAGGCACTCTGTCTTTCAGATCTAGTCCCTTAAATCTATTTCTCATTTCCACTGTATAGTCCTAAGGGATTTGACTTAGGTCATACCTGAATGGTCTAGTGGTTTTCTCCACTTTTTTCAATTTCAGTCTGAATTTGGCAATAAAGAGTTCATGATCTGAGCCACAGTCAGCTCCCGGTCTTGTTTTTGCTGACTGTATAGAGCTTCTCCATCTTACAACTAGATATAAATTTTTTCTGAAAGGTCCATGTGTATGGCAGGGCAAACATCTAATTATCCAACATCTGCTCTTCTCCTTACTGCCCTATGAATAATCCATCTGTCCTTGGAGGCTCCAGGCCCCTGTCCCATTCCTTATCTCACGGTGACATATATACTTCACTTAACCTTTCTGTCTTTGGACCCCTTATATTGTAGGCGCTCTGCCCTCCCCCCATGGATGTGAGATTATCATACATACAAAACTAAACTTTATTTTTCATGTTATTATTTCTCATGTTAATTTAATTCTTAAACCAGCCAGAAAAAAAATTAGAAGGGTATAGGAACCCTTTTTTCTCCACCCCCACAACATCAAACCTTTAATAAGTCTGCTACACCTACAGATTCCTTGTATCAGCTATATTCAGAAAATTTTGGAGAAAAATATAGAAAAATATAGAAGAAAGATATCTTCTATATCTGGATTGACACTGTCCTCATGGGTATGGATGGTACTAGAAGGATAGTTATAAAATGAACGATGCCAGAAGCAGCAGGAACTCAAAGTCAGAAGTGACTAAGGAAAGTTTAAGTGCCATCCCTGCCACCCACACACATCACATCCCAAGGTCCCAGAGAGATTGAAAGGGATCCATCGTACATAGGATGAGGTTCAAGCAAAATAGTAATAATAATAAATCCTAAAGAAGACGACCTCATTTGACATCTCAGTTATACCTTTTATAAAGTAAAAAGTGGTGGATATAATACTGATTATAGTATAAAATCTACCTAGAATTAAGACAGAACTCCAAAGTAGTTTTGTGCTTAGGGTGAAAAACTTCAGGTTAGGCTTCCCAAGCCCCCAAGGGACACAAGTTCAGTCTCCTGTGCTGTCAGAGCTGCTTTTCTAGAGTTTGCAAAACAACTAAAATAGAAGATGAGATTTGGAAAAATTCACATTTAAAGGATGACTTTACCAGAATTGCACACCACCCCCCATCACAAAACTTCCCCCCGCCCCGCCTCAGGGAAGCTGGAAAAGAATCTTGAGAGAGAAATGACACAAAAACCAAAACCTAAGAGTGTTTCAGATGAGATAGGAGCCCTGGTCAACAGGGCCTAATTTGGTTAAAACATATTTGAGAGTTAAAATTAAGACCTTCAGGTTGGCAAATGGGAAGTCAATGGTGACTTGTATGAGAGCAGTTTTAGTGGAATAGCTGAGTTGGGTGGTGAGTTAACTTGTAAACATAAGATTTTCTTAAGTGAGCAAGAGAATCTGGATCACTCTCTCAATAAGTTTAGCAGTGATAAAGGGAAGGAGAAAAACCGGTAGCAGCCAAGAGATAAGAACTGACCGAAGACCTTTTTCAGAATTGAGAACTCATGAATAAATGTTTAGACTAGGGAAACTAGAAGAAAAGCTCTGATTAAGAATGGAAGGAATGCAGTATTTGGTGGCACAGGGTATCCAAATGTGGAGGAAATAGGACAGGAGTGCATTGGCCAGGATGAATCATGGGCGGGAGAAACTCTGCTTTCCTCTGCACTGAGGAGGAGGGCATGAAGGAGGGTAGAAAGCTGAATAAGCTGAGAAACACAGTGGGCTCTCTGTCTTCTCGGGGATTTGGACTTTAGGCCAACATGAGCATGCACACATGCAAGCCAGTGAGGGCTGAAGGTGCAGGGTTGAGTTCAGGCATGAAGAGATAGTAAAAGTTTGTTAAATTTATGGGAAAAGGAGTAAACTGGAGAGAAGCAAAAGAATTAGTATTTTGTGGATGCACTAAATGTGACCAAATGTCTTTAAAGTAGCTAATTATGTTATATGAATTTTACTTCAATTTACAAAATAAGCAGTGAGTGAAAGTGAGACCCTAAAAAGCTATGCAGTCAAGGTTAGCATGAAACAATGGGAAGAGAAGTGGGATACTCTAAGACCATGAGGTGCTCTATTTTGACTTTACTGATCTGACACAAAATTGACTGAAATACGAATTTATCTTCAAAGGTAGAAAGAGAAAATAAAAGCAGTATCATAGGCAGAAACAGAAAATACAGAGAAGGAAAAAAATGTACTTAGATATTGGGCACTTAAGTCAGGAGGGGAAAAAACAAGTCTGTTAAATGTAAATAATTGGAAGGATTGTGTGTGTGTGTGTGTGACTCAGTAGAATTCATTTGAATTATTCACTGGGATGTTAAAGTAATGATGAAACACTCCTTTTGTAAGAGTATTTGAAAAATAATAACATGTCCATGTTGATATAAAAGTTGAGGATATCCTTTGAGACAGTTCTGGCAAGATTTGTGGATGTGGGCTGTTCAACAGTGATATGAGTCATGTGTTTTGCCTGGGACATGAAATTCCAAGAATGAGGAGAAAAACAGGGTGCATCTTTGCATGTCAACATCTTCCTTAAATTGGTAATATCTCTTTAGAGCGCAATGACTTTTACCCTAAATCATCTTGTTCGCATTTGCGTAAGGGCGGCTCATTCTTGCTTCTTTATGAGCAGAACACAACAGCAGTCTTCATTGTTTCCCTTCACCTTCTGCAGATGTTCTGCTATAAACACTCAGCTCCAAAAACTACTTTTCAAGATGTTCTCTCTTCTAGACAAGATGATGGCGAAGCATAGTATAGCTCATCTCAGCATGCTAAAAAAGGACTTACTAAAACTCACACACCTCATTCTTATTTATTCCTTGTTCTCCTTATAATCTTCACTGGTGAGCCTAGCTTCACCTCATAAGCCTAGCTTTTTTCAAGTATCCATGGATTCATTGGTATTTTAGGAGGTAAGGAGGTTGTCTGGAAGCAGCCATGGATTCAAAAAGATTAGTGTTTTTCCTATACATAAATGTTTGCAACCTGCTTGGAAAGGAAGTAAAACAAGTATCTATAAGCATAAACTTTATTTATTTATTCAAAAAATGTAATGCTTGCCAAATGCCAGGCACTAGGGTACAAGTAATGTCCCTTCTTCCATAAAAAGTATAGTCTATGGAAAGACACATTGTAACTAAACAGTATACACGGAAGTATATGCAAAATGTAGTTAAGTGCTACAAGGGAGAATAAATGGATTGATTTGTGAAAGTTTGAATAAAGATGGGGAGGGCTCTCACAGTAGAATGAAAAACATAATAAGCAAAAGAAAAACAAAGACAAATGATTAAATGGCATTCGTGAAGGGCGAGGAAACAAATGACATGATGAGGTAGAGATGATGGCTGAAGACAGCAGAGGGGCAAAGATTGTAGAGGACTTGGGAACAGGAACATAAAGCTGGGCAGGGAAGTATCTCCTTTAAAATGAGATTAACAATAAGACTAGCTCTTTCTTTCTATAATAGGGATTTACTCTTCTTCCTATGACAGGAGAATTTTGCAGGTAAGGAAGAAGCCTGCACTCAGGGAAAAATCCTGAGGACAGGTAGCAATCTGTCACACCTGTCCCTCATGGGTTTTGTGTGTGTGCATGTACTCACTCATGTTCTACTCTTTGCGACCCAGTGGATTGTAGCCCACCAGGCTCCTCTGTCCATGGAATTTTCCAGGCAGGAGTATTGGAGCAGGTTGCCAGTTCCTTCTCCAGGGGATCTTCCTGACCCAGGGACTTAACCCCCATCTCTGCATCTCTTCCATTGGCAGGCAGGTTCTTTAGCAGCTGAGCCACTGGGGAAAGCCCACCATGGGTTTTACTTAACTGAAAACATGAATGGAGAGAAAGTGGATGAATGCAAAGTACTACTTTAAAATCCAAGTTATTAAGAATAGAAATGAAAAGCATTTAATCATATTATTAAATTTGGTCAACTCATAATAAGTATTTCGTGCTTCTTTTCTCAGCCTTAAGGCATACTTTATATGTGGTATATTTTACCAAGAAGGTAATAGAGTTAAATATTTCTTAAATTTGAAGTATTACTGAGTAGTTTCATGAATACATAGGGATGGAAAGTCTCTGAATAATACTGAAATATATGTTTTTCCCCTGACAACCTCATGTGGTCATGTGACCCACTTTTCTAGATCTAATAGCCTAATGCTTTCCAGTTTCCAGTCAAATATGTAGCTAATAACAAAGTATATTTAAAAGCTGCTATCAGAAACACTGCCTTATTAATTAAACTGATTTCTTCTCTTATTTAAGTTATTTAGCATCCGTCATTTTGTCCACACAAAGAGGCCTTATATTTGTTTTAAACAAAAGGGATTTTAAAAATTAAAAGGCAGAAGAAAAAAGCATTGAATAATAGCTATCTATATAATTGACTAATCATAGAAAATAATTTTTGTTTGAATAAACCTATGTCTGCCAATGAGGGCTAGCTTGAATATGAAATTCTACAGTCTTCTTTTTACTTTATAAACCACACAATCAACTATCTGAAAATTATATAGAAGAAGCACAATATATCAATGCTTTAAAGTAATTCTTGCAGGAAGCAACAAAGACATTTTAATGCTTTTAGAGGAAATGCATCTAAATGAACTATGCTAGTTAATTATTTTCCTAGGTTCCTTACCTTCCCCCTCACATAATTTACAACAGAGTCAGAATCTATTTCTTTTATTAAATGAACATTAACATGAGTACTTAGTGGATCAGCAAGAATTCTCACACTTTTAGTGGATTAGCATTTCTATTCTTGCATCATAATGAATTAGAATGTATGTTCTGGAGGTGCTGGTAAAAATTGTGATGGTGCAAACATGTAGCATAAATATATCTTTTAAAGCTTTCAGATTTTGCCCTTTTTCTAAACTTGGCACTGTCAAACAAGGGACAGATTTGAGCTACTTTCGATCAAGTGGAAGGTATAATCTCCCTTCTTCAGCACAAAAATGAAACCAGGAAGAACAAAACAGCCTATTACCGTTTTCAAGACAGAGCTGATACAAAATTGGAATGAATCAAGTTGGATCTGCAGGGATCACTCCTTTCAAGCCAGTTTGACAAGTTTCTAGTCCTGTAAGACCATCAACAATTGCAATGCCAAGGTTTTAATAAATTCTATGAATTCAGCCTAATTTCCTCTAATAATAACAATAATGAAAATAATAGCAAATGTGGTTTTAGAAAAGGCAGAGGAACCAGAGATCAAATTGCCAACATCCTCTGGATCATTGAAAAAGCAAGAGAGTTCCAGAAAAACATCTATTTCTGCTTTATTGACTGTGCCAAAGGCTTTGACTGTGTGGATCACAATTAACTGTGGAAAATTCAGAAAGAGATGGGAACACCAGACCACCTGACTTGCCTCTTGAGAAACCTGTATGCAGGTCAAGAAGCAACAGTTAGAACTGCACATGGAACAACAGACTGGTTTCAAATAGGAAAAGGAGTACGTGAAGGCTGTATATTGTCACCCTGCTTATTTAACTTATATGTGGAGTACATCATGAGAAATGCTGGACTGGAAGAAGCACAAGCTGGAATCAAGATTGCCGGGAGAAATATCAGTAACCTTAGATATGCAGATGACACCACTTTATGGCAGAAAATGAAGAACTAAAGAGCCTCTTGATGAAAGTGCAAGAGGAGAGTGAAAAAGTTGGTTAAAGCTCAAAATTCAGAAAACTAAGATCACGGCATCTGGTCCCATCACTTCACGGCAAATAGATGGGGAAACAGTGGAAACAGTGGCTGACTTTATTTTTGTGGGCTTCAAAATCATTGCAGATGGTGATTGCAGCCATGAAATTAAAAGATGTTTACTCCGTGGAAGGAAAGTTATGACCAATCTAGACAGCATATTAAAAAGCAGAGATATTACTTTGTCAACAAAGGTCTGTCTAGTCAAGGCTATGGTTTTTCCAGTAGTCATGTATGGATATGAGAGTTGGGCTATAAAGAAAGCTGAGCGCTGAAGAATTGATGCTTTTGAACTGTGCTGTTGGAGAAGACTCTTGAGAGTCTCTTGGACTTAAAGGAGATCCAACCAGTCCATCCTAAGGGAGATCAGTCCTGGGTGCTCATTGGAAGGACTGATGTTAAAGCTGAAACTCCAGTACTTTGGCCACCTGATGTGAAGAGCTGACTCATTTGAAAAGACCCTGATATTGGGGAAGATTGAGGGCAGAAGGAGAAGGGGATGATAGAGGGATGAGATGGTTGGATAGCAACACCGACTCAATGGATATGGGTTTGGGTACACTCTGGGAGGTGGTGATGGACAGGGAGGCCTGGTGTGCTGCAGTCCATGGGGTCACAAAGAGTTGGACATGACTGAGTGACTGAACTGAACTGATATATCATTTACTATGGGCAATTTAATGTTCACAGCAACTCAATAAGCTAGGCTTTATTATTATCCCATTGTACAGATAAGGAAACAGACACAGAGACACTAAGTTACTTCCCCAGGTTCACACAGCTAGTTAGTGATGGAACTGGCATTTAAACCAAACAGTATGACTCCAGAATTCATACTCATAATATTATAGTCTCTGATCTTCTCTGTTCTCTCAAATTTTTGCACCAATTTAACGTGAACTTTGTACATGTAATAAATGTAATGAGATGATTGGTGTTCCCTTCCCGCAAAAAAAGATATGGCCACATCTTAATCCCCTAAACCTATGGGTGTTACTTTACTTGGCAAAAAAAGGTCTTTGCAGATGTGATTAAATTAAATATCTTGAGATGAGGCGATTTTACCCCAATGGGCCCTAAATTCAACGGCAAACATCCTTGAAAGAGACTGATGCACAGAGGATAAGATACACACAGAGGACAAAGCAATGTGAAGAGGAAGACAGGTTACAGTGAGGTGTTCACAAGCCAAAAAGCCAAGGAATTCTGACACCACCAGAAGCTAGAAGAGATAAGGAGTGGATTCTCTTCTAGAGCCCCCAGAGGAAGCACAGCCCTGCGAGATTTCCGACTTCTGGCCTCTAGAACTGAGAAAATGCATTCCTGTCCTTTCAAGTCAGCAAGTTTGTGGTAATTTGTTACAGCAGCTTCCAGAAATGAATATGGTATATAATGAGTTGGGTTTGGAGGACTACACTGAAAACACATTTTGGGAAACTTAAGGGTGATGAGCTGGGGCCAGCTTAGGATGGCAAGAATTAGTTTTTGAATATTGAAGAATATTGCAAACTGGTGGTTAAATGGCTACCAGTTAGGGGTCCCCTCACCCAACAAAGTCATTTTGCCATTTCAACACTGTCTCTACTTTAAGCAGTCTTGGGGAGCTAAGGTGGTTCACTCTTAGCCCAGGTCTCCAGGTTCTTTGGGTTTCCCTGGTGTCTCAGATGGTAAAGAATCTACCTACAATGTGGGAGACCTGGGTTCAATCCCTGGGTTGGTAAGATCCCCTGGAAGAGGGCATGGCAACCCACTCTAGTATTCTTGCCTGGAAAATCCCCATGGATAGAAGAGCCTGGTGGGCTATAGTCCATGGGGTTGCAGAGTCAGACACAACTGAGCAACTGAACACAGCACCAGGCTCTTCAGCTCTCACTCACTGCAGCTAGTAACCTCTAGACTCTAACCACAGGACATGTCTTCCTTTCATTAGAAAAGGCACCTTGTACCCTATAGCAGTTTAACTGTTATTGGTAGTATGTGTAGGTACAGGAAGAGGTATGGATAAAGCAAGGTAGGAATATAAAGAGCTGCTAAAATGAAGAAAGGATTTTTATAACAATATTAATAGACCTATTCTAAAAACTAGTTAAGCCGGGCATATTCAAACCCCCACACACACCATTTCTCTCCACCCAGCTCATACACATACTTCTACTCTAACATCAGTTTTATATTTTTATAGAATAATTACTGAGATCAGATACTCTCAAGCCAAAAGACATTTTAAGTCAAAACTTGGGGGATATGCTGACAGCATAAAACCTATAAACATGACTCTACTTCTTGAAGGTCTGTTGATTTACCCTATACTTTCTCCTTCCACATCGAAACTTTTACGAAAGCTACAGAACTGTTATGAATTGAACTGTGCTCTCCCAAAATTCCTGCATTCCTATTATCTCAGAATCTGCCCTTATTTGGAGGCAGGATCTTTACAGAAGTTAAAACGGGGTCATTAGAGTGGGGCCTGACCCAGCATGACTGTTGTCCTTAGAAGAAAGGAAAATTTGGAGGCAGATGTGTAAGAAGGGAAACAAGACGATACAGAGGAGAGATGGTCGTCTACAAGTGAGAGAGAGAGGCCTGGAGCAGCTCGTCTCTTCCTTGCCCTTAGCAGGAACCAAACCAGCCAACACTGCCATCTGGCTTTTTACCATCCACGCCAGGCTGCTGAAAGCACCAGGGGCAGGTGTACAGTACCCCCTCAATGCAGTGCCTGGAGAGCTTCTTTTATTCCTTATGTTCCCAGCTGGCATTTTCTTTGGCATTGGTTTAATTGCTCTAACTCAGAGGCAGAATTCACCAACAGAGGTTTTCACAGTTAGACCTTGTAGGAAATCAGTGTCCACCATGTTCTCTTGTTTGGGGCATTCTCGTGGGGGAGAAAGCCTGATTGTAATTATCAAAGGGATTGTCCTTCCTGACTGTTTGCCCTTGGTAACCATGGATGGCACTGGAGGGGGGGTGATGCAGAAGACGTCTGAGGGTGACCGTGTATTAGACTACATTTGGCTTTAGTGTCCACAGAATCACCACCTTTTGTTTATTGGGGGGGGGGGGGGGGTGGCGGGCAGCATATAGTGAGCGTAACATGAGGCCTCCGATTGCCTCCGGTGGCCCTCACCTGGAGGCCGTCTTGGTCTGTATTATACTATACTCAGACTATGGGTGACACCCAGCCCTAACAAGACTGTAGCCCTGAGGCCGCTACTGAGCAGGCCAGATCAACGGGATGCTAGGGGCAGGTGAGAGAGGCCTGAACTATTCAGGTTTTCAGGCTTTCCATAGGCTGACCAACACAGTGTTGGGTTATCAGTCTTTCTGTTCAGTTGGGGACCTGGAGCAATGAAGTCAAACCACATTTGTTTCTGGGTTACTTTTACTAGACCATTCATAGTTGATTAGGATAGACTATTGGCTCTCTTAGCTCCCTCTGTCTCAGGCTTTTCCTCTAGCCTGTGTCCATTCTTGAAATTTTTGTTTTCCCAGATCAGCAATGGACTGCCCAACATCCTAAATGTCCTGTCCCACACCTGGACTCAGTGTGGATATCCGCATCCCATACCAGGTGCTGGGGGTGGACTGGTGTATCTCAGCTTCCATCCCTGAAGCGAATGTGGCCTGACCAAGGCCTGCAAAGACAGGGACATAGATGGTCTGCCTGTCTCCTTCCCAACTAAGAATTTGTTGTACCTCCTCTATATATTTTCAGGGCTTCCCAGGTGGTGCTAGGGATAAAGAACCTGCCTGCCAATGCAGAAGACATAAGAGACCTGCATTCAATCCCTGGGTTGGGAAGTTCCTCTGGAGGAGGGCATGGCAACCCACTCTGGCATTCTTTCCTGGAGAATCCCATGAACAGGGGAGCCTGGCAGGCTACAGTCCATAGGGTCACAAAGAGTCAGACACAACTGAAGCGATTTAAAAGAAAGGCACACTATGTATTTTCAGGACTCCACATGACCAGGGGTTCCCTCTCATTAACCAAGCCTTCCTGCAGGATAGAATAATCCAAGTGTAAGGGAACGAGTCCCTTGACCACCACGCAGGTGCTGCGGGGAGGGCAGGGTGTATTTGGGGATGATGTTCATTTTCTCTGCCTCCTGCTGGGTCAAAGAAATGCCATCACCCTCTGTATCCCGCAGCCACACCAACCAGCCTGGATGCTTTCCCGGGCCTTTTGCTGGAACTTGGCAGCTGTATCAATAAGCTCAGAGAGAAATTATTTTCTTATCATGAATGTTTCTTGAATTGGGAGCTGCCCCACTGGCTTGGGTCACTATTGCTGTGTTTTTCCTTTCTTTTATATCAGGGGTCAGACAGGGCATTGGAGATTTCTTCCATTGCACTATTACCACAGCACCCCCCCTCTGCACTCTCCTCACTTTCCCAGGGATTCAGCCTCTTAGGGTCCTAATCAGGCTTTGTCATAAGGAAAGACTTTGACTCATGGCAGTTTGCACACTCCGAGCTTTGCAAAACACACACTAAGGTTTCCACCTTCATATCCTGTTCTTCTACCTTGTCTGCCAGCGCAAAGAAAGCAGGGCAGTGGACACCCACAGTTTCTCTAACCTCAGCTCTTCCGATTTTCTGACTTGAGCTTCAGCCTCTGGTTGGGCATCGGTATTCAGTGACTTGCCCGCAGTAAAGACCAGCCCACTGTGGCAGCCATGTGTTTGCTTTCTCTGCCGCAGTACACTCTGCACAGCTCAAACAAGCGCATTAGACCAGCTGGTGTTTTCAAGGACATCTGTCCACAAGCATCCTACATAAGACCACTCCCACTCTCCCATATGGAGGTCAAGGTCTAATCCAGAATTTCCTCCAAAGATGCTCTTTCCCAGCACTCAGTTCTTGGGTCTCCTGACTAGCTTGCCAACTGTTAGCTAGAAACTTCCTTGGGAGGGAGTCTCCCAGGTGAAATCTGAAACTGGCCCCATATGTGGAAGGCAGGGAGAAACCAAAGAAACTGGCAAGCTACTCTCAATTGGCAGATGGGAGGTTTAATGAGCTGTCTTGGGCAGCTGCAAGACCAGTGGATTTCTGCACCCACCTGCCAGAATCTTAAAAGTTTTTGAAGAGGCCTCAACTGGGTTCAATCACACCTACCATCCAGATAGTCTCAACAGCACATTGGTCTCTCAAGCCTGCATTCTTGAAGAAGGCTCCCACAGTGGGAACAGTGGAGAGCGTGTATTTTAAGCACATGGGATGTGGGGAGGAAACTTCGATTGCCCAGGTCCAACTCTCAGATCAAACGGGGGTCACGTCCTCTTGATTACCTCATCCACCAATATGTCACCATGTATTGATAAGAAAAGCATCTGTAGAAAGCAGAGTTTTGTTTATTTTTCCCCAATTTCAGAATATTTGTGCTTAGTAGAGATTACCTAAAGTAATTTAGTTTTCAATTGCAGCTTTGTCAGTGGCAGATTTGAGATAATTGTTCATATCTACATGCCAAAATCTTTGAAATTTGGTTGTTAGGTTCCAGTAAGTTTTTTTTTAATCACAGTTTTGACATAAATGTAGTCCAGTTCATCTAGAAATCCATGTAGTTATATCCATGCAAGACTACTTGTTTATATTCCAAACTTCTGATATAACCAAATTGAACAATAAAATCAGAAAATGTGATAATTTGCAAAAGAACTATGTAAGTTTTACCAAAATTCTCTAAACTCGTATAAATTCAAGAGAAAATTTGATGTTTCAATCCAAAAGGGGTTGTTTTTAGAACATTTTTAAGAGCCATAACAAGCACAGCATGAAACTTGTAGAAGAGTTTGCCTCAGCAGATCCACTGCCAAAGCAATATTTTCCTAATAATGGAAGAAGACTTATAAAAAGAGTTATCTGCCAGTGTGTGTTTTCCGCCAAAAACGTGGTTTGTTTTAGAACCATACACATTTTCAGGCTTTTATTTTCTGTATGAAAAGTACACTTAAAGTGAGTTCTATTATACAATCATTATTTTTCAAAAGGTATAAAAAGTATATTACATACTAGAATAAGTTACTTTTCCTATAGTAGAAGAGGGACTTTTTTGGTATGCTGTTAATAAAATCTTTTTTTATCAAGAACATGGCAAAATAAGTCACATTTTAAAAATTTTGTACGATATAGCTTTTACTAAATGACTAAAATAAGAACACTCCTGAGAAATAGCAGGTGATTTTATTTCCTAGTGGGTATGTACAAGGGGTTACCAGGACCTCTTCTTTGAGGTGGCCNTATTTACTTATATTCCCCCAATAGAGAAAATTTCCATATATGGGAAATGAACACACTGAGCAGTCAACTATTTTAAAGATTAGTAGAAGTTCAGACACCAAACTATTCAAAAATGTTTGTAAAAAACTTTCTGCCTCAATTTTTTTGTCATTTAAAGTACAATGTTGATGCCAATGTCATATTTTCCCATATTAACCACTTTTCCTGTCTCTTATACACATCTAGATGTGTATAAGAGACCACCTTAGAATATCTCTGAATCACCTATAGAGTCTTAAAACACTCTGTTGCCCAGACTGCACACTAAACCAGTTAAATGAGAATCCCAAGCTGGAGGCTGGAGGGTGGAGCAGGGGTGGAGGAGAGGACATGAGTGGTCAGTGTGGTTAAAGGTCCACAGGTAAACATAAGAATGGACTTGTGGACACTGCCAGGGAAGGAGAGGGTGGGATGAATTGAGAGTAGCATTGACAGATACACACTACCATGAGCAAAAGAAATAGCTAGTGAGAAGCTGCTGTATAGCACAGGGAGCTCAGTTCAGTGCTCCGTGATTACCTAAAGGGGTGGGATGGTGGGGGTGGCGATGGAGTATCCAATTAAATATTTTTTAAAATAAAATAAAGGTCCACAGGTGATTTTACTATACATCTGGCTTGATAACCACTAGTTTAATGTACGGAGAAGGCAAAGGCACCCCACTCCAGTACACTTGCCTGGAAAATCCCATGGACAGAGGAGCCTGGTGGGCTGCAGTCCATGGGGTCGCTAAGAGTCAACACAATTGAGCGACTTCACTTTCACTTTTCACTTTCATGCATTGGAGAAGGAAATGGCAACCCACTCCAGTGTTCTTGCCTGGAGAATCCCAGGGACAGGGGAGCCTGGTGGGCTGCTGTCTATGGGGTTGCACAGAGTCAGACACGACTGAAGCGACTTAGCAGCAGCAGTTTAATGTAAGCCCACTTTGCCTTCACACCATTGTTGACTGTATATTTAGCACTTAACCCAGGCTTTCTCTACGTTTGGCTCATCTTCCTTTGTGCTACCCAATTATTTTTCTCTAAATTTACCTGGTCTTTTCTTCTCTGTTGTTTTTTTTTTCCCCCCCTTTCCCTTTGTTCTCTCTAACCTTTTCTTCTTTCACCTTTTCTTTTAAATTCCTACTTTATCATCTGTCTCTTTTTAATCTCTCTGTAGATCTCAACTTATCACTACCTACTTTTATTTGTGTTTACAGGGAAGAAGATATTTCTTTTTGTATTTTTCCCCTATCTACCTTATCCTCTTCACCCAGTATCTTTTTGTACTCTTTGCTTCATCTCTTTCCTCTCCTTTATTCTTTATCTTGTATCTTGTCAAATGTTTCACGGAATCTCTGCTTTCATTTCCTTTGTATCTTCTCTCATTTTCTCTTTGTTGTCTTGTTCTCCCCTACTTGTTCTGTTCACATACACACATACACATCCTTGTTCCTCTCTATCCTTTTCTCTGTTCCTATTTTTCTCATTTTTGTTTTTGCTTTGTATCTGTGTGCACATGCTTGCATGCATGTGTGTGAGTGTGTGTGTTTAAGTGTGTATGTACACATTCACATGCACATGGGGGAAATAAGAATAGGGAAGAAGGTGCATGAGGTTACAGTAGTCCTCAGAGGCTGGACTTATGGCTTGTTACTCTGGTTAGCCAGGAGAATCCTGATTTAGTTGCCAGGGATGGGGCCAAGGAATCTAATAAGCATTTTTGGGTTTGAGATCCACTGGTTTAAAGATGAAAGTCCTTGAAAGCTCAGGATTAAATATATGTACTTTTAGCAATGATTGACAGGAAAAATCTTCTGGGTGTTGAGGATTATAGTGAAACAAGATCTCTGTGTGAGACATCATCTGAATACATTGTGGGGAATAGGACTTGGAGCCAGAGAAACTAATGAAAAGTTCTATCTTACTGGGCCTAATTCAAAATAGTACCTTGCTAGTTTTCCATTTCAAATCCATTTCTGCCTCCTCATAACCCCCTGCAAATGTTTATTTCTCTGGTGCAGCTCTTACCAATCTTGGGCTCATATATGAATTACTTCTCCATTTGTCTGGTATCCCCCAAACTGTAAATATACTGACAACAGGAGTAGGGCACTTTCTCCACTTTTTCCTAGAACAGTATCCACCTAGAGTTCTAATTACCGTAGTTCCTTGGTATCTGAGGAAGACGGGTTCCAAAAGCTCCCTGTTGCTGCGGCTAAGTTGCTTCAGACGTGTCCGACTCTGTGCGACCCCATAGACAGAAGCCCACCAGGCTCCCCCATCCCTGGGATTCTCCAGGCAAGAACACTGGAGTGGGTTGCCATTTTCTTCTCCAATGCATGAAAGTGAAAAGTGAAAGTGAAGTCTCTTAGTTGTGTCCGACTCTTAGCGACCCCATGGACTGCAGCCCACCAGGCTCCTCCGTCCATGGGATTTTCCAGGCAAGAGTACTGGAGTGGGGTGCCATTGCCTTCTCCATACAGATACCAAAATCTACGGATGCTCAAGTCCCTTATATAAAGTAACATCATATTAGCACATGTCCTCCCATATGCTTTAAATAACTTCCAGACTACTTATATTTAGATTAGTGCAAAACTAGCTACGGTTTTACATTTTTTAACTATACCATTTATACTGGAATACAGTCTTAAATAAATGTGGTTATGTTATATATCATTTTAATGTGCATTTCTCGCTTTATGTACTTTTTGCCATGATGTGTTATTTGTTTATATATATTTTAGACTATAGAAATTATATTAGACAAAAAGCAAATCCAAGCGATTTTTTGTTCAAGTTCAAAATGTGTCATAAACAGCAGAGATAACTCGCAACATCAGCAATGCATTTAGCCCAGAAGCTGCTAATGGACATACAGTGCAGTCGTGGTTCAAGATGTTTTCCAAAGTAGATGAGAACCTTGAAGATGAGGAGTGCAGTGGCCAGCCATCAGAAGTTGATAATGATCAATTGAGAGTAATCACTGAAGCCGATCCCCTTACAACTACACAAGAAGTTGCTGAAGAATTCAACATTAAACATCCTACGGTACTTTGTCATTTGAAGAAATTGGAAAGGTGAAAAAGCTCGATAAGTGGATCCCTCATGAATGACCACAAATCAAAAAAGTTGTCATTTTGAAGGGTCGTCTTCTCTTTCTGTACGCAACAACAAACCATTTTCTGTGCAAAGAAAAGCGGATTTTATATGACAATTGGTAACGACCAGCTCAGTGGTTGGAGAAAGAAAAAGCTCTAAAGCACTTCCCAAAGCCAAATTGCACCCAAAAAAGGTCATAATCAGTGTTGGTGGTATGCTGCCCGTCTGATCCACTACAGCTTTCTGAATCCCAGCGAAATCATTACATCTGAGAAGTATGCTTGGCAAATTGATAAGGTGTACAGAAAACTGCAACGTCTGCAGCCTGTGTTGGTTAACAGAAAGGGCCCAGTGCTTCTCCACGACAATGCCTGACTGCACGTTGCACAATCAATGCTTCAGAAGTTGAATGAATTTTGCCCCAACTGCCATATTCACCCAACCTCTCACCAAATGACAACCTCTCACATCTTCAAACATCTCAACAACTTCTTGCAGGGAAAAAAAGGCTTCCACAACCAGCAGGAGGCAGAAAATGCTTTCCAAGAGTTCATCAAATCCTGAAGCATGGATTTTTATGCTACAGGAATAAACAAACTTATTTCTCTTTGGCAAAAATGTGTTGATTGTAATGGTTCTTATTTTGACTAATAAAGATGTATGTGAGCCTAGTTATAATGACTGAAAACTCACAGTCTGAAACCGCAGTTACTTTTGTACCAACCTAATAGTACCTAATACAATATAAATACTATCTAAATAGTTACCCAGTGTGTGGCAAATTCAAGCTTTGCTTTTTGGAGCCTTCTGGAATAAGTTTTTTCCCAAATATTTTCCATCCGTGGCTGATTGAATCTGCCTATGCAGAACCTACAGAGGGCCCACTGTAGGTCAGTTTTCAGAGTCATTACCAGCATTTGTTTAACTGAATTAAATAACATACATTTGTCATAAAACCATTAAGCTGATATTATTACCAACTAAGACTCTACTGACACCACAAGTTATATGTACAGTTAGAGACAGAATTTTTTCACTCCAATAATATAATATTCACTATATAACAATACAGGAGAAGGCAATGGCAACCCACTCCAGTACTCTTGCCTGGCAAATCCCATGGTCGGAAGAGCCTGGTGGGCTGCAGTCCATGGGGTAGCTAGGAGTCGGACACGACTGAGTGACTTCACTTTCACTTTTCACTTTCCAGCATTGGAGAAGGAAATGACAACCCACTCCAGTGTTCTTGCCTGGAGAATCCCAGGGACGGGGGAGCCTGGTGGGCTGCCGTCTCTAGGGTCGCACGGAGTTGGCAATATAACATTTCTCTACCGAGTTATTTACTAACGTATATTATGATGGGATAACTAGTTAAGAATATCAGTGAAATATAAACTTTTGAATTTGCCTGTAAACTCTTGACTCAGACATCCTGGGTTTGAATCTCAGCTTGCCAACCTGCTACATATATAAAGAAGTCTAAAACTGCCTGTTTTTCAGAACAGCCAGCTCTTAGTTTCTTTGGCTACCTTACACATGCCAAGTTGGCTCAGGAAGATACTCTCACCTCTGAAGGCTCCAGCCTCAGCTCCAGTGTCCAAAATGCTTTGTTTAAACTTTTATACTCACTGTATTTTATTTTATATTTATTATTTATATTTAAATAAGTAAGGTGTTTATTTTTGTGAACCACAGATAATAATGTTAGATCCTTCCTACATCAGCTAGATACTATCCCCATCTTCCTTTTCTTCAAATCAGTTTAGAGAAATAATCAAAGTTAAACAAGTGGTTCTTCCATCTAGAGACAAGTTACAGAAAGAGACTTCAGACTCTACCATTTAAAACTTGAGCAAGAAAGATGATTTCTCACTAGTAAATTTCAAATTTTATCACATTATTCTCTCACAGAATTAGGATTCTTTTTGGAAAGGGCTTCTTGTGGGAAGTAGGTCAGCAAAGACTGAGTCAGTAAGTTCTCTGGATGCTATTCTTATCTACAAGGTAATTGCAGATCCAAAGTACTGACAAAGTAGTAGACTGTGGCTTGGGAAATGTCTCCCAGCCTCACTGTCCTGCCACTTGTTTCAAACTGCTCTAAGCTCAGTTCCCCTCTACTTCTGA
Organism: Cephalophus harveyi; assembly: GCA_006410635.1. Lineage (NCBI taxonomy): Eukaryota > Metazoa > Chordata > Mammalia > Artiodactyla > Bovidae > Cephalophus > Cephalophus harveyi. The sequence goes on from SJYT01046847.1 coordinate 271,183, forward strand.
TCCTCTTCGCTTCACATACCTTGGTTCAATAATCTGTTTTGATAATCTGGCCTCATAAGATCCTGTCCCATGTAATTGCTCCTCACCTTCACACTCTGTAAACATGACTGCAAGATAACCATGGGCTGGGCTGGACCCAAGCCCATCACTGGATGAACCTCTGACCAATGCCTCTTCTACAGGAGAAGAACTAATTTTCAAATATAAGTTCTCTGTGAAAGCTAGAAGCCTGCTATGGCAAGTAACCCACGTGCAAGATCACTGTCAAATCAGTTTTATTTGTAAGAAACAAACTACTCCTATATAGGAACAATGATTAAGTTTTATTGCTTCAATTTCTGAGACAATCTAAAAGGACTGCTCAAAGAACACAAGTTTGAGGTCTACCTCAAACTGGTGGCTCAGGCAGTAAAGAATCTGCCTTCAATGCAGGAGATCCAGGTTCAGTCCCTGGGTTGGAGAAGGGGATGGCTAACCACTCCAGCACTTTTGCCTAGAAAGCCCAGGGACAGAGGAACCTAGTGGGCTACAGTCCATGAGGTTGCAAAGAGCTGGATTATGACTGAGAGATGAACACTTTAACTTTCACGGGCCTATTGAGTACTATCACTTTCTATTCAGTTGAAATTAGCTCTTCAGACATTTTACCATCTTCAGTTTCACATGCACAGACTAGGTGCTTGATGAATATTTGTTGATGAACAAATTAGATTTTTACAACACTTGTCCCTGGAGTTTCCAGAGTCCCTGTCTTCTCCCAAGCTCATACTATCAGTAACAATATCAAGACATCTGAAGTGAAATTATTTTAAATAACACAGTCTTCTTCTACACTGACTATAGAGATTAAAGGTCTAAGGGATTTCTAAAAGAAATAAAGGCAATTATTAAACACACTTTTGAAAAAAGTCCTCTGTCCAGCAATAATACCAGTTCCAGAATGAAAAATAAAAAATTTGAAATACATTATAAGACTCACAAACGGTGACAAGACTTGAATTACAATTTCCAACAGGAGAAAACGGTGAGTAACTCTGTTCTCACAAATTAACCATTATTTCACTGAAATGGTTTGCAGAGATGAAATAATTAACCATTATTTCATCTCTGCAAATGGTAAGGTATATGGGACTCTGTAATGACCCTGACACTTAGATTTTCTCAATATACACAGCTCAAAAAGCACCAAGTATCCTATTTGTCCTTCATGAAACCACTGTTCTCTACCACTCTTTAAGAGCCTGTGTATCCTGGCAAAGATCAAGATCAAAGATCCAGACCCTTTCTCTTTCTAACCATTGTTTAAGTACATCTCAAAGATAGATATTGTTTACAAATGAGTCTCTGGAACCTCTGTGAAGATCACTGCATGTTGGAAAGTTTCTGTTTTTCATGGGAAAAGTGAAATTGACCCCCATAGTGACCCTTGTATCTAGGCATGATTAAATGAGAATTAGAGAACTCCTTCTGAAAGAAAATTCATTTTTTCTTTTCTTCTTTTTTAACAATTTCCATTTACTTCCAGTTTTATCACTTCCTTACTTATTTACAAGCAGTTGGTCAAATGTATAGTTCGATATATGATCAATGATTGTAATAGTGTAACTCTAGAAGGCAATGGCAACCCACTCCATTACTCTTGCCTGGAAAATCCCATGGACAGAGGAGCCTGGGAGGCTGAAGTCCATGGGGTCGCAAAGAGTCGGACACGACTGAGCGTCATCACTTACTTATTTACACAACTGTAATTATCAATAGTTGCTCACTGAAATTCACCATCCGCTATGCATGGTGGTAGCCAGGGGAGAAATTACATCCAGTAAAATGATCTAGCACAATTTCTGGTATATGTCAAACACTCAGAATGTTACTTTTGCTTCTCTTTCTTTTCTGAGCTCCAGTCCACAATTCAACCATAACTACTAATCAAATATTACAGCTTTGTCTTTCTTAAAAAACTACTGTGCTAGATGAGAGTTACATGAGTATTATGTAATTTTATGTTCTCTTCAAAGACTTTATAGAATATAGATATTATTCATATAAAATTTCAAAATATCACCAGTTAATTATGTCTTACATAATGTAAAATGTCTATATTGGAAAAAAGTTTACTTTCTAAAACTGTCAGTGAAACACCTAATACATACCCAATGTGAATGGTAGGTTTGAGAAGAATAAAACCGCTACTTGAAATGCATTACCAGTAAATATATAATCTCACCTCCTTACTTTAAAGCTGCTGCTGCTGCTGCTGCTGCTAAGTCGCTTCAGTCTTGTCCGACCCTGTGCGACCCCATAGACGGCAGCCCACCAGGCTCCCCCGTCCCTGGGATTCTCCAGGCAAGGATATTACAAAGTCACAATATTAACTGTGTCCCTCTGTGGTTTATCCTTTCATTAAAAATTGTTCTAGTTTTCATAGCTCCTTTTGTTCTTCAACAATCACATTCTGGGATTGTACTCTGGTAATTAAGGTTTGATTCAGGGAAAGCCAGAAACCTTCATATTATCCATTCTCTCATTTGTTCTTTCCAGAGCCAGGTTCTGCCTTTCCTCATCTACATTTGTGTGACTCACGCAGCCAGATGTAAGGAATGTACCCACCCCAGGTTTCTACACCCATTCCAACACAATATATTAGCCTCATAAAATCTAGTCACTAACCAGCAAAATTCCTGTGCTGCTCTTATGAAAATCTGTCCCACTCATTATGTAATTCAGTAATAGCCCACTCATTATCTAATTCAAATGTGAAAACAGAAAGATGAATTCAAAGCTGGTTTCCCTGAGGGGCTGTTTTGGAATAAAGCTTTAAGGCCTTCCACTCAATTCACACTTAACTCTTCGGCTTTCATTACGAAAAAATGAAAACAAAGTATCTCCTCTGATCAACAGTGTCAGCAGCAAAACCAATGAACAGTTCCTAGGATATAAAAACAGAATCTGGGTAATAAAATAAAGTCTAACCTTTTTCTTTGTGCTTAGGTTTCACTTGTTCACAGGGGGCTGCATAGAGAGGGGCCACACACAGTGGCCTCATACAGGGCCCTTCCGGTCAGAGTTCCTCCTGTGAGCTGGCTGCGCCAACCCCTCAGGTAAGGGGCCTGCGCGCAGAAACACCAGCAGGGCCCTCAATTCAAGATGGCGGAGGGGGTGGGCCTGTGCAGAGGCGCTTCGCTCCACGCTGTGCTCTGCAAAGCTGAGTCTGCTCTGCTGGAACTCCACCCCCTCCCACCGCATCCCACCCTCCTCCCACTTTACAAAGGAGATGCCTGAAAAGCAGCCCGGCCCACAGCCTGTCAGAAGAGCTTCTACTCTAGAGCTGGAACTCCCGCCTCTCACTCTCTGATCCAAGGATAACCTTCCTTTGCTTCTGAAGAACCAAACTCGGTCTCCTATTGGTTCGAGTTACACCAGGCAGAAGGTCCCTTATTTGAAGACTGACTTGGGAGGACTGGTAACAATGGAATTTAGTCACACGTACTTTTGTTTGGATTCTAACAAAGGTTTAACATCCTTGACTCCTCCCCCCACTCCCCCCCACCTCGCAAAACAGATATTTAAACCCTAGTTCATGATGATAAAATTAAACTTTACTTTGACAAACATAAAAAAAAGAAGAAATGTCATTTGTCACAAAAAATTCAAATTAAAAATTTTTATAGGTTTCATTAATTTCTAGACAGCAACAGAGGTAAGAATATTTTTAATGTGATTCATATCACAAGAGAATCTTGTTTTCTTGAAAAAGGACCTTTTTAAAATTCCAGGAAGGTTAAAGTACCACAAAATAATCCAGATATGCACATTGTAGGTAAAACACTTTAGCTATGATTGAAACATAAGTATAATTACACACAGGAAAAAGATATTATCAGCAGAGAAAAAATGCCTTAAGTATGCTCTGTATTCTGCCAAACTGATGGACACGAGTGGGCTCTAATATCATTATGTTTAGAAATGGCTTCATCCAAATCCAACTGTACACCATTAATGTTCACTTCCATACAGCCTTGATAAAAGGCATTCACTGGTGTGGCACTGAAGGGAACATCTGTTAAAACAGAATATTAAAATATTAGCCCAAGACTTTTAGCATCTTACTTGCTTATAGTTAGAGGAATTATTCAGACTGCTCATTTTCAATTAAATTCTAATCCTAAAGGAAAAGTCAATAATGTACTTCTGTTCAATAAGTTCATATTAATTGACTTCAGGGTTATAAGGTATTGTGTTTGGTACTAAATTCAGCATAGCTTAGTTCCTCTGATTTTGTAAAAGTTCCAGCCAAACCTCAGATAAATAAACATGCTTTAGAAAGTAGAAAATAGCATATTCTTACTTGTGGTGTTCTACTTTATTTTCTCCTTAAATCTGAGCAATAGGTTAATCATTATTAAGACATTTTTTTCAATTCAAAATTATAGCTATTTGGAAATCTTTTTTAAATGGCACGGTAACTATGTCTATTTTATAACTGCTGGAATATAAGTAGATTTCTGTATTTTCCAAAGAAATAGTGTCTTGCTGAGCATACAGTAGCAGGTCATAATAGGGAATTCACTATTATGTAATGTTTGGTGTTCTGAAAAATAACAGTTTTAATAATACTTCAGTGAACAGAGCCTCAAGGCTTTACTACACTTTTACTCTCCTTATCAACTCAATATTTAGGCAACATCCTTGAATTCCTGAGAACTATGGTTCATCTTCAAAACAGCCATCTCTCTACTTGCTTCCTCTTTTCTTGGCATCTCATCTCCATAACTTTTAATTCCCAATGGATATTTTTCAGCTGTTATTCTTCCTCCTCAGTACCTTATACAAATATACATTATATACTTATATATATACACTTCAAATTTCCCACTTCTAACTTGCCAATGTAGTGAATAAATCCATACTTTTCTATGGGCTCAGCATTTGTTAACAAACGGTTTCAAGTTTGGCTGACTATCATAGGCTATACCATTGTTATAAATATCCCTGGAATCATCTATTTCACCTGATTTTTAATTCATAGTATGTGACTTAACATGTCTATTTTGTATATCAATTAAGAAATTATCCATTCTCTAGTTCACAGTCTTCAGTTCAGTTCAGTCGTTCAGTCGTGTCCGACTCTTTGCAACCCCATGAACTGCAGCACGCCAGCCTCCCTGTCCATCACCAACTCCCAAAGTTCATCCAAACCTATGTCTATAGAGTCGGTGATGCCATCCAACCATTTCATCCTCTGTCACCCCCTTCTCCTCCTGCCCTCAATCTTTCCCAGCATTGGGGTCTTTTCTAATGAGTCAGCTCTTCACATCAGGTGGCCAAAGTATTGGAGTTTCAGCTTTAACATCAGTCCTTCCATTGAACACCCAGGACTGATCTTTAGGATGGACTGGTTGGATCTCCTTGCAGTCCAAGGGACTCTCAAGAGTCTTCTCCAACACCACACTTCAAAAGCATCAATTCTTCGGCACTCAGCTTTCTTTATAGTCCAACTCTCACATCCATACATGACTACTGGAAAAACTATAGCCTTGACTAGACGGACCTTTGTTAACAAAGTAATGTCTCTGCTTTTTAATATGCTGTCTAGGTTGGTCATAACTTTCCTTCCAAGGAGTAAGCGTCTTTTAATTTCACGGCTGCAATCACCATCTGCAGTGATTTTGGAGCCCACAAAAATAAAGTCAGCCACTGTTTCCCCATCTATCTGCCATGAAGTGATGGGACCAGATGCCATGATCTTAGTTTTCTGAATGTTGAACTTCAAGCCAAATTTTTTACTCTCCTCTTTCACTTTCATCAAAAGACTCTTTAGTTCTTCATTTTCTGCCATAAGGGTGGTGTCATCTGCATATCTGAAGTTATTAATATTTCTCCCACAATCTTGATTCTAGCTTGTGCTTCTTCCAGCCCAGCATTTCTCATGATGTACTCTGCATATAAGTTAAATAAGCAGGGTGACAATATACAGCCTTGACATACTCCTTTTCCTATTTGGAATCAATCTGTTATTCCATGTCCAGTTCTAACTGTTGCTTCCTGACCTGCATACAAGTTTCTCAAGAGGCAGGTCAGGTGGTCTGGTATTCCCATCTCTTTCAGAATTGTCCACAGTTTATTGTGATCCACACAGTCAAAGGCTTTGGCATAGGCAATAAAGCAGAAATAGATGTTTTTCTGCAGCTCTCTTGCTTTTTCGTTCACACTCTTTGTGTCTCAATTTCAACTTTTCCTCAATTTTTCCTCATGCTTTCTAAACATATCTTGCTTAAAATTAGTCCACAGTGCTGTTGACAAAGTCCTGGAACCACAGAAATTCTGACATTTTTAGTTCTGAACTCTTTCATTGTTTGTTTGATTTCCTAAAATTACATTGAACTAATTTGTGAATAGGGTAGTAGGTGGATTTCAATGTATTTAGAATTTATTCATTTGAACCATAATTATACTTCCTAATAATTAACCACATTAATGTAACTATGCATGTATACCTATCAAAGGATATAGCTATCTAATGGATCTATTTATAACTTTTATAATCTATTTACCATATCTTTTATATATATGTATCTTGGCCATGCCACTTGAATTGGCAATTTCAGTTCCCCTGCCAGGGATTAACCTGGGCCACTGCAATTAAGGGGCTTTCCTGGTGGATCAGTGGTAAAGATCGTGCCTGCCAATGCAGGAGATGTGGGTTCAATCCCTGAGTCAGGAAGATCTTCTGAGGAAGGAAATGGTAAGCCACTCCAGTATTCTTGTCTGGAGAATTCCATGGACAGAGGAGCCTGGCAGGCTACAGTCCATGGGGCTGCAAAGAGTCAGACAAGTCTGAAGCCACTTGGCATGCACGCACGTGCAACAATGAAAGCACCAAATCCTAACCACGGGACCACCAGGGGATTCTGCTACAGTCTATTTACTTATATTCCCCCAATAGAGAAAATTTCCATATATGGGAAATGAACACACTGAGCAGTCAACTATTTTAAAGATTAGTAGAAGTTCAGACACCAAACTATTCAAAAATGTTTGTAAAAAACTTTCTGCCTCAATTTTTTTGTCATTTAAAGTACAATGTTGATGCCAATGTCATATTTTCCCATATTAACCACTTTTCCTCCAGTCTTCCCTATCTTGGTAAATGGAATCTTCACCTATGCAACTGCTCATGCCAAATACCTAAGAGATTCTTTCAATCATTAATTTCTATTAGCTTTGCTTTACGTATATCTCCAATCTATTCACTGTATACTATCTCCACTAACATCACCCCAGTCCAACAGCTTCCTCAGCTTCCTCATGTGCAAAATGGAGATAACAAAAGTACTTTCCTCACAGGACTACTTTAAATATTAAGTGATACACCTGAAACACTCTGAACAATGCCCAGCCTGTGTGTTATGCACCATTTGAGGCAGAATAGTTGTCAACACTGTTATTGTAACTGCTTCTTCATCTGAACTGCTTCATTAGCCCCCAACTCATCTCATCCACTTATATCTCCCCACTGTCCATCTGCATCCATCATGCAGGGGAATTTTTTTAAACTGCATCATTGATATACCACTTCTTTGTCTAAAAATTTTTAATGATTCTTACGGCTCCAATGAGACACAGGACTCTGAACCAGGTCTATAATAATCCCACCCACCACCCATTTCACAGCCTCCTCTTGCATGACCACCCCCTTGCTCAATGTACTCTCACGGTACTGACCTTCTATACATTCCTCAAGCATGTCAACCCCTTTCCATTCTGCCATGGACAATTTGCATTCTCGCTCCAATCTCCACCCTCATTACCTGGTAAACTTCATTTAATCCTTCAAATATCAGAGTTGTATCTTATTCTCTTCCTCAGAAAGCTTGTTCCTGGCCCCCACAACCAGATCAAGGCCTCATTTTTCAGGCACTAAAAGCAACCCCAACTTTTCCTTCATAGAAGTTATGAAAATTTTAATTTTTAAAATATTTTCCTAATCAGTTGTTTAATATCTGCCTCTGTCACTAGATGGTAAAGGTCTTAACAGCAGAGATTGTATCCATTTGTTTATTGATGTGTCTCTATTGCCTGAGACATAGGGTCTTAATGAATATTGGGTGAGAGATGGTTGAACTGAAGTATAAATATTAAACTCAGAAGACAACTGTGAGTATAAAATAAAAATGGCAAATCATTTCTGGCTAGGATAGTCATATGCATCAAAACTTAGTTTCAGTTTACCATTAAAAAAATTAAATAAAAATGACCAATAAAATGCTCATGCAAGCCCCCAGAAAAAGAATAATGGTTACTGGAATTTTCTCTTCCTTTCTGATACCCCTTTACTACAATTACATATGCTCTATATATACAGATGCTGTTTTACTAACATTGCATATTTAAAATACTATCAATTTCATTGAAAATACACTTTTTAAAAATGAAGACAAAGTGAGAAGATACCTGGAAGGCCACCCAGGTAAGTTGCCACTGTTCCTTTCATTGCTTCATCCAAGATGGCAAATTGTCTTTGAAAGTCTTCAGAGTGGAAGCTATCCTTTCTAAGTTGAGTCAATAGTTCCAAATTTTTTCTGTTGACTCTGATTTCCAGAAAGGTTTGCTGATCAGAACATAGACTTATGGCCTCTATCCGAGCTATTACCATACTTTCAACAGATACCAGGATATCCTGAAGAACAAAGACTCATTATAAACAAATACTAACAGTAATGCCAAATAAAAGAGACTTTGGTTTTTAAAATTCAAAAAACTGAATTTCAATGAGGTGGGGAAAATATGATAGAGCCTTCAAGTTTAAATGAAAAATCTTCTGTTATCATAATCATTATTTTTGAATATACATTGGTTTTACAAACTCCAGGTTTAGCTAAGATGTGAATGTACAGCAGGTTCTGAAAATTCAAGAAACCAATGGGAACTTAAGTAGTATCTTAAGCAATAAATTTCTTTTTATGAGCCTTTCCAATTTTAAAACTTACATATGGAAAAGGAAGGAGCTGAATCATTCTTTGTTGGGGAAAAGAGTTAGAAAACTTAAAGTGCTTTAGCAAGCACATCTAGCAAGGCCAAAAGGTTTACTTGTGCCACACAAGAAATCCTGCAGACTTGGGACAAACTGAGTGAAGTCTCTGAGAAAGAAAAACCAGGACAGTAAGTTACAGAGTATTTATCAGAAGGTTGTCAAATATATATACATACATATATATGTGTGTGTGTTTATTTATTTTCTGAATGTTTCAAACTGCTGATACACTAAATTACTCACCTTGCCAAGAGTCACCTATGCATATAGCTTACTAGCATACAGAGGAAATATAAAAAGAGAGAGAAAATAAAATCAAAACTAAGGAGGTGGGTGTTATGACGCTTTCCAGACAGCAGAAAGATAGTCTGAGGTATTTACAGAAACACAGAACACATAGACAAGATAAAATAAATATCAAGGCCACAGCACGTGTTAGCCTCCTTTACTATCTGAATGTAGTGTTGAAGGCAGGATTTCCGTTTTGCTTTTTAAAAAAAAAACAAATTAGCTGAAACCCAAATGTAGCAAGCTCCTGTAGTCGACTGGAGACAAAACTTAACAGGATTTTTTCAGGTTGCTTACAGTTAACCATCAGAAACTCCCCACAACCATCCCTTAAGTTGCAAACAGCATCTCTTTTTATCACTATAGGCATTATTCAATTATATGTCTCTTTCTACAAGCCACAGAGAACATCCAAGTCAACCATGGCACAAACGAAAGCTACTTGCTGTAACTTGTTAGAATCCACTGTGGATGACACAAGGACAGAATTATTAGCCTCTAAGAGAAGACTGAATAATATAGACCTTCTGATAACTCTCATGTTTTCTTTTATCTGAGAGTGTTTCCTGTTCTAATTTCAAGGCAGAGTAGCCAGTGGGAAGCCAAGTAGACTGGTTTTAGTTTTCCCTAGTCTTTCCTAACCTACTTATGGGAGAAAAGATTAAGAGTACCAGAAAGCACAAAAAAATTATAATTAGACACTGAATATTTCAGAGTGGACTGCAATCAGACTGACTTCTATTCTGTTAGTACAGATAAATTCCCATGATGCTTCAAAGAGTCTGAATAAGGGTGGATCTCTATGTACTCAGAGAAGGCTCCAAGCAGCCTTTGTGGGAGTGTGCCTAATCTAAACTATAGATACAATACATAGGTTTTTCCATTCTCCCCTATCCCCTTAACCGCTCGGTTCAAACCTTGGAAATAAGCCAGCAAAAAAGTAACAATAATGAATATTTATTCAGTCTTTAATAACATGCCAAATAATTTATGTAAGTTATCTCATTTCATTTTCAAAACACTGCTTTGAGGTAAACACTGTTACTCTATCCATGTTACTGATTTTTTTAAAAATTACAAAATAAGGATCATAAAGGTTCAGAGTAAAGTTACCTGAAGCTTTTCAGTGGCGGAATCCACCAAGGACAAGGCAAAGGGCACTGTGTTACCGGAAACCAAGGCCAACATAACACCGGTGCCTGCTGATGGGCGAATATTCAAGGACACATTGATTTGCCAAGCCTCAGGATTGGATTCATTCTCTGTTTAAACAATGAAACAGAAGCAGGATCAATGTACTCCTGAGTGCACCAGAGGAATTAATCTTATTAATATTCAAAGCCATCTTTGAGTGATATTAAAGAATTTAGTTCTTTCCCAACGATCTATATAACCTAGGCAAAACAGAGCAAAAGAAAATAGTTTTTAATGCAGGCAAGAAACACACAGATGGAACCTCATCCTTTAGTTCTTCCTACAACAGAATTCTGGATTGTGGTGTTTAGAATTATTATGAATTTTCCAGTTGCTCTTTAACAGCTCTCCCTTCTGTCTTAGATATTCTCCAATGCTCAAATCTCAGAGTGGTTGTATTATAAAATACAAGAAAGTTCAACAAATTTATTGTAATATTTCTGAGGGAAAATCTGAGTACAGCTGCCAACCCCAGCCCAGTACGTCTCTTCCTTATAGGAGTCAGGTTAGAGCAGTGGGAAAGAAAAGTCTGATCTCTATACATAGGGGTGTGGGATGGTTTGATAATAGAGAAATATTCTGAAGTCAACAGTTAACTTTGAAATTCTAATAGGAACTCTTCTGTAATTCTCTTATCATAATACTTAACTTTCTTTTTCTTAATTACTAGGTTAATAGCCTACACAACTAGAGGGCAAGCTCTGCAAGTCTCTATCATTACTGCTTTCCTCAGCAGTCACTTAACAAATATTTGCTGAACTAATATGATTTCAAAATAGTTTGATATCTAATAATTTGAAAAAATTTGTAAACTAATAATCTGAAAATATTAGCTTAAGATCTGAATGAAATCTTCCCCATTTAATACAAAGAAATGTATAACAATAGCCCAAATACCACTTTGAGGCTTTAAAAGGGTGAATGTGAATGGAAAAAATAATTCTCCTTTCACAAGATATTCTTCCATTTAGCCATATCTAATACTATTACATTTTTCACTATAATCCTTTAAATTCCACCCAAGAGGAAAAAAAAAAAAAAAAAAAAAGCTCTAGACATCACTTTGAAAGACTTTAGATGAGCAAATTGCAAATATTAGTACCTCTAAGCTTGACAGGTTACCTGTTGAAATAGAAAAGTGAATATTCCTGAATGGAGATGTGTATAAGAGACAGATCTAATACTATTACATTTTTCACTATAATCCTTTAAATTCCACCCAAGAGGAAAAAAAAAAAAAAACAACCTGTATAATCATTTTGAAGTAAGTAAATTTACTGCAGGACATTAACAAACTCAAAATGAACATGGAGATGTGGAGAAATTATAATGTAGCATTAAATATTAATTACAAAGTAGGCCACGTTTATGCTGTCTGTGAAACAACTAGTTAGTTATTTATGAAAGTAAATTCAGGTACAATAAAACTATTTTCATTTTCTTTTCAGGGCTTTTTTTCCATTGGAACAAATTATCATGGGCCTAGTTTCTTTCTATATTCAATCATCAACTCAATATATTTTTTTAAAAAAACTTCATATTCAGAACAGAGCTAAAGTTAATGACATTGTATTAACTTACGTTAAGAAAACAGAGAGCAATAGTAAGATGCTTCCTTAAAACTATAGTAATACTTTTAAGGCTGCAAATAAAGTTAAAATATGACTTTTTCTTAAATCAGAGATATTCAAATTAACCCTAAATTCATACTAAATACTGTTAGTCATTCAAATAATGAACTCATAAAACAGAAAATGACACAGAAGCCAACAAAATAATTAAGATACACAAATACCTAGTAAAAATATGATGAGATATTCAATTTCAATAGAAACTGAGATAATTAAAACTACAAGATTTACTTTTTCAACTCTCTAATTAGAAACAAATCTTGAGCATAAACTTCCTTCTGTTGGTAAAAGTATAAATTGATAAAAGAGTGGTCCTCTGGCAAACCAGCCATTACGCTAAGCACAATGTATATTAAAAGAATCTGAAGGGTAGTCATGAAAACAAGTCTATGGGGTCGCACAGAGTCAGACACTACTGAAGTGACTTAGCAGCAGCAGCAGCCTGAAAACAAGAAAACCTAAGCAGTTTAACTCTTGACTAGATTGATTCAAGCCCTCTCATTAAAAGTCTAAGCAAATGGACAGATATGCTTATCTCTAAATTTTAATATGATTTATCTCAGTCTCTACGGTTTTATCTGACACCCACCTTTAAGCCAAAAATTATTAAATACAGAAGAAAAATAACCCATAGTCATGAGAAAAAGCAATCAATACGACCAGTTTTAGATATGATGCAGATTTAGTTTCAATTCAAAACAGCAAGGAATTTTTGCTATTTGCTAATGAATAAATTTAAACATTAGTGAGAAGAGAAAGATACAGTAGGAGATCACTTACTATAATCTATGCTAAACTGAGCAACTCCAGTACCAGGATAGTAGGAACCCCTCTCCACAGTGATAAGACAATGCTTATTTTGTTTTTCTTGAATGATTTCCTTTACTCCTGAAGTTCCTTGATTCATCAAATTCCAGCCTCGAATACATCCATCTAGACGAGGGTTAATCTAACAATATAAAATATAGACCAATGAATGCATTTTAAACTTTAAAAAGGGGGGCTTTATTGATTATATTACTATATTTATTGATTATATTACTGGATACAGGTTTTCATTTAAGGGCAAAATTCTTTCTTTGATGACATTTTAAAATATTTAGAATTTTATCTAAACTTTTTTCAAGGTCTCCCTGCAGATGACAGTCTTTTTCAGTAAAAGTGTGTTTATAACATCAGAGACCTTCATTGGGATCCTAATGATTTTTAACACCTATCCTAATGATTTTTAACACCTCAAGCCCCACCTGCCGTTCCTGTATCATCCGGCACTAACTTTTCTGCTTTCTAGTTCCATGTACGCTTTTAGCTGTGGCCCTGGGTTCTCAGCTGCTTTTGCTTTTCATTAACTGTATTTACAACATAGGTTTGTCTTGCCATCAAACAGAAGCCTCTTCAGGAACAAACATGTTTTGCATTCTTTAGTCTCACCAAAGCATCCAGCCACACTCAGATGTGTAGCCATTTCATAAATAGTTGATTCTTTTTGAATCATTTATTTTACTTTTAAAATGTCTTGATTTATCAATTTCAAAGGACAGGTATATTCACTCTGACATGAGTTAACTAACTCAGATTTTATATCATATCACAAATCTTTGAAAAGCTAAGACAACTGAAATATATATAAAATAGTAAATATTTAAATTAGATTAGTAAGTGTAAAACTGGCAGATCCATGACTTCAAATGAAAAATTTTAAACTCTTCAAGGTCAGTGATCAGTCTTCTTCATGAACCTTTTCCACAGAAGTTAGACAAACACATATAGAAAAATCATCTGTTATATCTAGCTTCAATTTATGACAGGCTGCAGTTTTATTCCCATCAAAGATTTTCTTTTTAAAATTCCACCTTACATGCTATACTTGTCTCCCAAATTTTAGTCCTAAAACAGACCTAAGAAAGTCTTACTTTGGCTGGCTTCTAGAAAATAATGTACTTTTGGACTCAAATATATACATTTATATGTCTAATGGCTGAATATGGACTATTATGATGTTAATATTTAACTGATGCTTGAAGAATTTTTAAAAATCTACTTCTCCATGAGTAATACTGGGAATTTAAACAGGCTCAAAAACACTACATTCATTTTCTTATTTCCTTACTATAATTTCAAAGGTTGATAATGTTATTTTTCCATGTTCAATTCAAGTTTTCACAGTTGGTGTGTTCAACAAAATAACTTCATTTGACTCTCAGAAAAATACATTTTCAAATCTATTACAGATGAAAGATTTCATCCATGATGAATGATACAAGCTTGGATCATTACCGGTCTAATGAGTGCATTTTCCACTTTCCGAGGTACTCCTGCGAAGTATACTTTGGTTTCTAGAAACCCATTGGTGGGCTTAAAAAGGCTTTCAGGCTTATTTATATTCATTACAGCTTCTTTAGCTATTTTTACACTAATACTCTGTTCTAATTCTTCCACAGAGACCTACAATTAAAAAGACAAAAATTATCAAACAACCAAACATTACTGCATTTCATATGAAACACTAAGACTGAAAAATCTTGTTATTATTCCAGTACATAATTTTCCAAAGTAATCATTTTAATGTACTTGTTAATTTGTTCCAGCACATTTAACATGTCAAATTAGTATAAAGGTGATAAAAATTCATTTTGGTGTGATAATTCTTGATTTGTATAATTTCATTTATCCAACAAAATATTTTATGAGCACTTTGTGTGCTGTTCCTTCTTCTAGGTGGTGGGGATGCAATAGTGAATAAAACAAAATCCTTGCTCTTATGGAGCTTGCATTTTGGTGGTGAGATGAAAACCACAAATGTGTCAACAAATAGCTATGTCAGATAGAGATTAATGCTATGAGGAAAAAGAAAAGCAAGGCCAGGCAGTAGAGAATGATGATGGTGAGTGTGCATATGGAATCAGAAAAGTCATCTCTGATGGGATTGCATTAAATCAGAGACTTGAGGGCACATGACAGCAGACATTTTGGAAAGAAGATAATTCTGTGTCACATGAACAGCAAATACAGTCTTAGGCTAAAGGATGTGTTCATTTTTATTTGAGCAGCAACATGAAAGTGAGTATAGATGCAGTGGCGTGAAAGAGGAAGAGTGTAGTAAAAACTGAGGTCAGAAATGTGGTCTGGAATAAGACCTTGAATTTTACGTTAAGTAGAAAGACCTTAGATGATTTTGAGAAGTGATATGATCTAATTTGCATCTTAAAAATGATCCTGGTTAGGACCTAATGACTTTGTGGAAACTGTAGAGAGTAAAGATAGTGGTTCAGTGGTAAACAATCTGCCTGCCAACGCAGAAGACATGGGTTCAATCCCTCAGTTCAGTTCAGTCTCAGTCATGTCCAACTCTTTGCGACCCCATGGACTTCAGCGCACCATGCTTCCCTGTCCATCCAACTCCTGGAGTTTGCTCAAACTCATGTGCATTGAGCTGGTGATGCCATCCAACCCCCTTCTCCTCCTGCCTTCAATCTTTCCCAGCATCAAGGTCTTTTCCAAGGAGTCAGTTCTTCGCATCAGGTGGCCAAAGTATTGGAGCTTCAGCTTCAGCATCAGTCCTTTCAGTGAATGTTTAGGACTGATTTCCTTTAGGATGGACTGGTTGGATCTCCTTGCAGTCCATGGGACTCTCAAGAGTCTTCTCCAACACCACAATTCCAAAGCATCAATTCTTCAGCGCTCCACTTTCTTTATAGTCCAACTCTCACATCCATACGTGACTACAGGAAAAACCATAGCTTTGACTAGATGGACCTTGGTTGGCAAAATAAGGTCTCTGCTTTATAATATGCTGTCTAAGTTGGTCATAGCTTTTCTTCCAAAGAGCAAGTGTCTTTTAATTTCATGGCTGCAGTCACCGTCTGCAGTGATTTTGAAGGCCCAGAAAGTAAAGTCTGGCACTGTTTCCATTGTTTCCCAATCTGAAGTGATGGGACCAGATGCCATGATCTTAGTTTTCTGAATGTTAAGTTTTAAGCCCACTTTTCCACTCTCCTCTTTAATTTTCATTAAGAGGCCCTTTAGTTCTTCTTTGCTTTCTGCCATAAGGGTGGTGTCAGCTGCATATTTGAGGTTATTGATATATGAGGTTCAGTCCCTGGTCTGGGAATATCCCACGTGCCTCGAAACAACTATGCCTGTGGGCCACAACTATGGGCTTCCCTGGTGGCTCAGACGGTAAAGAATCTGCCTGCAGTGTGGGAGACCCGGCTTCAATACCTGGGTCAGGAAGATCCCCTGAAGAAGTGAATGACTACCCAGTCAAGTATTCTTGCCTGGAGAATTCTATGAACAGAGGAGCCTGGCAGACTACTTTCTGTGGGCTTGCAAAGATTCAGACACGACTGGGTGACTAACACTTTCACAAGGATAAAACAGGATATGGGATTAGGAGACCATTGCAATAACACAGTGAAAAGATGACAGCTTTGACTGCAGTGTTGATAGTAAGAGTGCTGAGAAGTGGTCAGATTCGGGGTATATTTTTAAGATCCAGCCTTTAATTTAAGATAGACTAAAACCTTTTGGAAATTCATCATAAAGAGGACCATAAAGACACCAAGATGAGTTGTTGTCAATCTGTGGTTTTAAACCCTATCACATCCAATATACTGCTCTAAATATTATATTAAAAAGAATATAATTTATTAAAAAATATGTTTCAATATGTAAATACTTAAATTCAAGTATATTTGTCAAAGCTTGCTCCTATACATAGCATAACATAAAAGCTACAAATGAAGGCTTATGCTGGGTGTTATTTTACTTTAGAGCATGATTTTCCTCTTCCTGTAGTAGTGCTTTGATATGCCTATTGTCTGGTTACCCTGATTGATAAGTAAATGCAGAGTTTGCATTTTGAGTCCTACAGTTTTACGTGAGGAAATTGCAGCAATGGTTCTTCAAATTGCCTTTATAAGAAAAATAATTTTATTGTATAGCACCTGTCTCTTATACACATCTAATAATTTAAAATTAGTGAAACAACTGCAATAAAGTGAATAGTCCAGTTTATAGGTTAGTTTAATCACTTTGTCATTAATTAAAATTAAAATACTTATTTAAAATATTTATTTATTAATTTATAATTATTTATAATTTCTATGCTGCATAAATTTGTTTGAAACAGTATAATTCATTAATAAGTCATCAGGATTATAAGTTAGTAGGACTACCATGCTACCATACTATCTTTTAAATATAAAAGGTATGGCGTGAAAAGAGAAATCCTATTTATCAGCGGGGTGGAAAATGCAAAAATTGTTAAAATATTGAATTACAATTTAAAGAAAAAACAACAGCACCAAATTTATTACCAAAGTTTCTCTGTGACTTGCTAATGTTCTTAAATTTTATTTTTTCTATAAGCTTGTATTCAGTTTATAGAGGGAGATTTTAATTTAAATGCTTTAGCTAAAACATGGGCATATCATTAAATAATAGTTTCTTTTTAACAGGAATCATAAATATAGGACAAACTGAACAGCTGCCTTCCATTCAACCTAAATTCTACCTTTAACAGGATATAGCTCATGAACAGTTCTTCAATAAACACTACTTGCAACTCATGATCACTTCACAGATAAATATTTACCTTCTTTATATACATTATATCCTACCTAGAAATGTTAAATTCACCTTCAAACAGCTGATATTTTCAATTTGTATAAACTCATTGAAAAAAGAATTCTGTTTACTCGCTTTTACTGGAAAAGTGATTTTAGTGGTTTTAGACAGGTGATTTAGGGACATCTGGCATTAAAGTGTATTCTTCAGTATACTGGAGGAATAGCTGTATGCATCAAATATTATAGATACAGATGTAGTGGGAAAGATGTGGTAAAAAAACTATACTAATATGCAACATAAGTCAAAGAATTTTAACAGCTTCTCTGACAGTTGCATTTGATCCTGTGAAGCCACAATTCTTTCAAAGTTAGGAGCCCAAAATCCATGGCTGCCAATCAACAGATAGTTCACCCTTTTTGGTGAACCACATCTGCACCGAACTATTCTTTATTACACTTTCCTGTAACATATTTCACATTACACCATATTGGTTCACAATGCCACATCCACTATTAAACTGTGAGAGTCTAACCTCAAAGAACATGGACAATCTCTTACTGTGGTTTCAGCCCCTTGGACTCAGGAATATAGCATTTTAAACATGCTTACTAAATCCTTATTGAATATATGATTGCAAGAGTGGATAAATATAATGAAATAAGTGATGACTTTACATGGCTGCTTAACATGGACCTTTCTTGTCAGTTCCCATACACTTAGAAAGTGTCTCTTTGGGGCACCACATTCCAAGGTGAAGCTGATCCTCTCAGCTCTTCTCTGCTGAAAGTAGCATTGATTTAATTGACATTCTGCCCTCTGTAGACTAACAGTAATCCCTTCTGTAAGATAAATTCCATTTGAAAACAGTAGATTAAAGTTCTATTCTTGATTATTCATGCAAGAGTGGATAAATATAATGAAATAAGTGATGACTTTACATGGCTGCTTAACATGGACCTTTCTTGTCAGTTCCCATACACTTAGAAAGTGTCTCTTTGGGGCACCACATTCCAAGGTGAAGCTGATCTTCTCAGCTCTTCTCTGCTGAAAGTAGCATTGATTTAATTGACATTCTGCCCTCTGTAGACTAACAGTAAAATAAAGACTCACTTTTAGGGATTACCTAAAAATAATAGTTTCTAAGCATTCTGATTTGTTCCAGCTAGTACATCCTATTTGTACAAATCCATTAATCTATATGATAATTTTTAAAATTAAATTAAATTTTTAATTTTGTTACTACATGTATTTCTCTTTTACATTAAAAATATTGATGGCTATCCAGTGTAGTTGTCCCAGATCAGTGTTATCTTTGCATAACTCTTGACCTTATAGGTGCAATATCACACAGTTCACCAGTGACAGCCACTAAAAAAGGTAAAAAGTTAGAGACAAAACAGTTGTTTTTAAAAAAGCTAATAACTGAAAACAACTTCAGTTATGGGAAATCCACACTGTTGAGGGAGAATAATTTCTCAGACCATTTCAGGTATTTACAGTGTGTATCACTATTAAAGTAATGATTAATGATTTTATACAAACTGCATCAGAGTGGAATGATTCTTTATGAGTTCTGCAAAACATACCATATTCCATAAACCATCATTAATAACTTTGCCTCCAGTTGTCATTTTGACTGTCTTTTCATTCTTAAACTGAATTTCAATCTTTCCCTCACGAAGCGCAATCAGGAACCAAGCTGAGTGATCAGAAGATTCTGCATACAGGATAACACCTTCTGAATCATATGTCCGGAAATCAAATTCAGCTGAAAATCTGAACAATGGACAAAGAGAGAGCCTGAATAGTGAGAAATATTGGAGATCATGTTTTTCTTTTACTCTCAAACTGGCAAATAGCAGTATGTTGAAAGAGACAACTCTTTCACTAGAAAAAATAAAAAAGGGCAGGATTAAGCTCTTCTTGTATTATCTCTGGCTCCATGTGTACTTAAAATCAAGCTGTTTTACTTTCTTGCTTATTCGTGGAAACTTTTTTCCAAACGAGCATATGCTTTGATAAATTTTTCATCTTTTGGCATTTGTTTTGAAAGCTCTTTTAAATGCTGGAATACACATGTACAAATATTGGGCATATTGTCTCAGAACCTTTTATACACTATACAATCTAACATGAAGATTCTTTTTTCTTCTATATCCATATATGATTAACAAAAGATGTTTAATTCACGATTGGTTCATTCATCAAAGAGCAAATTTTCCCTATGATTTCATATATGTCAGGAAGGAATCACTCACAGAGATATACAAGATAGTATCTGAATGATTTCCAACATAATTAAGTCTTCATGTGTGGTAAAGGAAAGTAAAATCAAAAACTTTTAAATATATCTGTTAGTTTAATTTTAAAACCTCTCCAAAACTCTAGTTGTACAAATCACTATACTGGAGTACACAGAAGGAGAGTTTAAAAGATATAGCCACGTGTTTGGGGCAATCTGAGCTCTGACAATGCCTGTTGCTATTAAGACATTGAACATATACGTAGCTACTACAGGGAAGGATAAAAATCTTAAGAATGCTGGACTGAAAATTAACATATATATCAATTCATGGCCTTATGGTACTTTAATGAAAATCAGCATTAAAGTTTCCAGGGGACCAGTAAAGCAAAATGAAAAAAGGTAAACAGGAAACAGGAAAAATAGTTGTATAACTACTAGTCATCTGAGTTAAGTTAAAATAAAGGTAATTTAAATCAAAAAATTAAGATTTCAGATAATTATTAAATATGGCAGGAAAGAATCCCAGACTCTTTTCTTTTCTATGTACAATAGTAATAGTAATAGAGGCATCATTTGTAATGGGCACAAACCTACCTCAAATAGAACAAAGAAAAAGTGATAGAATAAACTTTCTAGCCTTGAGAATTCCAAGGAAATATTATAAAGAGGTAAATGTGGAGTAAAGCTTGTTGGGTAGATCACAATATACTAGGAATTTAAGGAACTCAGATTATATTTAAAAAGAACCATTTTGCTCTGAGTAGGGACTTCTATTCTCTTTCATATTCGTCACATTTTGCTGATGTGAAGCATATATTATCTTGCCAAAATCTGAATCTGTGTATGGCCAGGATCTTCTAGAAGTTGATCCTATTATGGAGATAATTTCCTTCTCTTTGTAAAAACATGCTACACCAGTAATTTAAAGAGTTGTGTTCTGCATATTTTCTGTCTGGAATACAACAGCATACTGATTCACTACGTTGGGGAATAATTCATTCTCTTTCAGAAGTATTGTAGAGTGAAAAAAAGTGAACTTGCTAACTTTGGGGGAGCATAAGTATTTGATCTTGGGAAACAGAGTTGAAGAAATTTGTGAAAAAAGAAACAAAAAGCATTAGCTGTTCTTTGTGTTTCTTACACAGGTAGCAGCTTATAAAAATTCATCAAGCTGTACATGTAAGATCTATGTATATTACATGTATATATTTCTCTGTGTGTATATGTGTGTGTATACACAAATATATATAATACCTCAATAAAAAGTTTAAACTAAATAATAAATACTGAAAGAAAACAATTGTTTGACCAATTTTATCTGATGTTAGAGCCCAAGCTTTTGTGAACGGTGAGAAATGAATACCTCTGAAAGTGTCTGAGATAATTAATTCTTCTCTCTCATAATTACTCTCATAGCAAGGAAAGGCTGTCTCCAATCTATATCACTAGAAGATAGTCTTTGCTCTGAGATGTTAAAGGGGAAAACCACATTTTAAAGGGGAAATCAGAGTGATGAAAGGGCACAATTATATCAGTGAATAAATTTCAGTGTTCCTTAATAAAATTTCTATGAATTGAGCTGAATTATTTAATGAGTATTCACTCATATATCTAATGGATTAAATTCTAAATATACATGCTTATCTAATTAGAATATTTTAAAATTTGGATTCTATAATCAGTCTTAAATGTTTCCTTTCCATTATTCCAACAAAATTCCAATTTTTTTTTCCCTAGTTCCAACAATGTATGGCTCTGAGAAAATTTGATAAAGTAGCATCATGACTCAAAAACAGAAGCAATTACTCCCTCTCCAAAGTCAACCTAACTACAGGAAGAGGAGATAAAGTACTCAGTTAACTAAAATCATGTGACTCATTTCTTTAAAATACTACTTCAGCAATCTTATCATAATTTCCTTAATAATTATGAATATAACTATATTCTAAAGGCAGTTTCTTGAATTATTCCCATTACTTAGAAAGCATAAAAAAAGAAAGAAACTTTCACAAATACATTAAATCCTCTTTTCCAGCTTCTTAAAAATATGTATTCATTAGAATAGGAAGAACTCTGGCTTAAGGTAAAATGATCACTAGGGAAAATCAGCCTAGAACAACCCAAACGATTCAAGTGTGAAAAATATGTGTGAAGGAAAAAAAGAAATTTAAGGTACCCAATATCATCTGACTGATAATGCACCTAAATTATATGATTAATAAAATGAAAAAATATATATAATAATATAATATAATATAATAATCATAAAATTTCATGGATTTTAAACTTTTCAGTGACTCCTTTCTGTCCTGACCTGCTTATTTTTATAATTATCACTGATGTTGGTACCTCACCTGGTGGTTTCTGGCAAACGAAATTTTAAATACAAAACGACCCCTACAAACTGCTCTGCCAAGTAAAGCAATTCATAATTTTTGTCAAGGTTCAAAGGAAGGCACACTGGAACAGCCTGGAGAAAAGGCAACAAAATAAGAAAAAGCATTGGTTACTGCTTGGTGTACGTGTCAGGATATCATGCTTTCTCTGGTTCCTAGTGTTCTTGTCCAGGGAAGGCAATGGCAACCCACTCCAGTACTCTTGCCTGGAAAATCCCATGGAAGAGGGAACCTGGTAGGCTGCAGTCCATGAGGTCGCTGGAGTTGGACAAGACCGAGCGACTTCACTTTCACTTTTCACTTTCATGCATTGGAGAAAGAAATGGCAACCCACTCCAGTATTCTTGCCTGGAAAATTCCAGCGACGGCGGAGCCTGGTGGGCTGCCGTCTATGCGGTTGCACAGAGCCAGACACGACTGAAGCGACTTAGCAGCAGCAGCAGCAGCAGTGTTTTTGTCAAACATATCCTCTCTGATACAATAAAATAAATGCAGAACACCAATGGTAATAACAAAGCAGTATCTTTTACTTCCTTGTATAGTCCATCAGTGTAATCTCCAAGAATGCACACTAAGTCACTTCAGTCATGTCTGACTCTTTCTGACCCTATGGACTGTAGCCCGCCAGGCTCCTCTGTCCGTGGGATTCTCCAGGCAAGAATCCTGGAGTGGACTGCCATGCCCTTCTCCAGGGGATCTTCCCCACCCAGGGAGTGAACTCAAGTCTCCTGCATTACAGGCAGATTCTTTATAGCAGAATAAGCTATATGTATACACAAATCTCCTCCCTTTTGAGCTTCCCTCCCACTCACCCTCCATTTGTTTTAAAGTCTTATTAAGCCAAAATTTTTCTGAGCAAAAATGTGCTCTCTCGATATCAAAAGAAATGCTGAAAAACCTGAACGGGATAAATATAAAGCAAGAAATCATCATAATCTCCAAGAAATTTACCAAAAAAAAAAAAGATTTAGAGTCAGGTGATTTACTATTAGGGCTTCCCAGGTGGCTCTAGTGGTAAAGAACACACCTGTCAGTGCAGGAGACATAAAGGACGAAGGTTCGATCCTTGAGTCAGGAAGATCCCCTGGAGAAGGGCATGGCAACCCACTCCAGCATTCTTGCCTGGAGAATCCCATGGACAGAGGTGCCTGGCAGGCTACAGCCCACAGGGTCACAAAGAGCCAGGCATTACTGAAGTGACTTAGCACACATGCATGAACTATTACCAAGGTGTTTTTTTTTTCTTTGAAGAGTAAAAACAAACATTTAAATGGAAAGTTTTTTAAAGGAGAAGTTCTTGGGCATACATCTAGGGATATTCTGGGGAGAACTGTGCAAATAGCACTGTATTAAATCTAGGTCCTGAAATAATGTCTCATTTCCTCTTAGAACTTTAGTAAATCTATTCTAAGGAAGATGGCAATGTGTAATTACAAAGATACTGAAATAATAGGATATCAATTTACAAAATAAACATGCACACAATACATTTCAATGAAGTTCAAACCAAAGTTACTACATATACCAACTAGCTTTCCTTATCTTCCTTTACCAAATAGGTAGTATAACATGAAATGTTGACATTTTTTAAACATATATAGCTTCTCTGGATAGCAGATAGAGAGTATGTGTAAATCAATGACTATTAAATAATCAGTTAAGGGTATTTCTTTTTTTTAATGTCTGCCTCATAAGCATGACGTTTCACTTTCACTTTTAAAAATTAAAAGAGATTCATGAATTGGACTAAAGATCGGGGAAGAGCTTCAAATTTCTTCAGTGGAAGAAATATTAGAACCACCCCCAACATTCAATTTCTGGATCAATTATGAATTGAATTTGAGTAACCTAGAAGCAAGTTGGAGAGATAATAACAAAACTGACCCCTCTGAATTTTGATATACTTAAACCTCAACTAAATCCTACTCTGATAAATTGTTTGCACCTGAGATTTTATGCACACTCTTGCAAGTACTAACATGCATAAACCACGATCAAACTTGTCAGAGTGTGATAAACAAAAGTAGACACTGAAAAACGTTTTCACTGAAATATCTATGAAATATTTTTTTCTCAAAAATAGAACTATAAACCTTAGCTTTTTACAGTTTTTTAAGTAAGCATACACATTGCATTTTCTAAAAGTACAGGCTATACAAATGAGCACTCTCTGAACTGTGGCCCTGCAGCTTTTTCTTAATCTAGTCACTAATTATCCACATGCATGCTATGTCACTTCAGTTGTCCCCAACTCTTTGTCACCCACTGTGGACTGCAGCCCATCAGTCTCCACTGTCCCTAGGATTCTCCAGGCAAGAATACTGGAGTGGATTGCCATGCCCTCCTCCAGGGGATCTTCCTGACTGAGGGAATGAGCCTGCATCTCTTATGTCTCCTGTATTTGCAGGCAGGTTCTTTACAGCACCACCTGAGAGTCCCACACATTGTTTACCAAATTACATGGTCAAAATTAGTGAATAGATCGTGACTCATAGCCTGTTTTGAACTATAGCAATTATAGTAGAACTCTGTATTCTTATTTACCTCAACTATATGGAAATAAGTAACTGGATCTCATTTTAAAAAAGAGATGGCAAGGTTAATATTGCAAAGTATTACCTCACAACTCTTCTGATCTTGGGCAAGTTTGAATCCTTTCTTTCCGTCACAGTAACAAGAGTAACCTCCAGGGTAATTGACACAAAGTTGAGCACACAAGTTCTCAGAGCATTCATCCACATCTGGGGGAAAAGAAAAAATAAATTTTAATATCTCCTAAATGTTCGACCCAACAGAAGAAGGACTATTCTGATTTTAGTATAAGATAATCAGTGATAATAAATCCTTAGTGAAAGAAATTCTTTGACATCAAATCACCTTTATGCACTTGCCACAGAAATTTAAATGAGTCACAAATGTAGTTTCAATTTGTTTACATACCTGAATCAACAAATTTAATGACTTTCAGTAATTAATAATTAATAAAGATATAACAACTATGCTAATTTTATGATTTTGAAGAAAAAAATGGAGTCTCAATGTAACTGTCAAATCTGATCATATGAATTCCATTGACACTTTCTTCTTAACTCTTTGCTTTGAAGAAAAGAAAAGGAGGGGGAAAAGAAGGAGTGGAGGGGAGGACAGGAAGTCAGGGAAGGGAAGGGAAGCAAAGATCCCTTTCAACTGAAGGTTAATGTGATTCAGAGAGTCTGAATCCACCTGCCAAGCTAGAGATGTGGGTTCAGTTCCTGGGTCTGGAGGATCCCCTGGAGAAGGAAATGGCAACTTACTCCAGTATTCTTGTCTGGGAAATCCCATGGACAGAGGACCCTGGTTGGCTATAGTCCATGGAGTCACAAAAGAGTTGGATGCAACTTGGCAACTAAACAACAATGTAGTTGGAGATTAAATGACTATATCAATAATGCAATGATTAATGGTAGCAATAAATTTAAGGACATACATTTATTTCTTAACTTATTAAAGATATAAAAAAACAGAAAATCTCACTGTGCTTTTACCTCCCTCTATGGTCCCTGTCCCAATCGATACTTTAAGAAAATCATTCTTGAAAAGTTGTAATAAGATGCTTCAGCTTAGATACACTTTAGAAATATGTAAGATCCTTGACCTTTTAGATGAATATACCCTGTGATATTTGAAAATTCCCAAACTCAAACACTGCTATAGCATAGTTTCCCCTTAAAATGAGAACCCCTTTGAATATCTTAAAATAGAACCCCAAAATTAGTGAGCCCTCAATACTATTGACATTGAATAGCATAACTAAAGTAATAAAATATTGTATATATTTATGACACATCTATTTCTGCTTTATTGACTATGCCAAAGCCTTTGTGTGGATCACAATAAACTGTGGAAGAACAACAGACTGGTTCCAAATAGGAAAAGGAGTAAGTCAATGCTGTATATTGTCACCCTGCTTATTTAACTTATATGCGGAGTACATCATGAGAAACGCTGGGGTGGATGAAGCACAAGCTGGAATCAACAATCCCGGGAGAAATATCAATAACATCAGATATGTAGATGACACCACCCTTATGGCAGAAAGTGAAGAACAACTAAAGAGCCCCTTGATGAAAGTAAAAGAGGAGAGTGAAAAAGTTGGCTTAAAGCTCAACATTCAGAAAAATAAGATCATGGCATCTCATCCCATCACTTCATGGCAAATAGATGGGGAAACGTGGAAACAGTGGCTGACTTTATTTTGGGGGGCTCCAAAATCACTGCAGACAGTGACTGCAGCCATGAAATTAAAAGATGCTTACTCCTTGGCAGGAAAGCTACAACCAACCTAGACAGCATATTAAAAAGCAGAGACCTTACTTTGTCAACAAAGGTCTGTCTAGTCAAGGTGATGGTTTTTCCAGTAATCATGTATGGATGTAAGAGTTGGACTATAAAGAAAGCTGAGTGCTGAAGAATTGATGCTTTTAAACTGTGCTGTTGGAGAAGACTCTTGAGAGTCCCTTGGACTGCAAGGAGATCCAACCTGTCCGTACTAAAGGAGATCAGTCCTGGGTGTTCATTGGAAGGACTGATGTTGAAGCTGAAACTCCAATACTTTGGCTACCTGATGCAAAGAGCTGACTCATTGGAAAAGACCCTGATGCTGGGAAAGATTGAGGGAAGGAGGAGAAGGGGATGACAGAATGAGATGGTTGGATGGCATCACCGACTCAATGGACATGAGTCTGAGTAGACTGCGGGAGTTGATGATGGACAGGGAAGCGTGGTGTGCTGCAGTTCATGGGGTCACAAACAGTTTGCATGACTGAGTGACTGAACTGAATTGATATCACATTTAAATCTTTTTTTAAAAAATCTGTCATTGATTGAATATAACTACAATATTCATTGATATGTAGAGCCGACTCATTGGAAAACACCCTGATGCTGGGAAAGACTGAAGGCAAAAGAAGAAGCAGGCAGAGAGTATGAGATGGTTAGATAGCATCCCTACTGAATCAGACATGATTTGAGCAAACTCCAGGGGATAGTGGAGGACAGAGGAGACTGGTGTGCTATAGTTCATGGGGTGGCAAAGAGTCAGAAATGACTTAGCGAATGAAAAACAAATTCACTGTAGTTATTCAACATACACAATGAATATAATTATAATACAA
Source organism: Cephalophus harveyi (assembly GCA_006410635.1). NCBI lineage: Eukaryota > Metazoa > Chordata > Mammalia > Artiodactyla > Bovidae > Cephalophus > Cephalophus harveyi. The sequence continues at coordinate 298,692 of SJYT01046847.1, forward strand.
TACAATGTGATGAAATTGGCTAATAATAAATCAGCAAATGCTTAGGGCTGACCATGGTAATTTCTATTTGGAGGGGTGGGAGAGTAGAAATAGTGTGTGGGGGGAGATATTATTTATTGAGTACGTGAGGATATAAGACATCAAAATCTCAAAAGGAGTATAAATAGTTGAAAAAAATCTATTCTAAGATTATTATCAATTTAAGCAAATTCACAGAGAGATAAGTAGGGTTTGGAGGTTGTCAGTGACTGGGAAAGGGAGGAGGGGGAATTTACTGCTTGACAGTTACAGAGTTCCATTTGGAAAAATTTTGGAACAGATAATGGTAATGGCTGCATAACTGTGTGACTGTAATTAGTATCACTGAATTGTACACTTAAAAATGGTTAAAGGGCACATATCTTATACATGTATTTTCCCATAATGGAAAAATTACTATTAATTTGATTAGCTTTAGTCATGATATTGGGCTTCCCTGGTGGCTCAGCTGGTAAAGAATCCACCTGCAATGGGGGAGACCTGGATTCGATCCCTGGGTTGAGAATGTTCCCTGGAGAAGGGAAAGGATACCCACTTCAGTACTCTGGCCTGGAGAATTCCATGGATCGTATAGTCCATGGAGTTGCAAAGAGTCTGACATGACCGAGAAATTTTCACTTTCAGTCATGATATTGAACTCACTTAAAATTTTTTTAAAAAATCAGAGGAAGATGTGAGATAATTTGTACATATCCATGATTTAAAAAAAATAACCCTATGACACATCTAAGCTACCTGGGCAGCAGCACTGGAGTCAAATGAAGTAAGCACAAGCTTCAAGGAACTCTCCCAAATCCAGACACAGACATGGCTAACCACTGCTTCTCACGGTCTTAGAGCTTGGCTCTCATCTGGTTATGATGAGATTTTCTTTTAAAATATATTTAATTATAATGGAATTAGATCATTTACTATTTTACAATAAAATGACACACTTAAACACACACAGAAAATCACTGAAAAGCCTGGCATAAAACCAAACATTTCTAACCACCTTGTTTTAAATTTGTCTTCCTTTCCCTGTGTGTGTGTGTTTCCTTTCAGCTTCTTTTTATTTTTGAATATTACGTGTTTCTTTTGCTTCTATCATATATGGGAGGTCTGCAATTCAAATACAGCTTGGAGGGCCATCAGATTGCATAGCACTAAAGATCATGCATAGGTCCATACTTTTAATCTGGAAGGAAGTCATCACTACCCAACTGATCAAGTTATAGCATGGATTTTACCACCTGAGAACATCTGATTACTGATATCAAGGAGAACCAATGCTTCTCATTTCAAATCAGGGTGCCAACTGACCCCCTCCACCACCAATAATACCCCAGAACTTTACCGTCACAAGACTTTGATACGGGATTGTATTTGTAGCCTTCAGCACATTCACATTCAAAGTCTCCTGGGATGTTCTTGCACACAGCTGTGCCACAAATGCTTGGCTTTAAAACACATTCATCCACATCTACAAATGAAACAAGTATATTAAAAAAAATTTTTCCTATACCAGAAGACACTAGCAAAGAACCCTTGATTTGTGTTTCCTGGGTCTAGTTTCATATATCTAATAAGACAACAAAGTGGACGGGAAATAGCAAAATATTAAATCTATCATCACATTTTAGTTCACTTAATACAGTTTCTTTCTACAAATGCATAGGGAATTTGACTGGTGTCTATTATTTCCTTATAATCATGTAAAAGAAAAAAAGGCTTTATTTTCTTATCTACCACGTTACAGTATGAAAATAAATTGAAGAAAAGACTCATCATATTCTTAACATGTATTCCTAAACACATGTTTCTGAAATACGGTCTTAAAAACCTATCTACACTGAAAAAAAAAAAAAGCTTATTTACTCTGTATTATCACAAATATAAAAAATAGTATAAAAATGAGATGCCTCATCACTCTTACACCTTTCCTTTGGAAATGGACAATAGCTAAATCTGCATACTACTGCTGCTAAGTCACTTCAGTCGTGTCCGACTCTGTGCGACCCCATAGGTGGCAGCCTACCAGGCTCCCCTTTCCCTGGGATTCTCCAGGCAAGAACATTGGAGTGGGTTGCCATTTCCTTCTCCAATGCATGAAAGTGAAAAGTGAAAGTGAAGTTGCTTAGTCGTGTCCGACTCGTCACGACCCCATGGACTGCAGCCTACCAGGCTCCTCTGTCCATGGGATTTTCCAGGCAAGAGTACTGGAGTGGGGTGCATACTACTATTATGGCTTAAATTATTCAAGAGTGATTCAAATTTAAAATGGTAAGGTCTTAAACTATTTACGAAGCCACAGCTAATCCTGGATAAATTTTAACATTAAATTAATATTTTAGAAATTTCAAATTGCAACTAGTTACTGAATAAGTGCCTGTGAAAAAACCAAGAAATAGTTCAATAGAGATATAGTTATTATAGTGAACTTTTCTCATCTGTAAAGAAAGCTGAGCACTGAAGAACTGATGCTTTTGAACTGCAGTGTTGGAGAAGACTTGAGAGTCCCTTGGACTGCAAGGAGATCCAATCAGTCCATCCTACAGGAAATCAGTCCTGAATATTCATTGGAAGGACTGATGCTAAAGCTGAAACTCCAATACTTTGGCCACCCTGATTTGAAAAACTGACTCATTTGAAAAGACCCTGACGCTGGGAAAGAATGAAGGCGAGAGGAGAAGGGGACGACAGAGGATGAGATGGTTGGATGGGATCACTGACTCAATGGACATGAGTTTGAGTAAACTCTGGGAGTTGGTGATTGACAGGGAGGCCTGGCATGCTGCAGTCCACAGGGTTGCAAAGAGTCAGACAGGACTGAGTGACTGGACTGAGCTGAACTGAACTGAACTTTCTCATCTGTACTTTCTGAGGAAAGACAATGAAATCTAGATTTTCTACTCTAAAAAGCTGATTGTTTAATTTTTCCAAAAATTGGCCAAATTTTCAGACATTTCTCTATTTAAAATAACCTGCACAAAAAATAAAGGAATCAATTTACTATGGCAAGTAAATTTTCCTGTATCTTGCTTGTATCAATGTCAATATTCTGTATGTTACGAGGTACTATAGTTTTGCAAGTATTCCTGTCTGGGGAAATTGGGTAAAGGTACATGAGATGTCTTTTATTACTTCTTAGAACTGCATGTGAATCTATAATTAGTTCAAAAAATACTTAATTTTTAAAAAAAGAGCTATAAAATCTATATTTTTAACAGGAAGTAAAAACATGACTAAATTTATTTGATTTGAGGCATATTACAAGAACTCCTTTGAATTATATGAGTGTGGGTTATAGTATATACATTTTATGACTCTACACTGACATCTAATGTCTAATGAAAAGTTTTATTCTTGCATTTTTGGAAATTTACTGGCAACTTAATCCCAACCAAATTCACATTTTAAATAAAGGCCCTGTTGTAACAATTGTATATATATTCTTCTACTAACTTTGTACTTTATTGCTTATGTATCGTGAACAAAACACTATGTAAATGAACCATACAAAAACACATGTACTGAACAGAGACACTCATTTCTAAGAGAACTTTTGGTTAATGTATATTAACTCAATGGCTAAGGATTAAATTGCTCATAATTAAAATGTAAATCATAAATTCTTTGGCAGCACAAATTCTTTCAAGTATTTAGATGTTCAAGTACAAATGGGCATTATTTGCTTATGGAATGCATATTGTATCCTTTCATTATGATGATTTTCTGTAACTAGTGTTCTAATGATACTGGTATTCTAAATATCTACCCTCAAACATCTTCAAATAGGCAAACAAGAAAGATATATAATCTAAAATTGTATAATTGCTCATAAGAAATTGTTAGTTTATGCAGTTCACCTTAAAGTCACTTAACTACACTTTAAATGATATCATAGTAAATAACAGAATGATCTTGGTTCATTTCCAAGGCAAACTGTTCAAATCACAGTAATCCAGGTCTACGCAGAGTACATCATGAGAAACGCTGGACGGGAAGAAACACAAACTGGAATCAAGATTGCCGGGAGAAATATCAATAACCTCAGATATGCAGATGACACCACCCTTATGGCAGAAAGTGAACAGGAGCTAAAAAGCCTCTTGATGAAAGTCAAAGAGGAGAGTGAAAAAGTTGGCTTAAAGCTCAACATTCAGAAAACGAAGATCATGGCATCTGGTCCCATCACTTCATGGGAAATAGATGGGGAATCAGTGGATACAGTGCCAGACTTTATTTTTTTGGGCTTCAAAATCACTGCAGATGGTGACTGCAGCCATGAAATTAGAAGACACTTACTCCTTGGAAGAAAAGTTATGTCCAACCTAGATAGCATTTTCAAAAGCAGAGACATTACTTTGCCAACTAAGGTCCGTCTAGTCAAGGCTATGGTTTTTCTGTGGTCATGTATGGATGTGAGAGTTGGACTGTGAAGAAGGCTGAGTGCCGAAGAATTGATGCTTTTGAAGTGTGGTGTTGGAGAAGACTCTTGAGGGTCCCTTGGACTGCAAGGAGATCCAACCAGTCCATTCTGAAGGAGATCAACCCTGGGATTTCTTTGGAGGGAATGATGCTAAAGCTGAAACTCCAGTACTTTGGCCACCTCATGCGAAGAGTTGACTCATTGAAGAAGACACTGATGCTGGGAGGGATTGGAGGCAGGAGGAGAAGGGGACGACCGAGGATGAGATGGCTGGATGGTATCACTGACTCGATGGACGTGAGTCTGAGTGAACTCCGAGAGATGATGATGAACAGGGAGGCCTGGCGTGCTGCAATTCATGGGGTCGCAAAGAGTCGGACACGACTGAGCGACTGAACTGAACTGAACGCTCCAACCACTAATACTGAAGTAGATGAAGTTGAACAGTTCTGTGAAGACCTATAAGACCTTTTAGAACTAACAGCAAAAAATATATATATATATGTATATATGTCTTTTTCATCATAGTGGACAAGAATGCAAAAGTAGGAAGTCAAGCGATATTTGGAGTAACAGGCAAGTATGGCCTTGAGTACAAAATGAATCAGGGCAAAGGTTAACAGAGGTTTACCAAGAGAACTCACTGGTAATAGCAAATACCCTTTGCCAACAACCCAAGAGACGACTCTACAGGTGGACATAACCAGAAGGTCAATACAAAAATCAGACTTGTCATATTCTTTGCAGCCGAAGATGAAGAAGCTCTATACAGTCAGCAAAAACAAGACCAGGAAATGACCATGAACTCCTTATTGTAAAATTCAGACTTAAATTGAAAAAAGTAGGGGAAACCCCATGGCCATTCAGGTATGGCCTAAATCAAACCCCATTTGATTATACAGTGGAAGTGACAAAGAGATTAAAGGGATTAGAGTTGATAGACAGAGTGCCTGAAGTACTATGGATGGAGGTTTGTAACATTGTACAGGATGTAGTGATCAAAACCATACTCAAGAAAAAGAAAGGCAAAAATGCAAAACAGTTGTCTGAGGAGGGCTTACAAGTAGCTGAGCAAAGAAGAGAAGAGAAAGGAAAAGGAAAAAAGGAAAAATATACCTATCTGAATGCAGAGCTCCAAAGAATAGCAAGGAGAGATTTTTAAAAAGTCTTCTTAAGTAAACAATGCAAAGAAATAGAGGAAAACAATAGAATGGGAAAGATTAGAGATCTCTTCAATAAAATTAGAGATATCTTGGGAATATTTCATGCAAAGATGGGCACAATAAAGGACAGAAACAGTATGGACCTAACAAAAGCAAAATATATTAAGAAGAGGTGGCAAGAATACACAGAAGAACTGTACAAGAAAGGTCTTAATTACCAGGATAACCATGATAGGGTGATCAACTCACCTAGAGCCAGACATCCGGGACAGTGAAGTCAAGTGGGCCTTGGGAAGCATTACTACAAACAAAGCTAGTGGAGGTGATGGAACTGTGAAAGTGCTGCACTCAATATGCCAGCGAATTTGGGAAACTTGGCAGTGGCCACAGGACTGGAAAAGATCAGTTTTCATTTCATCTCAAAAAAGGAAAATGCCAAAGAATGTTCAAACTCTACACAGTTGTACTCATTGTACTTGCTAGCGAGGTAATGCTCAAAATCCTTCAAGCCAAGCTCCAATAGTGTATGAACTGAGAACTTCCAGATGTACAAGCTGGATTTGGAAAGGGCAGAGGAACCAGAGGGCTTCCCTTGTAGCTCAGCTGGTAAAGAATCTGCCTACAATGCAGGAGAACTGGGTTCAATCCCTGGGTTGAAAGATCCCATGGGAGGAGGAAATGGCAACCCACTCCAGTATTCTTGCCTGCAGAATCCTATAGACAGAAGAGCCTGGTGGGTTACAGTCCATGTGTTGGGGTCCTTTAATGGACCGGGACCTGGTGGTCCAGAGTTGATGATAAGAAAGTGAAAGTGAGAGCTGGAGGGAGGGAGAGAGAGAGAGAGAGAAAGAAAGAAAGACACGAGGACCCAAGCTCTGATGGAGCAAAGGTGCTTTAATGATCTTTCTGTGAGTATATATAGGGTGTTATACAGGAAATTTCTTTCGACAATGATAAAGATCAGAAAACTGAGAGGGTAACCGGCAGGAAGGCCAGCGGTCTCCAAACAGAGGAAATAGCCTGCAAGTGTCAGACATTTTTATCTCTCTTAAGCAGCAGGAGGAAACAAACTAGCGATATTTTTCCCTTCTCTATACAAATTTAAAAGGAGGTTTCTCTTAAAATACTGTGTTGCCATGACACCTGGTTTCACCTGAAGTTAACTATTCTCAAACCTTGAGATAACCAATGCATCTTTTATGGAAATGTTTGTCTTAAGCTATGCTAAGGCAGTATGCATTTACCCCAAACTCTGTCTTCAAGTCGGTCCTGCCTAATGGCTCAGAATCTGCTTGACAAACCAGTATGTTATACTCAGATATTGTTGCCCTAATCTATGTAAACGAAACTATTTGTACGGTAATCCGTTCTCCTACAAGATTCAAGTTAATCATTTTATGGCCTAGGATGAACCATTTGGTGCCAAGATTATCCCAAAATGCATCTTATGGGTGAGGGGCCTGGTGCCATTCTGACTTTTAAGACATTCCTTTCTTTCATTAACAGACTGCTAGTGACTATATAACATCCAGCTGAAGACTAGCAGGAGGGCACTCTTTCTGCCCCCTTCTGATGCCTATGTCAGAAGCTTTCTCTATCTCCTTTATACTTTAACAAAACTTTAATACTCAAAGCTCTGAGTGATCAAGCCTCGTCTCTGGCCCCGGATTGAATTCTTCTCCTTCGGGGGCCAAGAATCTCGGCGTCTTTGCGTGATTCAGCAACAACCTTTCAAAACCAAACCTACAGCAACCATTACCAAGGGAACAAGGGATTAATAATGGTCACAAGGTCAGGAGACAATCCATATCTCAAGAAAGAGGATCGAGCGAGACTAAGCAGTTTTGTCCTAAGGAGAATGCTTACTGGAGGAGATTCAAGCCTGTTTCATCCTATGACCTCAGTCCTGGGAGTGGCGTGCCCCTCCACTGGCTTCTGATAACAGAAACTAATAAGGAACAGAAGGTTTATGAGAAACAACAAGTAGGAATCCTCCTGTTAAACATTCCCTGACATCCATGGGGTCACAGAGAGTCAGACACAACTGAGTGACTAAACCACTATTTGGAGGAACCAGAGATCAAGTTGCCAACATCCACTGAATCATAGAAAAAGCAAGGGAATTCCATAAAAACATATACTTCTGCTTCATTGACTATGCTAAAGCCTTTGACTGTGTGGATCACAACAAACTGTGGAAAATTCTTAAAGAGATAGGAATACCAGATCATCTTAGTTGCCTCTTGAGAAACCTGTATGCAGGTCAAGAAGCAACAATCAGAATCAGACATAGGACAATAGACTGGTTCCAAATTGGGAAAGGAGTACATTAAGGCTGTATATTGTCACCCTGCTTACTTAACTTATATGCAGAGTACATCATGGGAAATGCTGGGCTGGATGAAGCTCAAGCTGGATCAAGATTACAGGGAGAAATATCAACCTCAGATATGCAAATGACACCACCCTAATGGCAGAAAGCCAAGAGGAATTAAAGAGCCTCCTGATGAAGGTGGGGCTTCCCTTGTAGCTCTGGTGGTAAAGAATCTGTCTGTGATGCAAGAGACCTGGATTCGATCCCTGGGTTGGGAAGATCCCCTGGAGAAGGGAAAGGCTACCCACTCCAGTATTCTGGCCTGGAGAATTCCATGGACTGTATAGTCCATGGAGTCGCAAAGAGTCAGACACGCCTGTGTGATTTTCACTGGGCTTCCCTCATAGCTCTGTCAGCAAAGAATCTGCCTGCAATGCAGGAGACCTGGGTCTGATTCCTGGGTCAGGAAGATCCCCTGGAGAAGGAAATGGCAACCCACTCCAAGCTTCTTGCCTGGAGAATCCCATGAACAGAGGAAGCTGGCAGGCTAGAGTCTGTGGGGTCCAAAGAGCTGGACACAACTTAGTGACTAAACTACTACTACTACTTGATGAAAGTGAAAGAGGACAGTGAAAAAACTGGCTTAAAACTCAACATTCAAGAAATAAAGATTATGGCATGCATTCCCAACACTCATGGCCAACAGATGGGGAAATGATGGAAACAGTGACAGACTTTATTTTCTTGAGCTCCAAAATCACTTCAGATGGTGACTGTAGCCATGAAGTTAAAAGACACTTGCTCCTTGGAAGAAAAGCTATGACAAACCTAGACAATGTATTAAAAAGCAGAGACTTCACTTTGCTGACAAAGGTCGTCTAGTCAAAGTTATGGTTTTCCAAGTAGTCATGAATGGATGTGAGAGTTGGACCATAAAGGCTGAACATTGAAGAACTGATGTTTTTGAACTCCGGTGTTGGAGAAGACTCTTGAGAGTCCCTTGGACTGCAAGGCGATCACACCAGTAAATCCTAAAGGAAATCAATCCTGAATATTCACTGGAAGAACTGATGGTGAAGCTGAAGCTCCAATACTTTGGCCACCTGACGTGAAAATCCAATTCACTGGAAAAGACCCTGATGCTGGGAAAGACTGAGGGCAGGAGGAGAAGAGGGTGACAGAGGATGAGGTGGTTGGATGGCATCATCGACTCAATGGACATGAGTTTGAGCAAACTTTGGGAGATAATAGACAGGGAAGCCTGTCTAGGACTGCAGCTTTGCTGCAGTCCATGGGGTTGCAAAATGTCAGACATGACTGAGCGACTGAACAACAATAGTAAACTATGCCAAACACTACAGTGCAGTGAAGGGCAGACCACTCATTGAATATGAATTCAATCTAAGGATTTATGAAAGCAGACCACGAACAGAGTTGAACAAGATAACTTTACATTTTAACTTATTAAATTTTTTTACCTCATCACAAAAAGAGGAGAAGATGGGGAAGGGCTAGGGAGGAAGAGAGGGAAGAAGAAAGCAAAGAAAGGAAAGAATAAAAAAAGGGAAGGAAGAAAGAAGAAAGAAAAACTTGCTCCCATTTTCTAAAAGCAACTCCAGGCTGGAAAATGTCATGTTTATCTACCCAAATACCTAGCACATATATCTGAAGATTTAGTAAAAGACAGTTAAGCAATCTAATGGAAAAGATATCATGCAGAAAAAAGAAAGGCAAAACTTGGGGAAAAATATTTCTTGTTTTTTTTTTTTTTTAATTTATCTATTTTTTATTGAAGGATAATTACTTTATAGAATTTTGCTGTTTTCTGTCAAACCTCAACATGAATCAGACATAGGTATACATATATCCCCTCCCTTTTGAAACTCCCTCCCATCTCCCTCCCCACCCCACCCCTCTAGATTGATACAGAGCCCTTATCTGAGTTTCCTGAGCCAAACAGCAAATTCCCATTGGCTATCTATTTTACATATGGTCATGTAACTTCCTACGTAATTCTTTCCATACATCTTACCCTCTCCTCCCCTCTCCCCGTGTCCATAAGTCTGTTCTCTATGTCTGTTTCTCCACTGTTGCCCTGTAAATAAATTTAAAAAAAAAAATTTATGACCAGTGATGTGATCTTAAATGTATAAAGAAAAAGAAAAACCAGAGTTTCATGTTTTTCAAAAACACAACAGGAAATGAGGTGCAGGATGGAGGGTTTATATTGGAAATTAGAAAGGTATTTCTGACAAGGAAATATAAGATACAATGAAAGAAGTTACTAAGGATTGTGGTGATTTATTTGTAAACTGTAGATCTTATTGAAATAAAGAATATAATAACAATACTGTAGAGTCTGGAAGAAATAGGATCAACAATGATTTTGCAAATACTGTAGTATGCGAAGACTTGAAACTTAAAACTTCACTTTATCACCATATAATGAAATTCTTCATTAAAACATGTACATGTATCAATACACACATACAGACACAATAAGAAAACAACAAAATACTCTGAAATAAAAAAATACCCAATCAACAATAAACTAAAAGCAATCTCACAGAATCACAGGCTTCAAGGTGGATAATAACATATACTTATTATAAACACTTAAAACTCAAAGAGTTTTCCATGAACTTCCCGGGGAAATTCCTCTAACTGAATTTTTGCTCTTACATAGTAAATGTCTTTTTTTGTTCTACCTTTTTACTCTTACCTTTGCAGTCCTTTTTATTTGAAAGCATAACAAAACCATTTTTACAGGAACAGTGGTAACTTCCGGGTGTGTTTTCACAAATCTGGCTGCAAACTCCATTTACATTTACAGGATCTTTGCATTCATTTATATCTGAAAGGAGAAAACAGAGTACTTTCAAAGTAATAAAGCCTTCTGAGAACTTTTCAGGAAGTCAATTCAGATTGGGTAGGTTATACATACCCATACCAGCTGGGTATGTTATACATACCAGATTCACACTTTTCTCCTTGCCAACCTGATTTACAAATGCAAGTGAATGTTGCTTGGCCATCTTTGCAGGTCATATATCCATCTTCATTGCATGGCAGAGGATTACACTGGTCTGGAATGGCTAAAGGAAATACATATCTATTTAATTTTTATAACACACCACAGTGCAATAGAAATTTATGTCCTTTAATAGAAATCTCATGAACAAAGTCTATGGTACATGGGAAAAAATACTACTGAGTCCTTCAAATACTTTTTCAAGAAGAAAAGTGGATCTATTAAACTTTTATAATTATTTCTACAAAAGGAAGCTACTTTTTGTTTAAATCCACTCTTTTAAAAAATAATTTTATTTAGTTATTTATTTGTGGCTCTGTTGGATCTTCCTTGCTGAGCTCGGACCTTTTCCTAGTTGCTGGGAGCAGCGGCTGCTCTCTAGTTGCGTCGCCCAGGCTTCTCATTGCAGTGGCTTCTCTAGCTGCAGGGCACAGACTCTATTGCGGGCTTCAGTAGTTGCAGTTCCCAGGCTCTGGAGCACAAACTCAGTAGTTGTGGTGCACATGCTTAGCTGCTTCGTGCATGTGGGATCCTTCTGGATCAGGGATCGAACCTTTATCTCTAGCATTGGCAGGCGGATTCTTTACCACCGAGCCACCAGGGAAGCCCCATAACTACTTTTATGCTTGCAAATATACACAATAGTTAATAATTGCAATTTAATATTCTTTTTATATATTACCTTATTTGAGCCTTAAAACAATTTCATGAGGTAGGCAGAACAATTAAATTATTCAGTACCAATAGAAAAATTTGAGACTTCCAACTTGGGATAACATAGAATAACAGAGGGCCTTCCCTGATGGCTCAGACTGTAAAGAATCCACCCGCAATGCAGGAGACCTGGGTTCGAGTCTTGGCTTGGGAAAATCCCCGGGAGTAGGGAATGGCAACCCACACCAGTATTCTTGTCTGGAAAATCCCCATGGAAAGAGGAGCCTGGTGGGCTACAGACCATGGGGTCTCAAAGAGTCAGACACGACTGAGCGACTAAGCACAGCACAGAATAATAGGGACCAGATTTATTCTCCTGCTTTAAATAAACAGAACTCTAGTCAAATGGTTTCCAGACATTGGGCAACAGGCAGCAGAATACTATGATTTTTAAGGCAAGGATATTTCTTTCATAAAATGTCACAGCACTTTATCACTATCTTAAGTGATACACCCATTTATTTCTTGATTTATTCATGGTCTCTCTCGCCTCACTAGACACTGCAGTGGTTCCTGGCTCCTGCATATTCCCGCACCTGTTTCTCCAGCCTTCCTAGCCAACTCTGAAAATTCCTTTCATCTTTCCTTGACATTTTCCTTAAGTTAGCAAAGCAAACTGTTAACTGCAAAACAAACAAACAAACAAAAAAAAACACTCTTTTTAATTTAACTAAAATCTAATCACTGAACTTTTCAAAAAATGTCCTCATAAAAGCAAGTTTTCTGAAAATTAGCAATTTATTAGTTATATGTGTGTGTTTTGTTGCTCAGTTGTGTCTGACTCTTTGTGACCCCATGGATTATAGCCTACCAGGCTCCTCTGTCCATGGGAATTCTCCAGGCAAGAATACTGGAGTGCATTGCCATTTCCTACTCTAGAGGATCTTCCCAACCCAGGGATCAAACCCGCATCTCTTGCATCTCCTGCATAGGCAGGTGGATTGTGTACCACAGGGATATCTGGGAAGTCCAGATATTAGTTAAAAGAATAGAAAACAGGTTAATCAAGAAATTATAAAATTATTTTTCTGTCCTTGGGTAAATTTAAAAAATAAAGTATGAATTAAATATACATGTTCAAGCAAACTGTTTTACTTGTGACGTTACAGCTAATTTTGGATTATAGAAAGTCCAGATAAGTGAATATCTCAATAGTACCAATGCTGCATGTAAAATAGTCACTGGACAAACATCCCAATTTACATGTTTCAATTTCACCTTTGTCTCTGCATGTCAGGAAACTGATAAACTAGAGACAAATAATCTACCAGATTTATCACTAAGCCTTAGGTGAACTTCAGAGGGAAAAGGCTAATTTGATATCACAATATGTTACATATTTATAGCCACATTTATACCAAATGTGGTATACCAATAATTCTGCATTTCCACATTTATACCAAAAGTCAGAAAAATAAATATGGCTTCCCTGTGATCTATTAGTCAACTGTGATATTTGGTCATAAGTACATGATTATGCAACAACAGTCAAAAAGCTCTTGGGAATAAAACTCTGAAGCCAATGATGTAAAGCTTGGCAAATAAGGACTACTTCAATTTAAAAATTAGCTAGAAAATTCATTTTAAGCAGCATTTACATCTAAAAACACATTCCTTCAGGGAGTTCCCTGGCAGTCCAGTGGTTAGAGATCTTCCTTGCTGTGGCCTGGGTTCAATCCCTGGTGGGGGAACTCAGATCCCACAAGCTGTGCAACATGGCCAAAAAGAAGAAAAGAATTCATCTCATATATTTCTGATACATACAAATGTTATATGATACTTAAAAGTTTAAACTAAGTAAATAATAAACCAATAAACACTGAAAGAAAGAATTATTTGGCCAATTTGATCCAGGGCTAGAGCCATGTGGCATCCCCCCTACCCCCAAGAAACACTATTCCTCAAATGTATTTTGAGAAAACCTCCTTACTTGGCCTACAGCCAGCCCTTCAAGGGCTCATTTGTTGATTTTGAAACAGCAGTTATATTTATATGGGTGTACTTTACTTGCAGGCTTTTGTCATTTTGTTTCTTAAACTGATGGTAGAAGTGTTTACCATTGACACAGCTCCTCAGGTCAGGGTAAGCATTAGTTGACAGACGAGCAGTAGTGAATAATCCAGCTCTGAAAGAGCCAAGACAACCTGTAAAACACAAACAAGTGTCATCTTAGAGCTGATACACTAAACTTGATCTGAAATCATGGTAGAAATTATCCAGAGCAGTAGGATATTTATGCTTCTGTGTATTGACATGATTCAGCAATCAAAATGTCAGTCCTAAATGTCTCCATCCACCTTTTTGAAAAATCAAAAATCTACAAGCAAGACTGCAATATATACACAATCATAAAAAACATATTTATAGAAGCTTCTCTTTAGAAAAGAGCCTTAAAGCCAAAAGGGGAAAACATCTTGGATTAGCAAAGAAATTTATTGCCACATAAATCTATGTTTTTAATTCTGTAGCAGAGACCTAAAGTTACCCTCAAATCTGTAGACCAGAGCCTAATTTAGAAATTGCTTATTACTAAGTGAATAGAATGAGTTAGTGTTTCTGGTTGTTGTAGGCAACTTCCAATTCTTCCAATGTTGCAGAGATTAATAAAATAATGTTTGTATAATGCCTCAATATTACAAAGCACGTTTACTTTATTCATTTTATTTCTCAATACAACTTTGTGAAATTAGATTCAGCAATCTGGCAGAAATAATATGAAAAACAGAAATAAAATATGTGTGGACTTTAACCAGGGGTCATTTAAGACCAACAACATAACACTGAAGACAACATTGTATGTATCAGTTCATTGTACAGATAGTTGTAAGTGCTCAGTTGCTAAGTTGCGTCTCTTTGCAACCACATGGACTGCAGCCCACCAGCCTCCTGTCCATAGGATTTCCCAGGACAGGTATAGACAGTCACTAACCCACTAAAAAGGTAGTGCTTTGGTCATCTTTTGCTGAGTAAAGATTCCCAAATTAGTGGCTTATAAAGTAATCATTTTATATTACTTATGATCTATGTATCAAATATTTAGAAAGGGTTGATTTACTTAAACTGTTTGTCTCTGCTGCACACAGGACGAGTCAGGGTGGCTGGGGCTGGAAGATCCACTTTCTGGATGACTTTTCACTCACATGTTTAACAGCACAGGCTTCTTGGCATCTCTGTCTCCACACGGTATATGCCATGCTTCAGGGCTTCTCCACATGGTTGCGTTTCCCTGAGTACGCAGTGCTAAAGTGGCACTGCTTTCGTGGTACTTAGCTTCCAAGAGGAAGAAGAAAGAAGCTGCCAGGCCAATTAAGAGGCACTGTGTCACTTCCATCATAGTCTATTGATCAAAGCAGTCTCAGGGTCCACCCAGATTTGGGGGAGGGGGGAAAAGGATAGATTCCACATAGTGACGGGAAAGTGGCAAGATGACACTGCAGAAGAATATGTGAGATGGGAAATATTTTTGCAGTCATCTTTGGAGAACACAGTTTATTACAGATGGGTGCAAAGGCTCACTTGAAGTCTGCGTGTATATTCCTTTCTTGCTGCTTTTGTGACAAATCATCACAATCTCACCAGCTCAAAATAACACAAATTCATTCTCTTACAGTTACAAAGATCCGAAGTCTAAACTTAAGGTGTTGGTAGGGCTGCGTTTCTTCTAAAGACTCTAAGGGAGAATCTGTTTCCTCTGTTTCTTCAGCTTCCACAAGCCATCTGCATTCCTTGGCTCATGGCTCCAACCTCGTATCATTCTCAACTCTTGCTTTATTGTCATATATCTTACTACAAACTCTGATCTCCTGCCTCCCTTATGTAAGAATGTTTATAACTACACTGAATAATGCTCTCATCTCAAAATCCTTAACTTAAATCTTCAAAGCCAACAGTTAAGGTAACATTCAGAGGTTCTAAGGATAGGACATGAACATCTTTGAAGGGGGGCAGTCATTATTTAGCCTACCAAGGTAGGTTATAATATTTTCCCACAAAAACAATAGTTTACACTTACACTGTAGTCTTCCTGGAAACCCAATGAGACCTAGGCAATCTTAGGTCCTGAGTATTCTTTCCCTGAATTCATTTGTTCCTCCTCTTGAATCATCCACTCCCAGAATTATCTTATTCTAGTGTGAACATTTCATTAGGATTCTGGCTTGTAAGAAAGCCTCATTTTGCAGTTCTGGACAAATCTGACAGCCAAAATTTGAAACCCTTAAGCTAGAGGTTCAGGTGAAATGCTTCATATGGTGATTAGGACCCCAGGCCAGACTACAAAGTACGTTTAACCCATAAACCACCTTATATACGAGTCCATACTAATACACTGATAACATTTTTTTGGAATTTTTTGCTAATTTTTTTAGAAGTGAAGTGTGAAGAGTGAGCTGCATGGTTACTCAAAGCAGTGTAATCCTACCTCTTACTTTCCCATTTCTCTTTCTTGTTGTCCAACAGGTATGCAGGAAATGGGAGAGAATAAATGGGTAGAGAGGTGAGAACTGGAGAGAGATAGTCTTAGCTTTTGTAGCCTGAAGCAGAAGCTCTCCCAAGAATTGGAATTAGGAATAGAAACTTGGGCCATCATGGAGGAAAGCCTGAGAGAGAGGCATTGTCAGGAGAGGTTCCAGTGGTCAGGACAGAACACACTAGAAAGAAATCTTGGTTCTAGACTATGACAGCTCCTATGCCCATATTGTCACACGATTATCTTTTGTAACATTTTATGATTATATTTTATTTTATAATCTTTATTTTATGATTATAAATCCAGTCTATGTTGGGTTTATAGTAGTTTCCCCCTTTAACCTACATTTTGTGTTTTGGTATTTCTTCATTCCCTTTTTTTCTTTTTCCTTGTTTATTCTTGCTGGAGGTTCATCTAATTTACTTTCCTTACTTTGCCTTTTCAAAGAATGAGATTTTCTACTATTAATCCTCTCTTTGTTTTCCATTTACTTCTATCCCTATTTTTGTTATTTCCTTATTTTTTTTGTTACTCAGGGTTTTCTCTGTTGTACTTTAAAATTTTTGCTTGATTTGAATGCTGAGGTTCTTTTGAAAATACCCACTGTGTCCTCTCACCGCTGGCTCAGAAGTCAGCACCCCAGGTCTTCACACACACATAGTGGGTCAGGCCGCCTTCAGGCTGTCCGTGGACTGCTCACATTTCTTGACCTTTTTTTCATTATATTTTGTTATTATTAGCGCCTGGAATAGCTATTGCTTCTTTTGAGATGATTTTAAGAGAAGTCAGCAGTCTGAACTAATCCACCAGTTGGGCAAGAACTAAAAACTAAAAGCTATTTCTGATGTTTACATTTTGGCTCAGAATGTAGCATTCTTCCCAAGAAGTTTTTCTCTCATAAATTTAATCATCCATTTTATCCGGTGATATTTTACAGGCCTACACAGATGGCAGAGTTGTGTACTCTATTTTCTAAGGAAAATAACACAATTTAAAAACTTAACTTTATATAATGAAGCCCTGAGTATTTTTGCCCAAATTCCATGTTTTCGGTGCACTGCATGGAGGATGTGGATAGACCAACATGTTTCCTGAACTCTTACAACTCTAAATTCAAACACTGTCCAAAAAATATTTAATAGTGATCTAATTTCTTGGGTGACATTATCTCACTGTAAGGAGCTCCCAGCATGAGCTGTGATAATTAGTGAAATTACTATTAAGTTTACCAGAGACAGGATTATAAACATTTCTTTTTCCCAATTAGGAACACTGGCATACAAAATATACACGTCAAATGACAAAAAGGTTTTAATTAAGGTAGAGCATTTCTGTTCTTAACAGTGGAATTCATCACATATAACTAAATAAATAACAAAATACAAAATATGAATCAAAAAAAGTCATAGTAAAAAAGGTCATACTTTTTTTTCCAACTATATAAATCAGTTGAATTATACGTTACATTTGAAAAAAGTTTGACATAATTTTTAAAAATCTATCTAATTCATGTGTTTATTTGGTATTCCTAATAGCTCTGAAGTTAGAAAATAAGATTATAACATAATATAATACAGAAATTAAAAAGTTAAATAAGTTGCCTAATCTGACACAGCAGAAACTTTTAAGTCTGAGACTAGAGTCCACATCATATTATTATTATTTTTCTTAGGACTTCGGCTTTTCTATTACACTGCCAAATAAGACAGGCAAAGAAAAGTGAAAGCTGGGTACATGTCTTTAAATAAAAGAACAGCAAGGGTTGCAAATCTGCATACAGAATGAGATCTTACTCCCAAGGCTAATGAAATTGTATGGGGTGGAATATATATAAATGGAGGACTGGACTTCATCATAGTTAAGTTTCTATCATTTCTAAGATTATATGATTGAGATCCTTTAAACTTACCTAAATATTTTGGATAAAAATATTCCTAGGAAAAAAGAAAAGAAAAAATATATCTTAAAAAGGTAAAGTTAGCATTTAATTTTAAAACACATTTTTATACTAAAGATGCAATAAATTACATATAACTGTCATTTTCACACTACAATATAACATTTTTTCTATAGTAAAAGGTACACCAGAAGTATATGGCTAATAGCATTAAGCCAATAAAATGCTTTTAGGCTTAAAGCAATACTGATCAATTAAATCATTCTTCAAAGACTTCTAAAATGAAAACAGGTTCCATTGAAGATGTTAAATGTGACTACATATGTCCCCTTTTTGTAAATCCTTTAATTTTTTCATCATGATTAGATCCTATTTGATATATTTGACATCATGTTGATGACACGCACACTAGATTAATTGCTGAATAACAATTAGAATTGAAGTGGCCATTTATCTTTTAGCATCTTATGTACATGTAATACCTTACTTATAAACTGGTGATGTACCAAGAAATTTTTCTATAAATCAGTAATTTGGACTAAGGAATACACTTTACCAAAAGGAGAAAAATGTTAACAATGATTTTCTGATGGAAAGGTCCCCAGGCTGGTTCACAAAAGCCTTCTTAAGCCATAAAATATCTAATGCACAGCACTAATAGCATAAGAACTCCTCATGAGAAACCAACGTTTCTACACAAAAACAACCTTAGGTACAGAGCATAACTTTCATCCAGGATACAATTAAAGTCCTTATTCCTTCCTCCTCTCACATATAAATCTACACAACACTTATCTACTAATTTCTAAGAATGAGATCCAACCACTAAGCAATTCAGACATTGATATTGTCTTCTATAGCAGCGGTCCCCAGTCTTTTTGGCACCAGGGACTGGTTTCATGGAAGACAATTTTTCTTCCAGACCAAGGGAATGGGGATGGTTTCAGGATGATTCAAATATATTATGTTTATTGAGCATTTTATTTCCATTATTATTACTTCAGTTCTACCTCAGATCATCAGGCATTAGATCCCAGAGTTTGGGGAACCCCTGTTCTACAGAACAAAAGCCAGGACACAGGTAATGATGAATGGGTTCAACACGAGATAATGTAATGGGGAAAGGACTATATTAGGGACAATGGGGAGATAAGCAATAAGGTGGAGACCGGGAGTGTGGACTAGGGTATGAGGGATGTAGACAGGGAGTGTTTGGGAAAGGAAAGAAAGTGAGATACAATAACAAATGCTTTTTCTTTCATTTCTCCCATTTCTTCCTCACTCTCACCATCATCTCTTTTTCTTCTATCCATAACACCATTAACAGAATGAGGAGAGGAGAGGAAGCACATAAATGGGTTTCTTCTCTCCACTGTTTCCCTCCCCTCCACATGTCTTCTGTCTCATTCCCCATTTGCTACTCAGAGGCGAAACTATGAGAACATATTTAGTGTTAGAAATACATGCTTAAGTACTGATGGGTGATATAATAAAATGAAATCTTGGGCATGCAGGCTTGTCTTAAAATGTTCCAGCAAAACAAAACAAAAATTAGAGTGAGTGGGGTACAGAATAGGCAGAACAAGAAGAGCAGATGGTTGATAATCACTGAAAAGGGAAGGAGTCCCTACTTTGGGATATAGTTTCAATTTCCATAATAAAAAGAAACATTTATGTATATGTGTATTTGTGTATTTGCTTCCTACACAAAAAGAGTACACTGTTACCTTGTGTGAAATAAAATATTTTTGCCTTGTCAATTGCTTTTCCACAAAAGACACCAAAACTAAGAGAAACATTTGGTTTCAATCTTGGAGAGTGTTAAAAATGGATACCTTGGGGAAAATTCCCTTTGAACCTATTAGAGTATATGGAGGTAAGAGGATTAAAGGGTAATCCCAGAAAACACAAGTTATTACTGTCTTGGACAAGTTCTTTCACTATAGACAAATGATTCCTGCTTGTTACTGCTTATCTAGTATCATGGTCCCAGGAGCAGAAGTAAAGGAGGTATTTTGAAGATACATATGCAGATACATATGCCTCCCTTGATTCCTTTTGGATATACAGTTCATACAGGAAAAAAATCTAGGGTAACCCCAAAGGTGATCAAATTTTAATTCTCAAGGTCACCCTCATCCTAATTCTTAGAGGCACTGTTTATATTCTTGCTACCCACAGAACAAGTTAGAGAAAGGCTTCTCTAGGAGAATTGGGGGGCTAAAGATCAGCTCTAAGGGTATCTTATTTCTGTAAGATATTTAGGGATCTTTATAGTTTTCTAGACTAACTTGGAAAAATGTATGCACTAAAGATATAAATCTACCCCTGGGATTATCAATGATTTAAAGTGGGCTCAGGAAACTTCCCAAGAGTTTATGGAATAAATTAAAAGTGTTCTTAGGAAACACAGTATTGAAATGAATTCTTCAGTAAGCATTCACTGAATACCTCTTATGTACCAAGCTCTGAATTAGAGGTCCTGTTTTCTAAAGCTTAGTTAAAAATGGCAATGGAGAGAATTAATGAAGCATAGTGATAACAATGTAGTCATACACACACACACACACACACACGCACACACACTAGAGATGCCTTCCCCTCACCCAACAATACAAAATACTGGTTGAGAGAAAGTAGTTACAAACCATGAAATTCATACTATTTGTGATAATTAGGTATAATTGAATTATAGTTTGGTCAGAACATATTGCTTTCCGCAAATAGTATTTCCCTAACACGCCCACCCTTGAAGGCACTGCCTCCTGAAATGCTTCAGTGGGAAAATGCAGAAGGTGATACTATTGTTGTTCAGCTGCTAAGCTGTGTTCAACTCTTTGGGAGCCCATGGACTGCAGCCCACCAGGCTCTTCTATCCACGTGATTTTCCAGGCAAGATTACTGAAGTGTTGCCATTTTCTTCTCCAGGGGATCTTCCCGACCCAGGGATCAAACCTGCATCTCCTGTGTCTCCTGCACCGGTGGGTGGATTGAGCCCACAGAAGGTGATGTACACAATCATTAACTTTAAAAGGAACACGAGAGAACAGAGCCTAAAGCTGGAAATGTTCCGTCTGTAACTATAAGTCCAGGTATACTAATTGACCACTTTTCATGAGCTCTTACCGTTTCCGGGTTATTTTCAAAGATTTCCCTGGCTTCTTCTTTATTGCACAGTTCTTCAATGCATTCTCTTTCAAGATTGCCCTTTTTCGTTTCTTCAAGCAATGAATTTGCACGGCGTCTCCTAACCAGGACTTGTGAAGCATGCTGCCTTGACAAAACTGAAGGAAAAAAATATGTTTACATGAACAAATCTTTCATTTCTCCACCTAAAATATTTTTTAAACATGAGAATTTAAATCATTTTTTGTCTGTAAATTGCATGGTATTCAAAGTAGGGTTAAACTGAGGGGGAAAATGCAGATACATATGCCCCTTGGTTAACAACCCAAAGAGCAGTTTGTTGTGTAGCTACAGCACTTGTCTAATGATTTGCACAAATTATTCAAGTTTATGCTTGAGGTCAAACATAACTAACGAAAATTCAATGTTTACCTCATTATGACAATGTTGGGAAAAACATACTGAAATGATTGCCAAAAGTCATAGCCACAGCATCTTTAGAGTAACAAACTTTCTCAGTTTTAATGGAAAACTTGTGTGATCTCTGAGAAATGTAGGAGTACAGTTCAATCAGCTATCTGAAAGATACTGGATAGGCTAAAACACCTGGTTATCTATACAAATGAGAAAATAAAAACCCATGGCAAAAGGAAGACCATATGCAAAGCACAAAATACAGAAGGCAAAGAGAAAAAAAATGGTAACTTAGAGTATATAAAAAATTTTAAGCAGTTGACAAACAATGATAAAAATAACAAAGTTCAAAATCAAGCAACAGATTGACATCTAGAATTTATAAACAACTTTTGCAAATTAAATAAAAAATAATACAATATGGCAACCAATACAGGTATGTGTGCAGTGTATGTGTGTGCTTAGTCATTTAGTAGTGTCCAACTCTTTGCAACCTTTTGGACTGTAGCCTGCCAGGCTCCTCTGTCCATGGGATTCTCCAGGCAAGAATACTGGAGTGGGTTGCCATTTCCCTCCCAGGGGATCTTCCCGACCCAGGGATTGAACCCACCATCTCCTGTGTCTCCTGTAATGTAAGCTGAAAGTAAAGAAGCCATGTGTGCAAGGTTAAACACAAAATAAAAAGTGTAAATAAAATATAAACAAAACAATATCATGCAAACACCAATACAGAGAAAAATTAAAGTAGCCAATAAACATGTGAAAAGATGTTCAACACAAATTTTTTAAAGCAATCAGACTTTTGCCTAATAGATTTGCAAAAATTCAAAAGAAGGTACTACTTCCTTCCTTCTTCTTCCTTCCTTCCTCGAAAAGTGCAAATTATAGATGCCTCATCTATAGCATAATCCTATATATACCAGCCATACTTGTAGATGTGTAAATATCAGGTGGACAGAATACAGAGAAAAGAGTTTGGAAAGACACTCAAGCTATCATCTGCAGTTATATTTGAAGGAAAGAATGGAGAATATAGTTTGGGCTTTATCATTTTAGTATATGAATAGAACATGGTTTCTTAATGAAAAAATTTTAATCACATATAAAATCTACAAATGAATTTTTTAATCCTGATTTTTAACCAGAAATGGTTATTTCACTAGAAAGATAAGCAAATAATGTAAATAGCTGTATCAATTTTTTTTCTTATTTCTCTCATAACCCAGTATATAATAAGGACCTGTCTCTTATACACATCTAGATGTGTATAAGAGACAGCTTAAGTACTGATGGGTGATATAATAAAATGAAATCTTGGGCATGCAGGCTTGTCTTAAAATGTTCCAGCAAAACAAAACAAAAATTAGAGTGAGTGGGGTACAGAATAGGCAGAACAAGAAGAGCAGATGGTTGATAATCACTGAAAAGGGAAGGAGTCCCTACTTTGGGATATAGTTTCAATTTCCATAATAAAAAGAAACATTTATGTATATGTGTATTTGTGTATTTGCTTCCTACACAAAAAGAGTACACTGTTACCTTGTGTGAAATAAAATATTTTTGCCTTGTCAATTGCTTTTCCACAAAAGACACCAAAACTAAGAGAAACATTTGGTTTCAATCTTGGAGAGTGTTAAAAATGGATACCTTGGGGAAAATTCCCTTTGAACCTATTAGAGTATATGGAGGTAAGAGGATTAAAGGGTAATCCCAGAAAACACAAGTTATTACTGTCTTGGACAAGTTCTTTCACTATAGACAAATGATTCCTGCTTGTTACTGCTTATCTAGTATCATGGTCCCAGGAGCAGAAGTAAAGGAGGTATTTTGAAGATACATATGCAGATACATATGCCTCCCTTGATTCCTTTTGGATATACAGTTCATACAGGAAAAAAATCTAGGGTAACCCCAAAGGTGATCAAATTTTAATTCTCAAGGTCACCCTCATCCTAATTCTTAGAGGCACTGTTTATATTCTTGCTACCCACAGAACAAGTTAGAGAAAGGCTTCTCTAGGAGAATTGGGGGGCTAAAGATCAGCTCTAAGGGTATCTTATTTCTGTAAGATATTTAGGGATCTTTATAGTTTTCTAGACTAACTTGGAAAAATGTATGCACTAAAGATATAAATCTACCCCTGGGATTATCAATGATTTAAAGTGGGCTCAGGAAACTTCCCAAGAGTTTATGGAATAAATTAAAAGTGTTCTTAGGAAACACAGTATTGAAATGAATTCTTCAGTAAGCATTCACTGAATACCTCTTATGTACCAAGCTCTGAATTAGAGGTCCTGTTTTCTAAAGCTTAGTTAAAAATGGCAATGGAGAGAATTAATGAAGCATAGTGATAACAATGTAGTCATACACACACACACACACACACACGCACACACACTAGAGATGCCTTCCCCTCACCCAACAATACAAAATACTGGTTGAGAGAAAGTAGTTACAAACCATGAAATTCATACTATTTGTGATAATTAGGTATAATTGAATTATAGTTTGGTCAGAACATATTGCTTTCGGCAAATAGTATTTCCCTAACACGCCCACCCTTGAAGGCACTGCCTCCTGAAATGCTTCAGTGGGAAAATGCAGAAGCTGATACTATTGTTGTTCAGCTGCTAAGCTGTGTTCAACTCTTTGGGAGCCCATGGACTGCAGCCCACCAGGCTCTTCTATCCACGTGATTTTCCAGGCAAGATTACTGAAGTGTTGCCATTTTCTTCTCCAGGGGATCTTCCCGACCCAGGGATCAAACCTGCATCTCCTGTGTCTCCTGCACCGGTGGGTGGATTGAGCCCACAGAAGGTGATGTACACAATCATTAACTTTAAAAGGAACACGAGAGAACAGAGCCTAAAGCTGGAAATGTTCCGTCTGTAACTATAAGTCCAGGTATACTAATTGACCACTTTTCATGAGCTCTTACCGTTTCCGGGTTATTTTCAAAGATTTCCCTGGCTTCTTCTTTATTGCACAGTTCTTCAATGCATTCTCTTTCAAGATTGCCCTTTTTCGTTTCTTCAAGCAATGAATTTGCACGGCGTCTCCTAACCAGGACTTGTGAAGCATGCTGCCTTGACAAAACTGAAGGAAAAAAATATGTTTGCATGAACAAATCTTTCATTTCTCCACCTAAAATATTTTTTAAACATGAGAATTTAAATCATTTTTTGTCTGTAAATTGCATGGTATTCAAAGTAGGGTTAAACTGAGGGGGAAAATGCAGATACATATGCCCCTTGGTTAACAACCCAAAGAGCAGTTTGTTGTGTAGCTACAGCACTTGTCTAATGATTTGCACAAATTATTCAAGTTTATGCTTGAGGTCAAACATAACTAACGAAAATTCAATGTTTACCTCATTATGACAATGTTGGGAAAAACATACTGAAATGATTGCCAAAAGTCATAGCCACAGCATCTTTAGAGTAACAAACTTTCTCAGTTTTAATGGAAAACTTGTGTGATCTCTGAGAAATGTAGGAGTACAGTTCAATCAGCTATCTGAAAGATACTGGATAGGCTAAAACACCTGGTTATCTATACAAATGAGAAAATAAAAACCCATGGCAAAAGGAAGACCATATGCAAAGCACAAAATACAGAAGGCAAAGAGAAAAAAAATGGTAACTTAGAGTATATAAAAAATTTTAAGCAGTTGACAAACAATGATAAAAATAACAAAGTTCAAAATCAAGCAACAGATTGACATCTAGAATTTACAAACAACTTTTGCAACTTAAATAAAAAATAATACAATATGGCAACCAATACAGGTATGTGTGCAGTGTATGTGTGTGCTTAGTCATTTAGTAGTGTCCAACTCTTTGCAACCTTTTGGACTGTAGCCTGCCAGGCTCCTCTGTCCATGGGATTCTCCAGGCAAGAATACTGGAGTGGGTTGCCATTTCCCTCCCAGGGGATCTTCCCGACCCAGGGATTGAACCCACCATCTCCTGTGTCTCCTGTAATGTAAGCTGAAAGTAAAGAAGCCATGTATGCAAGGTTAAACACAAAATAAAAAGTGTAAATAAAATATAAACAAAACAATATCATGCAAACACCAATACAGAGAAAAATTAAAGTAGCCAATAAACATGTGAAAAGATGTTCAACACAAATTTTTTAAAGCAATCAGACTTTTGCCTAATAGATTTGCAAAAATTCAAAAGAAGGTACTACTTCCTTCCTTCTTCTTCCTTCCTTCCTCGAAAAGTGCAAATTATAGATGCCTCATCTATAGCATAATCCTATATATACCAGCCATACTTGTAGATGTGTAAATATCAGGTGGACAGAATACAGAGAAAAGAGTTTGGAAAGACACTCAAGCTATCATCTGCAGTTATATTTGAAGGAAAGAATGGAGAATATAGTTTGGGCTTTATCATTTTAGTATATGAATAGAACATGGTTTCTTAATGAAAAAATTTTAATCACATATAAAATCTACAAATGAATTTTTTAATCCTGATTTTTAACCAGAAATGGTTATTTCACTAGAAAGATAAGCAAATAATGTAAATAGCTGTATCAATTTTTTTTCTTATTTCTCTCATAACCCAGTATATAATAAGGACTAGATAATCAAAAGTTGACAATAGAATGAAGAAAAAGAACAGCAAAAGGACTAACTAATCAACTTACTATAATTATTAGTTGGATAACTGAACACCTTTCAAGAGAGATTTATGTTTATTTTAGTTTTATATGGGTTTCCTTACCAACAAAACAAAAGTTTAAAAGTGATGATTAACTAACAAAAGCGTTTGAGTTATATTGAATATATTTTTAACAATCAGTTCAGTCCAGTTCAGTCGCTCAGTCATGTCCGACTCTTTGCGACCCCATGAACTGCAGCACGCTAGGCCTTCCTGTCCATCACCAACTCCCAGAGTTCACTCAAACCCATGTCCATCAAGTCAGTGATGCCATTCAGCCATCTCATCCTCTGTCATCCCCTTCTCCTCCTGCCCACAATCCCTCTCAGCATCAGAGTCTTTTCCAATGAGTCAGCTCTTTGCATGAGGTGGCCAAAGTACTGGAGTTTCAGCTTTAGCATCATTCCTTCCAAAGAACACCCAGGACTGATCTCCTTTAGAATGGACTGGTTGGACCTCCTTGCAGTCCAAGGGACTCTCAAGAGTCTTCTCCAACACCACAGTTCAAAAGCATCCATTCTTCGGCACTCAGCTTTCTTCACAGTCCAACTCTCACATCCATACATGACCACAGAAAAAACCATAGCCTTGACTAGACGGACCTTAGTCAGCAAAGTAAAGTCTCTGCTTTTGAATATGCTCTCTAGGTTGGTCATAACTTTCCTTCCAAGGAGTAAGCGTCTTTTAATTTCATGGCTGCAGTCACCATCTGCAGTGATTTTGGAGCCCCCCAAAAATAAAGTCTGACACTGTTTCCCCATCTATTTCCCATATATCTCTCACCATTTTTATTGCTGCTCGAGATCAAGATAAATTAAGGCTGTGTGCATCTAAAAGATGCTATTCTGTGAGCATGCCAGCCACCAAGTGTGTTGCTAACTGAAAAATGGCAGCCCAACCAACAATGAAAGGGTCTGAGATTAAAATTATCTCATTTATTTGAAATAGTTTTAAGCATGCTACCTGATAATAATATAGCAAAAACTTGGCTCTTCTGAAAGAAAGTTTTAGTCATTCAGTCATATCCAAATCTTTGTGGCCCCATGGACCAGCTTCCTCTGTCCATGGGGATTCTCCGGGTAAGAATACTAGAGCCATTTCCTTCTCCAGGGGACCTTCCCAACCCAGAGATCAAACCCTGCTCTCCTGCATTGCAGACAGATTCTTTACCATCTGAGTCACCAGGGAAGCCTTTCTGAATGTCGAAGAAAATACGTTAGCCTTTCTGAGGAAAACAATAACACTTTGCATTAAAGATGAATATACTGATGTAGTAACAAAATAATCAAGGTCAGATGCAATTGGAAAACCATAAACATCACTCCTTAGCATTTCTTCCTTACAGAATATCAAACTTTAGAATTCAGAGGTTAATATTGATACTTAAGAATATCTCTTTCCCTATAAGAGCCTCATTGCATGACACAGACCATGTGTAGTGACACATATTATACTTATCTTTGGGGAAGTTCTCAATTGTCAGGGAGAACTAAGTGATAGCTTTAAAAAATGCTCACATAAATTTATAAAATCAGAAGAAAACACAGTAAACTCCATTACTACAGAGATCGTGAAAATCCACAGCATACAAGATATTTGCTCTAAGTTATTAAGCTTATAAACAACAAAAGTACAATTTAGATCACAGGCACTCCAATGCTCAGACCTGCAATTATCCACTACTATTTACTACTGCTTCTCAGAAAAGGAAAAGTGTCATTATCTCTGATAATGGGAGGAATATTAAAAATGAAAATTGTTACACCTCTGACCTAAAGGATAACAAAGCTAATAATTTAAAAAATGATTCTGTCTAAATAAATTTGGTCTGAATTTGAAAGTTTTAGTTTACCTAGGTTCAACCCAGTAATACTTTCAACTGGGATGGTGTATAACAACTCTCAAAATGCATATTAGTGATTTCATTTGATCCTACATAAATAACAAAATATGCTACAGGATAGAATTATCATTTCCATTTTCTTATTGAAGAAATTGGAGCTGAAAGAAGTTACATGTATTTTTCAAGATCTTAGAGCTACAAAGTGGTGCCAAGGAGACAGGAATTTTTTTAATGTATTTATTTTTAATTGGAGGATAATTACTTTACAATATTGTGTTGGTTAATACCATACATCAACGCACATCAGCCTTAAGTACACATATATCCCTTCCCTCTTGAACCTCCATCTTGAATCACTCTTCCACGCCAAGCCACCCCTCTAGGTTGTCACAGGGCCCCAGTGAGTTCCCTGAATCATACAGCAAATTCCCACTGACTATTTCACATATGGTGGTACATACGTTTCCAGGCTACTCTCTCCATTTGTCATTTCCCCCCCACTGTGTCCATAAGTCTGTTCTCTCTGTCTGCGTCTCCACTGCAGCTCTGCAAATAGGTTCATCAATACCAGCTCATTCCATACATATGCATTAATATATGATATTTGCTTTTCTCACTCTGACTTACTTCATTCTGCATAGTAGGCTTTAGGTTTATCCATCTCATCAGAATAGACTCAAATGTGTTCCTTTTCATGGCTTGAGTAACATTCCATTGCATATATGTACCACAGTTTATTTATCTATTCATCTGTTGACGGACATGGGGACAAAAATTTAAATATACCTATCCTCTAATGCTCTTTCTTCTATGTATTCTACCACTTAAATGCCCACAGTGTACTTGATTAAAAAAAATAAATTATGTGGTTGTGCAGTGGACATACTTGGTATCTTAAATAAGACATGTATTGTCTGTTATAAAATAAACCCACTCATCTAACAGAATGTGTTTTCAAAGGAATCTACCATTCCTTGTCAAAAAGACAAATGTGACATCACGGATCTAAACTAAAACTACAGAACTGTAGGATGAGACAAATATACGTTCTGAAGTGTTCTTATCACTGGCTCAAAGTCTATCTGCCCCCAAATATCTATCCTGCTGGCATGCAGAAGTGTCTAAAAAGTTTCATTATCTATCATAATATTAAATATGGCACCATAAGCACATACATGCTCTTTTTTGTATTATCTCCTATTAACCCTGTCTCACTGTTAAACACATAATAAACTAAAACTCAGAGAAATGGAGTTTAATCATACCAAATTCACATAACTGAGAACAAGGTTCATCAAGCCTGGCTCCAAAACCCACTCTCTTTTTGCATCATCACACTGTCTCTAATCATTTGTTTCACTTCTTTTAGATTAAGAACTTTTTCAAGCAAATCCTTGTGAAAAGCCAACTAACATGCTTGAAAGTGTTACAATCAGATTGAAATTTTTAGGCTATATTTAGTTATGAGTAGTCTGAGATTAGAAACATGACTGAATCTGCTTGATTTTTTACCTTATCTGAGTCATCCCTTCTTCAAAATAACGACCACAGAAGCTGAACAATTATGTCAATAACATAACCACTGACTCCCTCAATGTTTTCTGTGGGAGCAAAAATTTTTTTCAGCATAAATTTGATTAAACAACAAAAATTAGTTTATTGTTGTTGGTACATACTTCATTTAACACCTGTCATAAGGATAGTGGAGTTAGCATTGCCTCTGTGGTGGTGGTGGTTTAGTTTCTAAGCCATGTCCAGTTCTTTGTGACCCCATGGATCATAGCCCACCAGGCTCCTCTGTCCACAGGATAAGAATACTGGAGTGGGTTGCCATTTCCTTCTCCACGGGATCTTCCCCACCCAGGGATCACACCTGCAGAACTGCATCTCCTGCAGTGCAAGGCAAATTCTTTCACAGCTGAGCCATCAGGGAAGCTCAGCATTGCCTCTTCTCACAGGAAAATTCCCTCACTGTTCAATTCAGTTTGACCTTCATCAAGAGTTAAAGAAAAACGTTAAAAGCCCCTTTCCCACTTAGGTGTCCAAGCCTGCTCTCTTCTGTTCAGAGGGGTCAGAACTGCACGTTGTCCAAAACCAATCAGTCAGTCGCAGGTGAGGTAGCAGATGGAGGAGACCCAAACTTTAAGCTAGTTCATCCTCTGAATCTCTTACCCTTGCAGAGATAGTTCTCACATTCCTCCCTCCTAAAACTCATCTTTTTAAACTTTGCTTTCTGTCTCTTCTTTTAGCCCCTCTTGGCATCCCAAGAATGAAAAACTGTCCCTAAAAGAATGTATCTGAGAAGGGAATTTTAGGCCAGCCTTTGGTTTGGCAGAGTGTTTGAATCTTTGTTTCTTCTTCAGTGTGGGACAGGGTCAGGGAAATGGCATCCAATGTACAAACAGAACAATTAGATAACACTTTGAGATGTAATTGTGCCTCCTATCTCTCAACTGCTGAAATGGCGTGTTTTGCTTTCACAAAGACTGGCAAAAATAGAATTGCTATTTTTGATTGATATAGGAAGTTACTATTGTTATTTTCCAAATGATATAGAAAAACCATTAGTTAATAATGATTGGAAATTTTATTTTACAAATTTTATCTTAAATAGTCACATACTTGAGGGAGAAAGGATACATGTATATGTATGGCTGAGTCCCTTTGCTGTTCACCTGAAACTACCACAACATTGTTAGTCAGCTACACTCCAATACAACATAAAAAGTTTAAAGACTGAAAAAAACTATTTTCCAATGATATAGAAAAACCATTAGTTAATAATGATTGGAAATTTTATTTTACAAATTTTATCTTAAATAATCACATACTTGAGGGAGAAAGGATACATGTATATGTATGGCTGAGTCCCTCTGCTGTTCACCTGAAACTACCACAACATTGTTAGTCAGCTACACTCCAATACAACATAAAAAGTTTAAAGACTGAAAAAATTAATCATCACATATTAAGTATAAAAATCTTTGATTTTTATTATAAAGATTTATACAATAGAATATTTACAATTGAGGAGGGGTATTAAAAATATGAAGGTTGCAAGGACTAAGAAAAAAACCAAAGATAGGCATTCATCAGGCTACATAATTATTACAAACTTCAGAAAAGCTTGTATTAGCCTTAAGAAACAAATGTTATATTGTACATATATTATACGTCTATTCTTTTAAAGTAAAGTTTTTTTTTTTTTTAAAGAGAGCTAAAATACTAGCTAATACACTTCTCTACATTTCACATTTGTTTCTTATTGAGGTCCAACTCCCATATCTGTACACCACTACCAGAAAAACCATAGCCTTGACTACACTGCTGAGCAACTGACTCTTCTCATATTATTATATTAAGGATTGGGAAAACATTTTTAAAAGTATTCCGTAAAGGTGAACCATGCCTCTTTCAAGAGGACAATGAAAAGGCTGACAAGAAACAATTTAAGAGAATCAAATACTGTAAGAGGTAGGTCTGTGAGCAAGTGAAAGTCACTCAGGCATGTCCGACTCTTAGCGACCCCATGGACTATACAGTCCATGGATTCTCCAGGCCAGAATACTATCTTTCAAGAGGACAATGAAAAGGCTGACAAGAAACAATTTAAGAGAATCAAATACTGTAAGAGGTAGGTCTGTGAGCAAGTGAAAGTCACTCAGGCATGTCCGACTCTTAGCGACCCCATGGACTATACAGTCCATGGATTCTCCAGGCCAGAATACTGGAGTGGGTATCCTTTCCCATCTCCAAGGGATATTCCCTACCCAGGGATCGAACCTAGGTCTCCCACATTGCAGGTGGATTCTTTACCATCTGAGCCACAAGGGAAGCCCAAGAATGACTGGAGAAGGTAGCCTATCCCTTCTCCAGCAGATCTTCCCAACCCGGAATTGAACCGGGGTCTCCTGCATTGCATGTGGGTTCTTTACCAACTGAGTTATAAGGGAAACCCTAAGAGGTAGATCTGGATAAGGTTTAAATCTAGGAAAGAAGAAGAGGAGACAACCTGTGAAGTATATAGTATACATATAAAGGTGAGTTTTATAACATTTGGATTAGGAGAAATGAGGGTTGGCATTTAGAAGTAGGAAAGCAGTGGCATTTTAAAAAATGTGATCATTGCCCCCCGCCCCCGCCCTTCTAGAACAGATCAAATGAGTAGGGAAACAGTGCTTGAACTGTTTAGTCACAACAGAAGTGAAATGAACCTCTCCTTACTTGAAGATTTAATTGTAACTAATTTACAGCCCGTAGTCTAGGAAAAAAGAGTAAATCGAACACTCTGCCAATTATCTCCAAGATTAAACCTTTGCTTTAGCCCTAGACAAAGACAGGGGTACATAGTAGTTACTCCTTCCAAAACTACAAATACTTCTACCCAAAAGACAGAACAGGCAGCTTATTACCTTGAAATAAACTATATTGTCCATTTCTGCTATTTCATGTGTTTGCTCTCAGTAAGTGATAAATTAAGGTATTTTTGAAGGAACTCAGAATTCCTCAGAGTTTGGCAAGGACTAAAGAGGAAATTTCTATATCTCTCTCTTTTCTCCTCTAAACAACTATACTGTAAATTGGTTATACTTTCTGAGGCTACAACAAGAGGTCTCTTTTTAGGATGTGCAGCAAGATATTTATGTAGTCAGCTTGCTTTGTCTTTTTTACCTCCTACACATTAGGACACCAAAACACCATCTGATTTGATGTCATGTAACAAGAGGTTACAGCCCAGTAAATGTTTTGTTTTTGTTCTATTTGACCTATTTTGTTAGGGTGGCGTCAATTAATATTATTAGTTCAGTGGCCTGTGTCTGTATTTACGTTTGGAAAAGCAAAAGGCAACAATAAGAGCTGGCCTAATTCTGCAATACCCCTGTTCCTGAACCATCTCCCAGACCTCCCCAATAAGCAATAAGTATGAAGCATGCTTAGAGGCTTAGGAAGACTAGATCTCAAAGGCTTCCATTTTGACTCTTGTGCTGTGCTTAGTCGCTCAGAATTTGACCTATTTTGTTAGGGTGGCGTCAATTAATATTATTAGTTCAGTGGCCTGTGTCTGTATTTACGTTTGGAAAAGCAAAAGGCAACAATAAGAGCTGGCCTAATTCTGCAATACCCCTGTTCCTGAACCATCTCCCAGACCTCCCCAATAAGCAATAAGTATGAAGCATGCTTAGAGGCTTAGGAAGACTAGATCTCAAAGGCTTCCATTTTGACTCTTGTGCTGTGCTTAGTCGCTCAGCCGTGTCGACATTTTGCAACCCCGTGGACTGTTGCCCACCAGGCTCCTCTGTCCGTGGGATTCTCCAGGCAAGAATATTGGAGTGGGTTGCCATACCCTCCTCCAGGGGTCTACCCAATTCAGGGATTGAACCTAAGTCTCCCACATTGCAGGTGAATTCTTTACCATCTGAGCCACCAGGGAGTCCCAACAGGGAGACTCTTAGGATATAACTATTTTTTAAGTGATGATGTAGAAATAAGATTATTTGGAATGTTAGTAAAGCATTGACTAGATGTTTATAATTCAACATAATTTCTGCCAACCTTTTAGAACTCCCCATGGACTTTCTAAAAGGCTGTAAGACACAGTCTAAATAATAGTGGAGTAAAATGATAACTTTGGAAAGGAGAAAAAATGATTGGGATAAGAAATTGAGGAAAAGAGGGAAAATAAAACAAGCAATAAGGAAAGATGCATTTAACGTATATTGTGTGGGATCAAGTAGTGCAACTAGAAAGAGTTATTTCAAAGAGTAATGTGCTCTTTACCTTGACAATTACCCTTGACCAACACCCACAAAGGCTTACATAGAAGCCTGCCCAATTACCTAGGACTCATAAGTTTCCCAAAAGCATTGTCCCTTTAGAAACATAGACCTTAACAACCACAGAGGCTATATATTGTTACCCTGCTTATTTAACTTATATGCAGAGTACATCATGAGAAATGCTGGGCTGGAAGAAGCACAAGCTGGAATCAAGATTGCCAGGAGAAATATCAGTAACTTCATATATGTAGATGACACCACCCTTATGGCAGAAAGCAAAGAACTAAAGAGCCTCTTGAAGAAAGTGAAAGAAGAGAATGAAAAAGTTGGCTTAATACTTAACATTCAGAAAACTAAGATCATGGCATCTGGTTTCATCACTTCATGGCAAATAGATGGGGAAACAATGGAAACAGTGACAGACTTTATTTTGGGGGGCTCCAAAATCACTGCAGATGGTGACTGCAGCCATGAAATTAAAAGACGCTTGCTCCTTGGAAGAAAAGTTATGACCAACCTAGACAGCATATTAAAAAGCAGAGACATTACTTAGCTGACAAAGGTCTGTCTAGTCAAAGCTATGGTTTTTCCAGTAGTCATGTATGGATGCGAGAGTTGGACTGTAAAGAAAGCTGAGCACTGAAGAATTGATGTTTTTGAACTGTGGTGTTAACCTAGACAGCATATTAAAAAGCAGAGACATTACTTAGCTGACAAAGGTCTGTCTAGTCAAAGCTATGGTTTTTCCAGTAGTCATGTATGGATGTGAGAGTTGGACTGTAAAGAAAGCTGAGCACTGAAGAATTGATGTTTTTGAACTGTGGTGTTGGAGAAGACTCTTGAGAGTTCCTTGGACTGCAAGGAGATTCAACCAGACCATCCTAAAGGAAATCAGTCCTGAATATTAATTGGAAGGGCTGATGTTGAAGCTGAAACTCCAATACTTTGGCCACCTGATGCAAAGAGCTGACTCTTTTGAAAAGACCCTGATGCTGGGAAAGATTGAGGGCAGGAGGAGAATGGGACGACAGAGGATGAGATGTTTGGATGGCATCACCGACTCAATGGACGTGAATTTGAGCAAGCTTTCGGAGTTGGTGATGAACAGGGAAGCCTGGTGTGCTGCAGTTCACGGGGTTGCAGAGTAGGACACAACTGAATGACTGAACTGAACTGAATTGAACAACCATAGAAGAACTCTAAACCAGTTACCTAGTCAATGTAATCAACTTAGGACCGTCTTCAAAAATTATGAAATAACAGCTAAAAATCACTAGATAATTGCATAAAATTAGTAGCATGAAAGAGAAGGGCAAGAGGAACATATAGACCTGAAAGGAAATAGAGGTAACTGAAGACATAGTAGCTAACTTCCAAAAATCTATAAATAATATCCTAAATAAACTGAGAAAATCTGGCATCTATAAAATGAAACTATGTCATGATAAAGAAGTAGAGAACTAAAATATGATATAGAAATAAAAAAGTGAAAGTGAAAGTCACTCAGTCGTGTCTGACTCTTTGCGATCCCATGGACTATTCAGTCCATGGAATTCTCCAGGCCCAAATACTGGAGTGGGTAGCGTTCCCTTCTCCAGGGGATCTTCCCAACCCAAAAATGTTAAAGGATGAATTAAAAAATAGTATGGACTACTCCTCACACCTCAAAAAGTCATCCCTTTTTGATACCTATTTCTTTGACAAAGATTTTAAAAGAAGTTAAAATCCAACATTGGCAAAGATGAAAGGAATTAGGTACTCTTAAAATCTACTTTTGAAATCAGATTTCCAAAGGATATCTATTATTAAGTAATTGCGGTTTTGCATTATTGAACTTTGCCATTTGATATTGGAATAAATTCTGAAATCAATGTGGTTACGTTATGCATCATTTTAATGCACATTTCTTGCTTTATACTTTTTGCTAATGAATTATTACTTGTTTATTTTATATATATTTTACATTATGGAAATGATGTTAGACAAAAAGCAAAATCGAGCCATTTTCTTATTCAAGTTCAAAATGGTCCATAAAGCAGCAGAGCCATTCTCAACATAAATAATGCAATTGGCCCAGGAACTGCTAATGAACATGCAGGGCAGTGAAGTTTTGCAAAGGAGATCAGAGCCTTGAAGATGAGGAGCACAATGGATGGCCACTGGATGTTTACAATAACCAGTTGAAAGCCATCACTGAAGCTGCTCCTCTTACAGCTAAATGAGAAACTGCCAAAGAACTCAGTGTCAACCATTCTATGGTCATTTGGCATTTGAAGCAAACTGGAAAGGTGAAAAAACTTGATAAGTGGCTGCCTCATGAGCCGAAATCAAATTAAAAAAATAATCATTTTGAAGTGTCTTATGCTACCCAACAACAACAAAGCATTTTTCAATCAGATTGTGGCCTGTGATGTAAAGTGGATTTTATACAACCAGGGACAACTAGCTCAGTGGTTGGACCAAGAAAACACTCCAAAACACTTTCCAAAGTCAAACTTGCACCCCCCAAAAAGGTCACGATCACTCTTTGGCGGTCTGCTGCCGTTCCAATCCGCTACAGTCTTCTGAATCCCTGTGAAACCATTACATCAGAGAAGTATGTTCAGCAAATTGATGAGATGCACCAAAAACTGAAATGCCTGAAGCCAGCACGGGTCAACAGAAAGTGCCAATTCTCAGTGACAATACGCACCACACATCTCACAACCAGTGCTTCAGAAGTTGAACGAATTGGGCTATGAAGCTTTACCTCATCTGCCATATTCACCTGGCCTCTCGCCAACTGACTGCCACTTCTTCAAGCATCTCAACAACGTTTTGCAGGAAAAATGCTTCCACAACCAGAAGGACACAGAAATTGCTTTTCAAGAGTTCACTGAATCCTGAAGCATGGATTTTTATGCTACAGGAATAAACAAACTTATTTCTCATTGGCAAAAATGTATTGATTGTAATCGCTCCTATTTTGATTAATAAAGATATGCTTGAGCCTAGTTACAATGATTTAAAATTCAGGGTCTGAAATGCAATTACTTTTGCACCAACCGAAATAATAACAATATGTGTCTAAAACCTTTTAATAGTCACACTCTTAAACTAATATATATATGATGGATAAACAACAAGGTCCTACTATATAGCACAGGGAACTATATTCAATATCCTGTAATAAACCAAAATGAAAAAGAATATTGTAAATGTATATATAGCCCAATCACTTTGCTGTACACCAGAAACCAACACACCACTGTAAATCAACTATACTCCAATACAATTTATTTAAGGAAAAAAAAGAGTAATTGGGGGCCACCTTGGAGGCTGTCTACCACAGGCCAAACTAACTTTTCCCTTTGTGTGTTTCTGTACTTTGTAATCACTATTCTGTTTTTTCCCTGGGTAGATATTTTTAGAATTTTTCATTACATTAGAGAG
The DNA here is from genome assembly GCA_006410635.1 of Cephalophus harveyi. Taxonomy (NCBI): domain Eukaryota; kingdom Metazoa; phylum Chordata; class Mammalia; order Artiodactyla; family Bovidae; genus Cephalophus; species Cephalophus harveyi. Next base: position 335,994 of record SJYT01046847.1, read on the forward strand.
TAAGATTTTCCACCAGTAAAAAAAAAAAAAAAAGGTGCACTCTTTAGATATTCAACTAACAATTCCATTTCTAGGATATTAAACTGAGGAAATGAACATGGACATATGTAAAGAAATATATATGAATATGTCCATCATAATACTGTTGATATAAGCAAATCACTAGAAATAATATAAATGTCCAAAAATATGATTTTGTTTAAATATATTATGATGAACATTTATAAAGGAAAATTGTAACTCTGTTTTAAAGTGTAAGATTGATTTTAATTTATGGATATAAAAACAATCATCATTCTTAGGTGAAATAACATGTTACAAATACTATTAAGGGCAAAATTCCATTCTTTCACTTACATATTTTAATTTCTAAGAAGGTACATATAGAAAAAAGGGATTAGAAAAACATAAAGCAAAATGTTACTTTGGTCTCTTGCTAGTGAAGCTATAGATGTATTTTTTTAAGCACATTATATTAAGCATGGCTTAAAAATTTAAAGAGGTAGTAGGATATAGCTAGTAGTTTAAGTTGGGGAAAGATGTCCAATAGGGACAGAAGGTCAAAATGGAACTCCAGGAAACTAACATTTAAAGAAAAGCAGAAATCATCAAAACAACAGAAACAGAACTAATAACACATATGTATAGGCAGAAAGAAAATTTGAAGATAATGCTTCTAGACATAAAAGGAGGTCAATTTCAAAAGGATAAGTTTCAACAGTGTCAAAATGTATACAGTTCGCTTAACAATAGGATCACCATTAACATTCTCTGTCCCCAATACCCATGGGATGGTGAGAAGAGAGGAGACCTCCAGAACGAACTGATTCTTCAAGAAGATCAAGTGAGAATAGGAAGTGAAAGAGTGGCTAATAACTTTAATAGAGGCGGAGAGGAAATGTTTTCCTCAAGTTGGGAAAGTACATCACGGAATAGCTGTGAAACTCATGAGAAAATGCCAAGGAGGCTATTTTGAAAGATGGAAAATATCATATAATTGCAGGAAGTTACAGTTTTACCATTTCTATGGAGATTTAAAAGCCAATGTTCTTGAATGTGTCCCTTTTAAGTCCATTCCAAAAAATGGACCAGAGGACTAACAAGAATTATGCTAATAGACTAGAACCAGTAAGAGCCGGTCCCTACTGCTTCACTCCATTGTAGAAAGGTTCAGAATCTATGTGGGTAAATCATCCTTATTCCACTTGTCCCTCCAGCCTGGAGAATCCAATTTCTATATCTGGACAATGCAATATAAATAAACTTCTTAAAGGAAAAGTTATTGCCTATACTAGACTTAATAATACTTAATTTGTCACATTTATAAAACCAAAACTGCAACTTTAAAATATTAAAGCAACTTTTGTAGTTTTAACTTGAACCTTTGAAACCCTAGTTCCTAAAGGTTCTGTTACCACACATCTAATTATTTTTTACTGGAGACCTTCCTTACAGCTGAGTTCTCCCTCCATGGGGCTCAGCTTCTTTTCTCCCTTCTCTGACATCTTCTCCCCTTCTCGTTCCCTGGCCACTGCCTACTGTCACCCTGGCAAATTTCTGTTCACTTCTTATACAGAATCATTTATCTCTATTCTCTGCTATGGCCTTACAGACCAGAGTGACTCAAACTCAAAGTGAAGAATTACCCGAGGGTCTTGTTAAAATGTGTTTTCTGAGTCAACAGGTGTAAAGTAGTGCTAGAGATACTTCATTTCTTTTTTTTTTTTTTCTTAAAAAATTTTTTTTTTATTATGGACTACTTTAACATCTTCATTCAATCTGGTAAAATATGGCTTCTGCTCTATGTTTAGCTTTTGACAATGAGGTGTGTGGGTCCTTAGCTGCCCGACGAGGGACTGAACCGGCATTCCCTGCATTGGAAGGTGAAGTCTTAACCACTGGACTGCCAGGTAAGTCCCTTCATTTCTAATAAATTCCCCAGTAATTGGGCTTCCCTGGTGGCTCAGATGGTAAAGCATCTGCCTGAAATGTAGGAGACCCGGGTTCGGTCCCTAGGTCAGGAAGATCCCCTGGAGCAGGAAATGGCAACCCACTCTAGTACTCTTGCCTGGAAAATTTTACGGACTGAGGAGCCTGGCAGGCTACAGTCCATGGGGGTCGCAAAGAGTCGGACATGACTGAGTGACTCCACTTTTCCATGATGTTTCTGCTCACCGGACGACACTTGAGTGTAAAGCAATAGACCATGTTTTGGGGACTTCACAGCCTAAGTCTAAAGCCATTTTCAAGGCAATTTCTAAAATAATAACAATTCTCACCATAGGAACAATTTTAATATTAACTGTTACAATATTTTTTTCAGGCTGCCACTTTAACAGCCAACTTAATGTCATTATACAAAGTTCCCAGGTGGTCTGTTAGTTGCTGCTGCTGCTAAGTCACTTCAGTCGTGTCTGACTCTGTGTGACCCCATAGACAGCAGCCCACCAGGCTTCCCCCGTCCCTGGGATTCTCCAGGTAAGAACACTGGAGTGGGTTGCCATTTCCTTCTCCAATGCATGAAAGTGAAAAGCGAAAGGGAAGTTGCTCAGTCATGTCCGACTCTTCGCGACCCCATGGACCGCAGCCTACCTGGCTCTTCTGTCCATGGGATTTTCCAGGCAGGAGAAATGGAGTGGGGCGCCATCGCCTTCTCTGAGTCTGTTACTAGGAATAGTTAATTATGCTCTCTCTCTATGACAAATTCTACTCAGATAGTTAAAACAACTTCACACTGTGTAATATACATTACCAAAAGTTTAAATGGGCAATACGTATTTGTCCTTCTCTTAGAGGAAGAAACATGAACCTTAATCTTGGAGGAAAAATGTATGTAACAGGAAAAATGCCGACCAAACATTCCATGTGCTTTCTTGGGTTGAGTACTATTACAGTATAAGCCAATGTGAGTTTTGTCACTTCCATGCTATGCAGTCGAGAACAAGCGGGCCTCCTCCATTGCTTTCTTTTCTTTCAGGGACACTGGGGGCCATGTGTTCCAGATGGTACAACTAAAGATGTAAGAGATTTACACCAACCACACTGGACTTCACACAACTGAAAAATTAACTCATTTTGCTAAGTTACTGAGATTTGGTGATTTGAGTATTAATTTGAAGATTTGTGGATTAAAGTGTTATCACTCCATATCTTATCTTTTATTTGTTCTCTCATGGAGTTACCATGGAGTTCGGGTTCAGCTCCCTGGACTTCTGTCCTATGAACCTATGAGATAATACATTGTATTATTTTAGGATGCTAAGTTTACGGTTATTTGTTACATAACAATAGAAAGCTAATAGAAAAAGGTGTATATGATTTTGAATCAGGCTGGATGTACTCAGTTCAGTCGCTCAGTTCAGTTCAGTCGCTCAGTCGTGTCCGACTCTTTGCGACCCCATGAATCGCAGCACGCCAGGCCTCCCTGCGCATCACCAACTCCCGGAGTTCACTCAGACTCACCTCCATCGAGTCTGTGATGCCATCCAGCCATCTCATCCTCGGTCGTCCCCTTCTCCTCCTGCCCCCAATCCCTCCCAGCATCAGAGTCTTTTCCAATGAGTCAACTCTTAGCATGAGGTGGCCAAAGTCCTGGAGTTTCAGCTTTAGCATCATTCCTTCCAAGGAAATCTCAGGGCCTATCTCCTTCAGAATGGACTGGTTGGATCTCCTTGCAGTCCAAGGGGCTCTCAAGAGTCTTCTCCAACACCACAGTTCAAAAGCATCAATTCTTCAGTGCTCAGCCTTCTTCACAGTCCAACTCTCACATCCATACATGACCACAGAAAAAACCATAGCCTTGACTAGATGGACCTTAGTCAGCAAAGTAATGTCTCTGCTTTTGAATATGCTATCTAGGTTGCTCAGTCACTCAGTCATGTCCAATTCTTTGTGATCCCATGGACTGCAGCATGCCAGGATTCCTTGTCCATCACCAACTACTGGAGCTTGCTCTAACTTATATCCATCGAGTCGGTGATGCCATCCAATCATCTCATTCTCTGTCATCTCCTTCTCCTCCTGCCTTCAATCTCTGCCAGCATCAGGGTCTTTTCCAATGAATCAGTTCTTCACATCAGGGAGCCAAAGTATTGGTGTTTCAGCTTCAGCATCAGTCCTTCTGATGAATATTCAGGGTTGATTTCCTTTAGGATGGACTGGTTAGATCTCCTTGCAGCCCAAGGAACTCTCAAGAGTCTTCTCCAACACCACAGTTCAAAAGCATCAATTCTTTGGTGCTCAGCTTTCTTTAGAGTCCAACTCTCACATCTGTATGTGACTAATGGAAAAACCATAGCTTTGACTAGATGGACCTTTATGGGCAAAGTAAAGTCTCTGATTTTTAATATGCTGTCTGGTTGGATTGCTAATTTTGTGCCATATGTGAGCTAGAGCCACCAGCTTCGGTTCTAACAGCTGGCTAGGCTGGCAAATGCCATTCCAGAGAAAAACCTTGGCACACACTGAACAACAATGAAAAGCCAAATATTCCCTGACATAGTATAAAAGAAAGACTATACAAAGGATAGGAGATTGATGTCCTGCTTGAATTGTTCATGTGATTCTTACCTATTCACCAACTTACTTATCCTCCCCACTTCCTAATACAGAAAAAAAAAGAATATGTTTTCATGATCATCATAGATTATTGAGGAAATCATCAGAATTTTAAAAAAACTGTACTGGCTGTTCTCCCTAGATTAGAAATCCTGCTGGAAGGAGCTGCAACAAAAACTGGGCTCCCAGATTTCTCAAGTGCCATGAGAGAAAGCTGGGTGGTTGAGCTTAGGCATCAGCCTATACTGACCTGAATCAGTCAGTAGTCAAATCTTGGAGAAAGGATTAACAGGCAAGGATCTCCCAAGATGGAAATGGAAAGAGAACTCAAAAAATTATTCATTGAAGTTTTCACCCCAAAATTCTCTGGGTTAGCAAATAATACAATGAAATCACCACCTCATCTTAATTAGCAATGTTGAATCTGGATAAATCCAAAACCTCTTGAATAAAGGAGAAGAGAGATGCCTTTGAGGAAGCATCTGTAAACTTTTTTCCTAGTTTTTCCCAAAGCAAAACAAATGCACTGAGTAACTGCACTAAAACAAAACTTTAGTCATTATTACATACCTAAGATCTAAGATCAAAACACCGAAGATATAAAGTATCTGTTTAGAACTGAGGTTTATGAGCCTCAGCTGATAAAGGGAATTCTTTCCTGAAACTATAGGTCCCATAAGACTCAGTCTTCAAACTGCGATTCCTTCCCCAGATCTGAGAACATGAAACTGTTTTCAGCAGCAATCTGGTCACATTGGAATATTCCTGCTCAAGTGAGAAACAAGTTGTTATATACCTGGGTGTCTATCACTAAGATGGCAGAATAGATTTTGATGGACCTCTTATATTTGAGGCATATTCATTCCAATTTTAGATGTTCTACTCTGAGCTTTTAACCATGAGTCTAAAAACTGCCAAATGTAGGTGGGAACCAAAACAAGAGAATGCGCTCCAGCTAGTCCAAAGTTCACCTCACGCAGTCTGTCATGTAGGCTGGCCAATGACTCATCAGATCCAACTGGAGTCAAATGGTCCACAGGATGGCAGGGTACGCTTGAGAGACTGTAGCAAGCCCCAGAAGAATTTCAGTAGTGTTCCCTTTCAGTTGGGGGCAAGTCACATTTCTTTCAGCAACTATTTTCCCTTTGAGAAACTGTTCCTGGTGTCCTTTTGGACTTATGTGAAGATCTGAACACAGGACCACTTTGTGATTTGAACAGCTCATCACGAACTAGATGGCATGTTTTTCATCCAGCCATAAATTTAGTTATGGCAGCAGTTCAGTGTTCAAATGGTATGAATGGGATGAGCTAAAAGGAATGCTAAGTGGCCTGGGCTGATTGCTCACTCTCTTGACTTCTTTCTGTCCCTTTAGTCCCTTCATAGACTCAAGAGGAAAGGCCTATGACCAAGAACAAAAATGAAAAGATGTACCAACATGAGCCAGAGGTAGCCCTGCTACAAAGCTACAGCCATAAATGAACTACAGCCTCTCTCAAGGGTGATCCTAAAGGGCATGGGAGAAACAAAACCCTCACAATGGGCAGACAGATAAGCAGTTTTTCTCATTGTCTGCTTTGTTTAGAATAAGAAATTATCTGAGATCAGGATCTAGGCTACTTTCTCACTGGTTACAAATGGTCTGTCCAGCTATTCAGAGACCTGCTAAGAGTTAGATCTTAGGCCTAGAAACAAAGAAGTTTGGGCAAGAACTGCCCCAGAGCTGAGAATATTTGAGTTCGAAGTCAGTGTTCACAAGACAGGCCCATGCCAGAGATTCTAAATTATAAAAAGGGATACAATGGCCCATTTAATGATTTTCAGTTGTGTTTCTTCTCAAGGTAATCTGGGGCAAGGCTCATAAACTCAAAAGTCAACAAGTGTCAGCTAGGTTCCATAAATAAAGGAAAAGAATTTGGTGACAAACAATGAGGAATACTTGGAATTATGGCAATCTTGAGAAGGTCCAACTCTCTGTGACGCTGTGGACTGTAGCCCTCCAGGCTCCTCTGTCCACAGAATTTTCTGGGTTAGAATCCTGGAGTGGGTTGCCATTTCCTTCTCCAGGGGATCTTTCCAACCCAGGGATTGAACCGGTCTGCCACACTGCAGGCAGATTCTTTACCATCTGAGCCAGCAAGGAATTTACTGAGATGGTTTATTCCATAGAAAAAAGGGTGTTGGTCACTCAGTCGTGTCCGACTCTTTGCGACTCCAGGGACTGTAGCCCAGCAGGCTCCTCTGTCCATGGAATTCTCCAGGCATGAATATTAAAGTGGGTTACCATTTCCTTCTCCAGGGGATCTTCCCCACCCAGGGATCAAACTCGGGTCTCCTGGATTATAGGCAGATTCATGACCACATGAGCCACCAGGGAAGCCCTCCAAGTCACCGAGAGATGAATTTAAATGGAAATAAATGTTTGGTAAGAAGTGATAAATGTATCACAATACAAATTTTGACAATATTGTTTGTTTTGGGTTCATTAATGAAGCTGTGGTTATACGACATTATAGAATCAGACACAATCAAATGGACAAAGAAAACTTAGATCATTAGTGGAGAAGACATGGAAGTTTGCTTTCTTTTTTTTTTAGCTGTACCACATGGCTTGCAGGATCTTGGGTCCCTGACCAGGATAGAACCCAGGCCCAGGGCAGTAAAAGTGCTGAGTTCTAAGTACTGGACCTCCAGGGAATTCCCCAGTGACCTTCTATGTACTATTTGCTTGTATAACTGAATATTCAGCACTTAAGCTTTTGCTATGTTTCAAAAGTTACTTTCTTCAACTTTGTATAATTTTTTAATAGTTGAGGACTAGAAAGAATTTGCTCAATATTTTAAAAATGCTAAATGCTGGGAGGTAGTGACAAGCATCTGAAAATTCTTAACTATGTCATAAGTAGAAGTTTAACCAATAATTGGATAATTAAAAAGAAAAACATCAATGTTAAGATATTTCCTATCCAGGTTAATGTTAGCACAGGGAACATTCCTTACATAGTACTTATCCTGGGTTCAGTTCAGTTCAGTTCAGTTCAGTCGCTCAGTCGTGTCCAACTCTTTGCGACCCCATGAATCGCAGCACGCCAGGCCTCCCTGTTCACCACCATCCCTCGGAGTTCACCCAGACTCACGTCCATTGAGTCCGTGATGCCATCCAGCCATCTCATCCTCTGTCGTCCCCTTCTCACATTCATACACGACCACAGGAAAAACCATAGCCTTGACTAGATGGACCTTAGTCGGCAAAGTAATGTCTCTGCTTTTGAAAATACTATCTAGGTTGGACATAACTTTTCTTCCAAGGAGTAACTGTCTTCTATTAACCAATTTAAATCATTTTCCTGAAATAATAGGCCCTACATTCCTTAGAATCATTAGGGTTAGTGATTGATTAGGACTGTATTTGATTTTTCACATGTTCTGATTTCACAGCAAGGACCTAGTTTTACCCAACTGCATTCATTCACTACCAAGACACAATGACTCAAGTAAACAAACGGGTTATCCCTCAAAACCAAATTAATAGACTTTTCCAATAAATAAATGTTCTAATTGTTCACTAGGAGGCCATTAAAAGTTGCAAGCATTTGAGTTTTTACCAAACATGTGCTGAAACAATTTTGCCCTAAGATCAAGGAGAGTTGAGAAGACTGACAAAGAACTTTAAGTCTTTCTGTAATTGCTTTCCACTCTACTTTAAAAGTAACAATCACTGTGATTTCACAATAAGAAATAATTCTATAATTTTTTCAAACTTCATCGAAAAAAAAAGGTAGCTCTGAATCAGCTCTAGCTGAATCTTGCTATGTTAGAATGTGGGCCCAGTATTGCCAGATCTTTGTTTTCCAAAGAAGTCATAAAAACAAATTTTTAGATGAAATTTTAGGATTTTTAAACTGCTACGAGGAGTAACACACAAGTCTCTGGGTACATATGGCCTTCCGGCTGTTGCTTTGTTCTCTCAGGTTAGTGTCTGTTCAATACTCATAAAAAAAGCAGCCGTGGTGGCAAGGGTGGAGACTACATATATACTCAGTTACATAGATTTTCCTTCACAGAGGGCCACCAGCCCAGACTCTTGCTCCTAAAAAAGACCCACCAAATCTGTTAGCAGAATTGCTATTCATTCAGCTGTTGGAAATGGGACAGATTACAAAATCCAACCCATTACCTGGTGACTGGCTGACTAGCTAGGGCACTTTTTAAATGAAGAAGCAGCAGTTCGTACTCAAAGGTAGAGAGATTTACTCTTCATTTAGACTTAATTTTTCTATCAGCACGAATACTGGTGGACTTGTTCGATGCTTTATGCTAAGCCACCCAACTTTACCTCTAAGGAATTAATTCCACAAAAGAAATAAGTCAATGGGATGATTATTTTGGCTTTCATTGGTTCATTATGTTTTATGGAATTATGCACTGATCAATTATTGAGAGCTCAGTTAGTGCCCTTTGAGACAAAAACAGTCTCAAAGTGTTGCTTCTCCAGTATTGCTACTATACATAGCAGCAATTGTAAGGGAAGAGATGGAAAAATCATCCAGAGGTAGGAACAACAGGGCTGAGATTCTTCCTCAATAAGTGTGTGGTTCATCTCACTGAGAGGAACAACAACAACAAAAAGAAACATGAAGAACTGCCTAAAAGCAAGAGACATATGAATTGGGTAGTGAAGCAGGAAGTCATGAATACCAGTCCTAGCTTAAAACCAAGAGACACAGGCAACCCCTAAAGCCAGTACCCATATTCCCTTGCTTGTTCTTTGTAAAAATATTTTTTGGTATACAGGATGTGTTTGTATTCTAATATATCATCCCAATCCATACCACACTAACACAGAACTGTGACTGAACTAGAGGAGACCTGGATATCATCTGATGATACTAAACTAGGTAATGGTAGCCTTGGGCCTTCTTCTCTGAGAGTGGTGACTGGAATCTGTTCAAGAGAGGTCCTTTCTACTGTACATTAGTTTATGCATTATATTAGAAATATCTGCATTGCTTTAGAAATATTTTTCAAACAGTGTTCATGGATAAAGGGTATGTATGTATATTGTACAGCCAATTGGAATGTGTAGACTTCTGTTATTTCTGCTTCCTTCCTAGCATCCATTCCTTTGTGGGAGTGGTCCTTCCGACACTCTTCCTGATTCTAGTGAGCTGTCAATCACAGGACTCCAGAAATAAGCTAAGCCAAAATAAGCAGGCTCTCTTTTCTAAGAAATTCAATCATGAATGGGTATACACAGAACGAGAAGGTAGTTAGAACTGGGTTATCTGATGGCAGCTCCTAACAGTGAGCACATGAGTTTCCACTACACAGATCACCTAAATGCCCAAGTCCCTGGCTTCCCTAGGCCTGGTAATTCAACACACCATTACATAGCCTTCCAATCAATTCACTCAGCTTTTTTTCCCCCTCTTTTTTTATTTCTTCTTTTCTTTCTTTTTCTCTCTTCCTCTTCCTTCTTTACTTCCTTCCCTTTGGCTTTAGTTATCAAGAGTCACTGCTGTTGCTTATAGCTAAAGAATATTAATATAGGTATTATCAAGCTTCTCACATTTTTCTCAGTATTTTAAACATTTAAATATGAATAGATATCACTTAGCTATTAAAGAGTTTACTGAACTTGGTGGACAGAAAAGGTTGATTATGAAAAGCAAGACTCTATATCCTAGATGTGATTAACAGCACAAGAATATGGCACAGGGTGTTGTTATTGATGATGATGCTGTATACCAGACATTGTCTCTAACTCTTCCAGCACCAACCCCAACTCTAATCTAAACTTGATAAAAATCTCTCCACCAGTGCAACACATTTTGAACTCTGAAATAAAGGGAATTTAAGAAAAGACAAAGCTAGATAAATGGTAAAAAAAAAAAAAAATTCAGAAAAGGAAAGAAAAAAGTAGAAAAGAGAAGGAAAACATGAGTCATTAATGTCAAGGGCAGACACCTAAGCAGAAGTGGATGTCTGGAAAGGACCAAATTAGCACAGCCAAAGGGGGCATCCTCTTTCCTCTATTTTTCTTCACACAGCCTTTAGTGTGGCATACAATATATAAAAGAATAAACTTTAAATCAATAGATAGATATACATATAGATCCAAATCTATATGTATGCATGTCTGAAAAGTCAGTTCATATCTCTGAACAATTTCAAAAAAGTTTATAAACTTTTT
>SJYT01046847.1:353281-400581 GCA_006410635.1 Cephalophus harveyi
CAGTCACATGCACAACTGGGTATTGTTTTCGCTTTGGCTCCATCCCTTCATTCTTTCTGGACTTATTGCTCCACTGATCTCCAGTAGCATATTGGGCACCTAATGACCTGGGGAGTTCCTCTTTTGATATCCTATCATTTTGCCTGTTCATACTGTTCATGGGGTTCTCAAGGCAAGAATACTGAAGTGGCTTGCCATTCCCTTCTCCAGTGGACCAAGTTCTGTCAGCTCTCTCCACCATGACCCGCCCGCCTTGGGTTGCCCTGCAGGCATGGCTTGGTTTCATTGAGTTAGACAAGGCTGTGGTCCTAGTGTGATTAGATTGACTAGTTTTCTGTGAGTATGGTTTCAGTATGTCTGCCCTCTGATGCCCTCTTGCACCACCTATCATCTTACTTGGGTTTCTCTTACCTTGGGTGTGGGGCATCTCTTCACGGCTGCTTCAGCAAAGCACAGCCGCGGCTCCTTACCTTGGACGAGGAGCTGTTCCTGACCTTCAACGTGGGTGTCTATTATCTGCATCCTCATTACTCTCTACCATGTCTACTAAAAGTTGGTACTGGTCATCTGCCTCTACAAAGATTAAGTCATTAGCCACTGAAGCTGCTGACCTTCAACAGACCCTGAAACAGAGTTCAGGGTGGAGATCAGGCAAGAGGCACTCTGTGCTCTGGGAAAAATTGACAGAATGGGCCTTCAGCAAGTTACATATTTTCAGATTTTATGATGCCAAATTCTTGCATCTTCTCATATCTAAAAAACCACTAAAACTGTTAACAGTGATAGATGCTCCGTGTCACTAGCTGTAAGCCTCTGCCAAAATTTGGGCTTGCTTACATATACCACCCCACCTCTGACAAAAATCGTACAATACTGACCTTTCTGCTACATCTTTAGAACAGCTTATTAACGTCATTTGAGATGTTCTCTCCCCAACTGTAGTCCTCATTTTGCCCCCAATAAAAATCTAACTTGCAACTCTCATGTTGTGCATTTTTTTTTTTAGTCCACAAATACTAGAATGTAAAATACAACCACAAGGGCAGGAATTTTTAAATGTTTTGTTCACAACTATTTTCTTAGTGCCTAGAATAGTGACTACTACATAAACATTCACCTAAATTCAATTTAATAGTATAAGTCTGGCAACATTTATGCCCAAATCTCTCTATGTATCTCTCTATGTATATTTCACATTTATACATGGGTATTATGTGAATTTAAATTAACCAGACTGAGAAAGACAAGTGCTGCATGTAATCACTTACACGTATAATTTTTAAAAAGTCAAATTCATTGAAATAGAGAGTCAAATGGTGGTTTTAGGGGCTGAGAGGTGGAGAAATGAGGAGAGGCTGATAAAGGGAACCAACTTTCAGTTATAGGATGAATACATTTTGAGGATCTAACTTACAGCATGGTGACTAAATTTAACTGTACTGCATTGTATACTTGAAATTTGCTAAGACAGTAGCAAAGTCTCACCCCTCCCCCAAAAGAAAGAAGAAAGGAAAAAAAGAAGGAATGTGAGCCTGTGGATGTGTTAATTAACTTGATTGTGGAAATCATTTCACAATGTATACATACATCAAATCATCAGATTGTACACATCACATATATTGCAATTTTATTTGTTAATTTTATCTCAATAAAACTGGAGAGAAAGAAAAGAAACCAGGTAATATTTAGGATGCAAATTCAACAGTGTCTGAAAAATGAAGCAAGAGTCTTAATTAAAATGATGACAGCAAGACTGTTTTTTCACTCAACAAATAGGTTAGTACTGTGGCAAAACAGCCACAAAATTACAGTGGCTTAAAACAAGTGTTTATTTTTTGGTTATAGGCAGTCTACTATAGGACTTTCTAGGCAGCTGTCTTCCATATGTTGCCTCATCATTCCACGCTATTTTTATGTTGTAGTACTTCAGAGGTAAAGTAGGCTTCCATAGTTAGCATTGCACAAGAAGACAGAACATGAAGAATTGTGGACCAGTTCTTAAATGCCTTCACCGAAAAGTAATACAGCCAGCACACTCATATTTCACTGAACAAAGGAGGTCTTATGTCTTCAAGACAGTGGGAGTATCTATCTCATGTGCTTGCAAAAGTAAAAGAGAACTGGAAATAGTGAGCAGTACATGTCCATCAAACCATTTAATGTAATGAAAAACTAACAGTCAGCTAGTTAACTAACTGACCAACTGTATATTGGTATCAGAAATGTTTGGTAATGTACCACTACCAGTATTAGCCTGACATGAAGTAGAGCAAGGGTTAAGCATAGTTCCAGAAATGCTCAAGGACAGTAAGTATAGTACAGCTCTCCAGGTACAGAAGTCTAATAGTTATTAGATTCTCCAAGAGAACATATTTTTTAAGAAACAGTAGAGGAACGAAGTCAGATTTTAAGGACTATAAATAGGAAGCTGATACAGGAATAATCAGTGAGATCAGAAGATAACCAAAATAGTATATAATTGTGGAAACAAAGGAAGGAAAGAATTTTAGAAGTGCTAACCGTATTAATTGTAGTTACAGAGGTGTTATAGTATCTGGAAGGGCACTCTGGGGAGAGGCAGCCTAGCACTGATGAGGAATGGCTGGTTCAGTTAGGAAAGTACTAGAGGTCCTACACTCTGGAGAAGCTGGAAAGAAAACTGAAGTTATTAAGATAGGAAAATGCGAACAGAGAACAAGATACCTAACAGTTTGGAGACTGTTATGGGAGGAGATATACCGTAAATATTTATGGGACAGGTATCACCACCTTCAGAAATCTACGGTTTGCTAGAAACTGCACCTGAGCTTTATTTTTCTCATTTCATCATCTTAGCAGCCCTGCAAAGTGGGTATTGTGATTCCCATTTCACAAATGAGGTTATTTGAGCTCAGAGCCAGTATCCCCATGGAAAAGAAACGCAAAAAAGCAAAATGGCTGTCTGGGGAGGCCTTACAAATAGCTGTGAAAAGAAAAGAAGTGAAAAGCAAAGGAGAAAAGAAAAGATATAAGCATCTGAATGCAGAGTTCCAAAGAAGGCAAGAAGAGATAAGAAAGCCTTCCTCAGGTATCAATGCAAAGAAATAGAGGAAAACAACAGAATGTGAAAGACTAGAGATCTCTTCAAGAAAATTAGAGATACCAAGGGAACATTTCATGCAAAGATGGGCTCGATAAAGGACAGAAATGGTATGGACCTAACAGAAGCAGAAGATATTAAGAAGAGGTGGCAAGAATACACAGAAGGACTGTACAAAAAAGATCTACATGACAAAGATAATCACGATGGTGTGATCACTCACCTAGAGCCAGACATCCTGGAATGTGAAGTCAAGTGGGCCTTAGAAAGCATCAATATGAACAAAGCTAGTGGAGGTGATGGAATTCCAGCTGAGCTATTTCAAATCCTGAAAAATGATGCTATGAAAGTGCTTCACTCAATATGCCAGCAAATTTGGAAAACTCAGCAGTGGCCACAGGACTGGAAAAGGTCAGTTTTCATTCCAATCCCAAAGAAAGGTAATGCCAAAGAATGCTCCAACTACCGCACAATTGCACTCATCTCACACGCTAGTAAAGTAATGCTCAAAATTCTCTGAGCCAGGCTTCAGCAATACGTGAATCGTGAACTTCTTGATGTTCAAGCTGGTTTTAGAAAAGGCAGAGGAACCAGAGATCGAATTGCCAACATCTGCTGAATCATGGAAAAAGCAAGAGAGTTCCAGAAAAACATCTATTTCTGCTTTATTGAGTATGCCAAAGCCTTTGACTGTGTGGATCACAATAAACTGTGGAAAACTCTGAAAGAGATGGGAATACCAGACCACCTGACCTGCCTCTTGAGAAATCTGTATGCAGGTCAGGAAGCAACAGTGAGCACTGGACATGGAACAACAGACTGGTTGAAAATAAGAAAAGGAGTACATCAAGGTTGTATATTGTCACCCGGCTTATTTAACTTCTATGCAGAGTACATCATGAGAAATGCTGGGCTGGAAGAAGCACAAGCTGGAATCAAGATTGCTGGGAGAAATATCAATAACCTCAGATATGCAGATGACACCACCCTTATGGCAGAAAGTGAAGAGGAACTAAAAAGCCTCTTGATGAAAGTGAAAAAGGAGAGAGAAAAAGTTGGCTTAAAGCTCAGCATTCAGAAAACTAAGATCATGGCATCAGGTCCCATCACTTTGTGAGAAATAGATGGGGAAACAGTGGAAACAGTGTCAGACTTTATTTCTGGGGGGCTCAAAATCACTGGAGCTGGTGATTGCAGCCATGAAATTAAAAGATGCTTACTCCTTGGAAGAAAAGTTATGAACAATCTAGATAGCATATTCAAAAGCAGAGATATTACTTTGCCGACAAGGGTCCGTCTAGTCAAGGCTATGGTTTTTCCAGTAGTCATGTATGGATGTGAGAGTTGGACTATAAAGAAAGCTGAATGCCGAAAAATTGATGCTTTTGAACTGTGTTGCTGGAGAAGCCTCTTGAGATTCCCTTGGACTGCAAGGAGATTCAACCAGTCCATTCTAAAGGAGATCAGTCCTGGGTGTTCTTTGGAAGGAATGATGCTGAAACTGAAACTCCAATAGTTTGGTCACCTCGTGCGAAGAGTTGACTCATTGGAAAAGACTCTGATGCTGGGAGGGATTGGGGGCAGGAGGAGAAGGTGATGACAGAGGGTAAGATGCCTGGATGGCATCACCAACTCGATGGACGTGAGTTTGAGTGAACTCCGAGAGTTGGTGATAGACAGGGAGGCCTGGTGTGCTGCAATTCATGGGGTCACAAAGAGTTGGACACGACTGAGTGACTGAACTGAACTGAAGCTATATGAGTTGGGATTAGGGTTTCATGAGTGAGTAAAAGACAGAAGTTAATTATAAAACTAGAGCTACCTTAATCCCAAATCATTATTTTCTCTTGAATACACTGGGCTTCCCTAGGGTCCTGTCTTTGTTTTACTAGAATTTGAAAATAAGTATATGTAACTGGTGGAGAAGGCAATGGCACCCCACTCCAGTACTCTTGCTTGGAAAATCCCATGGGTGGAGGAGCCTGGTAGGCTGCAGTCCATGAGGTCGCTAAGAGTCAGACATGACTGAGCAACTTCACTTTCACTTTTCACTTTCATGCATTGGAGAAGGAAATGGCAACCCAATCCAGTATTCTTGCCTGGAGAATCCCAGGGACGGGGGAGCCTGGTGGGCTGCCGTCTATGGGGTCGCACCAAGTCGGACAAGACTGAAGCCACTTAGCAGTAGCAGTAGCAATATGTAACTGGAGACTGAATGGACACATGGATCCCTACATATAATGCATTCATTTCTTTCTATAGAAATGTACCCGCCATTTACTTATTTCCAAAGAATATAACAGAAAAGCAGATATTACATATTTCTCTAAATAAAATACAATATGATACAAAATAGCAGTAGCCTGTTGATGAAGGTGAAAGAGGAGAGTGAAAGAGCTAGTTTAAAACTCAACACTCAAAAAACTAAGATCATGGCACCTAGTCCCATCACTTCATGGCAAATAGATGGGGAAACAATGGAAGCATTGACAGACTTTATTTTGGGGGACTCCCAAATCACTGCAGACAGTGACTGCAGCCATGAAATTAAAAGATGCTTGCTCCGTGGAAGAAAAGCTGTGACAAACCTGGTTCAGTTCAGTTCAGTCCTCAGTCATGTCTGACTCTGCGACCTCATGAACTGCAGCATGCCAGCACTTTCTGTCCGTCACCAACTCCTGGAGTCCACCCAAACCCATGTCCATCGAGTTGGTGACGCCATCCAACCATCTCATCCTCTGTCGTCCTCTTCTCCTCCTGCCCTCAATCTTCCCCAGTGTCAGGGTCTTTTCCAATGAGTCAGCTCTTTGCATCAGGTGGCCAAAGCATTGGAGTTTCAGCTTCAACATCAGTCCTTCCAGTGAACACCCAGGACTGATCTCCTTCAGAATGGACTGGTTGCATCTCCTTGCAGTCCAAGGGACTCTCAAGAGTCTTCTCCAACACCATAGTTCAAAATCATCAATTTTTCGGCGCTCAGCTTTCTTCACAGTCCAACTCTCACATTCTTACATGACCACTGGAAAAGCCATAGCCTTGACTAGATGGACCTTTGTTGGCAAAGTGATGTGTCTGCTTTTGAATATGCTATCTAGGTTGGTCATAACTTTCCTTCCAAGGAGTAAGCATCTTTTAATTTCATGACTGCAATCACCATCTGCAGTGATTTTGGAGCCTAAGAAAATAAAGTCAGCTACTGTTTCCACTGTTTCCCCATCTATTTGTCATGAAGTAATGGACCAGAGCCATGATCTTAGTTTTCTGAATGTTGAGCTTTAAGCCAATTTTTTCACTCTCCTCTTTCAAGTTTTCAAGAGGCTCTTTAGTTCTTTGCTTTCTGCCATAAGGGTGGTGCATATCTGAGGTTATTGATATTTCTCCCAGCAATCTTGATTCCAGCTTGTGCTTCTTCCAGCCCAACATTTCTCATGATGTACTCTGCATAGAAGTTAAATAAGCAAGGTGACAATATAGCCTTGATGTACTCCTTTTCCTATTTGGAACCAGTCTGTTGTTCCATGTCCAGTTCTAACTGTCGCTTCCTGACGTGCATACAGGTATCTCAAGAGGCAGGTCAGGTGGTCTGGTATTCCCATCTCTTTCAGAGTTTTCCACAGTTTATTGTGATCCACACAGTCAAACGCTTTGGCATAGTCAATAAAGCAGAAATAGATGTTTTTCTGGAACTCTCTTGCTTTTTCCATGATCCAGCAGATGTTGGCAATTTGATCTCTGGTTCCTCTGCCTTTTCTAAAACCAGCTTGAACATCTGGAAGTTCACAGCTCACATATTGCTGAAGCGTGTCTTGGAGAATTTTAAGCATTACTTTACTAGTGTGTGAGATGAGTGCAATTGTGCAGTAGTTTGAGCATTCTTTGGCATTACCTTTCTTTGGGATTGGAATGAAAACTGACCTTTTCCAGTCCTGTGGCCACTGCTGAGTTTTCCAAATTTGCAGGCATATTGAATGCAGCAAAAACCTAGACAGCATATTAAAAAGCAGAGTCATCACTTTGCTGAGAAGGGTCTATCTAGTCAAAGCTATGGTTTTTCCAGTAGTGATATACGGATATGAGATTTGGACCATAAAGAAATTTGAGACCCAAAGAATTGATGCTTTTGAACTGTGTGTGGTGCTGTAGAAGACTCTTGAGAATCCCTTGAACTGCCAGGAGATTAAAACAATCAATCTTAAAGGGAATCGACCCTGAATATTCACTGGCATGACTGATGCTGAAGCTGAAGCTCCAACACTTTCGCACCTGATGTGAACAGCTGACTTGTTGGAAAAACCTTGATGTTGGGAGAGATTGAAGGCAGGAGGAGAAGGGGATGACAGAGGATGAGATGTTTGGATGCCATCACCAAATCAATGGACATGAGTTTGAACAAACTCCGGAAGATAGTGAAAGACAAGGAAGTCAGGGGTTCTGTAGTACATGGGTGGAAAAGAGTTGGATATGACTAAGCATTGAAAAACAACAACATGATTTCCATCTTCCAGAAACTAAACAGCTAGCAATCTATGTCTCTAAGAATCCTGAAAGTACATACATCAAAATTTAATACTGGTCACCTTTATATGGGGACTTCCCTGGTGGCTCAGACGGTAGAACGTCTGCCTACAATATGGGAGACCCAGGTTCAATCCCTGGGTTGGGAAGATCCTCTGGAGAAGGAAATAGCAGCCCACTCCAGTACTCTTGCCTGGAAAATCCCATGGACATAAGAGCATGGTAGGCTACAGTCCATGCGGTCACAAAGAGTCGGACACGACTGAGCGACTTCACTTTCCTTTATGAGATCTTATTTTTCTTCATCTTTTTCCTTTTCATACTTTCCAAAATGAACATATCCTTTTGTAAGCATAACCTCCACACAATATATATGATACAATTCCATTTCACCTTCTATGTAACAATATACAATTCCTAAAGAAAATCAACCTTGAATATTCATTGAAAGGACTGATGCTAAAGCTGAAGTTCCAATACTTTTGCCACTCATGCGAAGAGCCGACTCATTGGAAAAGACCAACTCAATGGCAATTGAATTGAGCAAATGTAGATGAGTTTGAGCAAACTTCGGGAGATGGAGAAGGACAGGGAAGCCTGGTTTGCTGCAATCCATGGGGTCGCAAAGAGTCGGACACGACTGAACGACTCAATAACAACAACAAACTAAAACGTCACTCCCATCTAAACTATTGGATAGTTAGCGAACGAGTTTTAACCTCATTCTTAACTTGATTGTCTCAGTGTATTGTTTCTGTAATTGTGCAGCCAGTGTCCGCTGGCATCCCACAGGATCCATTCCTTGCTTTAAGAAACAAAACACGCACAAGACCTGAGATCTCCGGATCTCAGTTGGGATTGGAGACAGAGAAGGAGCAGCACGATCACGTAGTTTGGATAAGTGTACAGATCCCTCTTAGCCTAAGAACTGTCGGAAATCCCTCAACTCATCTCTGGACGCTTCCGTTGCCTAGCTACGAGAACCGCCTGCCCCCCTCCCCCTCTCTCTTGAAGCCACTCCCCCTTCTCCCTCCCACCCCCGGTGGGGGCGGGGAGCCGGGCCTCTCCAGCCACTGAGAGCGCCTCGCGACGGGCCATCCAACGGTGATTGGAGAAGTGTAAGGGCGGTGCTTGGGGCGGGCTTTCCGCGCCTGGGCGGAACGTCAGCACGTTGACGCGGGGTTTTCTCTGGCGGCTGGAGAAGCCTGTCGGGGTTTGTGTGCCTTTGGTCCCCGCTGCGTGGGCGAGGAGCGAGGTTTTCCGCTCGCCTGTAGGCGCAGTTGTTGGGCTTGGTTCTGAGAGTGACCGCCCTCACCCTCCTCCCGGCCTCTCCTCCAGGGCCCTTCTCCTCTGGGCCTCGGAGCGGCGGCGGCGTCTCCGAGGACTCGGCCCAGGAGGACTAGCGGCCCATCTCTGCTCCGGGCTCGGATGGGAGGCGGCGGGAGGAGCGGCCTGGGATGTTCAGTCTGATGGCCAATTGCTGCACCTGGTTCAAGCGGTGGCGGGAGCCCGTCAGGTAGGCTGGAGCCAGTGGGCCAGGTGCCTTCCTAGGGGAGGGGGCCAGCTGCGTCCCCAGGAAGGGGCGCCGCCTCTCCTCTCGGCCTCCAGCTCGAGTCTCTCCCAGGCTGCTAGGGATGCTTTCGCCTCCAGTTTGATTTATCTCCTCAGGGAGCGATAGGAGGACGTAGCCTTTCTGTTTAGTTGCAGTTAAGTTCTAATCCGTAATACTTATTGTTGTTATAATTTAAATGGGTCCTAATTTCTTAAAAAGTTGTGGGTTTTGTGTGTGTGTGTGTGTGGAATTGGAGTCTATCCGTTGTGTATTTTTCCTCTGAAACTTTTGTAATGGGATTTTTTTAAAAAAATAGGGCATTATGAGATATTTTTCATAAAGTTTACAAACACCTTTCCACTACACACACTGTTTTGTTTGAGGGCTTGGACTTGAAATCTTTCTCCACTACTTAATAATTATATGACTTTCCCACTTTTGGCTCCACCCTCCTCGTGTTAAAAGAGGATGATAATATCTGTGCTCTAGGAGTGTTGAATTAAATGAGAATAACTGATGGAAGGTGTTCTTAACTGTAGTGTAGCTTCATTTTTTACATGAAATCTAGTTAAGCCCTTTAATTGAAAAAGTCCGCTTTTTAACATTTCGTTTTAAATGCTAAATATATTAATATTTAGAGCCTGCTACTTGGCATTCATTCATTTATTGAGAAAATACCACGTGCCAGGCACTGTGCTGGGAAGAAGTCAGTGAAAATGATGTTTTTAAAATTGAGCTACTCAACCTATAAAGAAACTTTGAGTTTGTCTTTATAAATAATGTTTTTTAAATAATTCTACTTTAGAATTAAGCCAAGGGTAATCTATAAGGAAAGTTTCGAGTTTTTAAAAAACATTATTGTTAATGTTAAAACATTAACATTTCAAATACATATTTGCCGTAGGGATGAACTATTCTTTAAAGAATGAAAAGCTATACGTATAAGGAAAAATAAATGTGTGTATTTGGAAATTTGTCTTAAATGAAACTTTTGAATTCTCCCATTATTAACTCTTAAATGAATGTGAATCTTATAAGTGATATGATCAACTTTCAAGAATCAAAGATGTGTTGGGTGTGTAGACTGATTTAATTTGTTTTCAGCATATTCTAGTCTGATTGCAGTCTCTCTTAAGCCTGGAGGACGTGTCTGGTTTTTAAAAAATATATTTTATTTTTCTAAGAAAGCACAGTAGTAGCATGAGTCCTTTTAACTGAAAACATTCAAAAACCTTTCAATGCAAATAAGTTTTCAATTTAATTCCTTATTCTTTGTGTTTGCTTCTCTCAGTAGCTGTAATGTAATAATCTTTGGGATGATTAAAGAAAGTACAGAGTTCAGAGAACAGAGAACGTATTGATTTCTGAGTAGAAAACATAATTGGATTGGATTTGATTGATAAAGCACATTGAAATTTAACCCTATAACTCAGTTTATTTTGTTTAATAAATAGTAGTATCAAGATCTGTGCTGTCCAATAGGGTAGTGATAGCTGCATATGACTGTTGAGCATTTGAAATGTGGCTAGTCAGAATTGAGATGCTGCCATCTGTGGGGTCGCACAGAGTCAGACACGACGGAAGCGACTTAGCAGCAGCAGCAGCAGCAGCAGCAGCAACAGGAGGGCTTGCCAGGTGGCTCAGTGGTAAAGAATCTGCCTGCTCAAGCAGGAGACACCAGTTCAATCCCTGGGTGGGGAAGACCCCTGGAGAAGGAAATTACCACCCGCCCAGGGTCGGGGGAGCCTGGTGGGCTGCCGTCTATGGGGTCGCACAGAGTTGGACACTACTGAAGCGACTTAGCAGCAGCAGCCAGTACTCTTGCCTGGGAAATCCCATGGACATAGGAGCCTGGGGGTAGTAGTCAATGGGGTTGCAAAAGAGTTAGACACCACGGAGCACACATGCATGCAAAGTGTATAATACAAAGTAGATTTTGAAGATTTATTATACAGGAAGGAAAAAGGTAAATATCACTCCTTTTTTTTTTCAGTGCAATTACATGACTTTTCACGTTCTATTTTCATCTTTTAAAATTCAGTTACTAGAAAATCTAGCCTTATATATATGGCTTGCACTATATTTTTTTATTGGACCTCATTAATCTAGATCATGGCCTAATATGAAGGACATGGATAAAATCTCTCAATGTTGGATAGAGCTAGCTGTCATCTAACTTAAAAAAATAAATGAGTTATACCTGTGTTTTAAGTACCCTGTTTGTTGATGCCTGCTTCATAATAATGGCTGAGTAAATATTTGCAAAGTATTGTATGTAGTTTGATTACTCCTTTGCAAATCCATAAGGAAACAATACTTGCAGGTAGTCCATTTGCTAGAACAAACAGAAAATGAGCAAGCTGATTGTAAAAATATATCCAGTTTTGTGGCTTTATGATATATTGCTCTGTAGTTTTTACATTTTAGGCTATACTGCTCCTTATTGACATTCCCCTTTATGTTTATATTTTATGAAGATATGTTTGCAAATGTGAGGAGTGAGTGTGTATAAGAGAGAAGATAATCATTAATACACTCTATTCTGAGGTTTCTTTGCTGACTTTGCGCTGCATCCTTTGTATTTACCTATTTGTCCTTACTTAGATACTTTCCCAACAAGCATATTATTCTGGAGATTGGAATCAGAGATTAGATTGCATAGTCAGAATGTGTGGATAGGACCAAGGCAGGAGTCAGAGGTCAAGTGTTCAAGCACCAGTCTAGGACAGGAGTCAGACCAGAATGCCAGGGAATTCAGGAATACCATATGTACTATTAACCACCAGAGAGAACCTAAACGTAGGCTCTGCTGCTCCATAAAGTTAACCTTGAATAGACTGAAAGCTAGACTTATCATTAAGTGACTTTCTCCTGTAGAATCAGTGTTTTTTTTTTTTTTTTTTTTAAGTTTTTGAGTTCGTGATACAGTGACCAGAGCTCAGAGATTAACATTGGTACAGTGCTATTAACTAAATTATAGGTTTTATTCAGAGTTCACTTGTTTTAACACCTAATGCTTTTTTTTTTATCTGCCTGCTCAAGCAGGAGACACCAGTTCAATCCCTGGGTGGGGAAGACCCCTGGAGAAGGAAATTACCACCCGCCCAGGGTCGGGGGAGCCTGGTGGGCTGCCGTCTATGGGGTCGCACAGAGTTGGACACTACTGAAGCGACTTAGCAGCAGCAGCCAGTACTCTTGCCTGGGAAATCCCATGGACATAGGAGCCTGGGGGTAGTAGTCAATGGGGTTGCAAAAGAGTTAGACACCACGGAGCACACATGCATGCAAAGTGTATAATACAAAGTAGATTTTGAAGATTTATTATACAGGAAGGAAAAAGGTAAATATCACTCCTTTTTTTTTTCAGTGCAATTACATGACTTTTCACGTTCTATTTTCATCTTTTAAAATTCAGTTACTAGAAAATCTAGCCTTATATATATGGCTTGCACTATATTTTTTTATTGGACCTCATTAATCTAGATCATGGCCTAATATGAAGGACATGGATAAAATCTCTCAATGTTGGATAGAGCTAGCTGTCATCTAACTTAAAAAAATAAATGAGTTATACCTGTGTTTTAAGTACCCTGTTTGTTGATGCCTGCTTCATAATAATGGCTGAGTAAATATTTGCAAAGTATTGTATGTAGTTTGATTACTCCTTTGCAAATCCATAAGGAAACAATACTTGCAGGTAGTCCATTTGCTAGAACAAACAGAAAATGAGCAAGCTGATTGTAAAAATATATCCAGTTTTGTGGCTTTATGATATATTGCTCTGTAGTTTTTACATTTTAGGCTATACTGCTCCTTATTGACATTCCCCTTTATGTTTATATTTTATGAAGATATGTTTGCAAATGTGAGGAGTGAGTGTGTATAAGAGAGAAGATAATCATTAATACACTCTATTCTGAGGTTTCTTTGCTGACTTTGCGCTGCATCCTTTGTATTTACCTATTTGTCCTTACTTAGATACTTTCCCAACAAGCATATTATTCTGGAGATTGGAATCAGAGATTAGATTGCATAGTCAGAATGTGTGGATAGGACCAAGGCAGGAGTCAGAGGTCAAGTGTTCAAGCACCAGTCTAGGACAGGAGTCAGACCAGAATGCCAGGGAATTCAGGAATACCATATGTACTATTAACCACCAGAGAGAACCTAAACGTAGGCTCTGCTGCTCCATAAAGTTAACCTTGAATAGACTGAAAGCTAGACTTATCATTAAGTGACTTTCTCCTGTAGAATCAGTGTTTTTTTTTTTTTTTTTTTTAAGTTTTTGAGTTCGTGATACAGTGACCAGAGCTCAGAGATTAACATTGGTACAGTGCTATTAACTAAATTATAGGTTTTATTCAGAGTTCACTTGTTTTAACACCTAATGCTTTTTTTTTTTTTTTCCTGTCCAGGATCTAATCAAGGATTCCGCGTTGTTTTGTTGTGTCTCTGTTCTCTCTCAGTTTGTAACAGTTCCTCTGTTTTTTCTTGTCTTTCATTGCTTTGAGACTTAAGAGTACTTGTCAATTGTTTTGTAAAATATCCCTCACATTGACATTGTTTTCTTGTGATTTGATAAAAGTGTTGCTGCATAATTGGGTAAAGGAATACCATGGAGGTGAAATGTCCTTTTCAGTACATCATATCAAGGGGTACCTGATTTTGATATGTCTTATTACTGGTACTGTTAACCTTAATCACTGAGTTATGGTAGTGTCTACCAGATTTCTCAATGTAGTGTTTTGAGTCATACAGATTTTCCTCTGAATCCTAGGAGTTTTGGCACTTTCCCCCTAGTCAAGTGTGCATAATTTTTGTCTTGCAACATTTTGAGAAAGAAAATTTATGCAAGTACTTGATGCTTTGCACATATTAGTCACTCAGTAAATAATAACTCTGATCTTAGGAGATAAGTGCTGATTAGTAGGTTACTTTCCTTAATTCTGGAGGAGGAAATGGCAACCCACTCCAGTACTCTTGCCTGGGACATCCCATGGACAGAGGAGTCTGTGGGCTACAGTCCATGAGTTTGCAAGAGCTGGACATGACTTAGCAACTAAACTACCACTTCTTCAATTCATTTTGCACTTGTCAGCATAAATACCCTTCCCTTCCTCTCTTTCTGTTAGTAGAAGGGTTCTTTTTCCAAGGCTAGTTCTAGGAATAAATTAATTCTGTTTATTCCATTTCTTCCCATTCCCTAGTGAAGCTCAGTCATTCAGCATTCAGCCAGAGATCACAGAAAGAACTTCTTGGATGTAAGATTAAACTTAAATTTTTATCCCGAAACTTATTGTCCAGTTTGATTATCAAAAATACAAAATCTTTCTCTTTTGTCTTCAGAGCTTCGCTTCTGTTCTTTGCTTAGTATGTAAACAAACGTAAGCCTCTTTTACCTAAAAAATAAACCAAATGAAATGTTTCCTAATGTTGCTATAAAAATTGCTGTTAACTTAGTAACTTAAGCTTATTAGCCTGCAGTTCTGAGATCAAAGCTCTAAAATGGATCAGCAGGGTTGCTTGTTTACCTTCTGGAGGCTCTAGGGGAAAATATTTTTCTTTGCCTTTTCCAGCCGAAAAAGAGGCTGCCCACGTTCTTGGCCTGTGACGCCCTTCCACCATCTTCAAAGCCAACATCATAACACCTTCTGTCTTCTGTGATCTCTTCTTCCTTTTTCTAAGTAAGGAGCCTTGTGATTACATCGGGCCTACCTGAATATTCCAAGATAGGCTCCTCATCTGAGATCCTTAGCTTAATCACATCTACAAAGTTCCTTTTACCAGGTAAGTTAGCACAGTCACAGGCTTGGGGAATTAGAATGTGGACATCTTTAGGAGCTTGTTGTTCTGTGTCTGCCATTCTAAACAATCTTTTGCCTGCAGCCACTATCCTTTCTCCTTCCCTTTACTCCATACTTAACACCTGACCTCATATGACCGGTACTTTCTCAGTTTCCTCCTCTCTCATGCATTCCTGAACTTCCTGCATTACCCAGACCCTTCAGTTTTTTCTTGCTACACTAGATTTTGTCTGGTTATTAAATCCAGTGGATACTTTTCAATCTTTTGACATCAAATAACTCTTAAGATCACTCTCTTCTTGGGAATTCTCTGATTTATTTTTCTTAAATTTTTTTTAACCTTTCTATTTAACCTATTTCCTTTTCTGTCTCTGTTTGCCAGTTAGTCTGTCTTCACCTGACTCCTGAGTTTCCTCCAGGTTCTGTCTTCGACTCTCTTTTCTTCTTCTACGTATGCTCTCTTTATGATCAGTCTCACAAGATAGGACTTGAGCTACCACGTCACCGTTGACTCTCAAGTCTTTATTTCCCACCCAAAGACTTAACCACCACTTGAAGACTTGCATATCCAGTTACCATAGAATCTTCAATAGCAGCACATCCAAAACTGAACTTTACGTCTTCTTTCATGTTGAATTGCTTCTGCCTTCCTCTTACCCAGCTCAGAAGCTGAGAGTAATCCTGGGTACCTCTTTGTGCTTTGTTATCTCAAATCATCAAGTCCTTTGGTTTCTTCTTACTGAATACCACTTGTGTGTTTTGCACTCTTTCAGGTTTTCCATACCATCGCTCCATTTAAAATAAAGCTTCCATTATTTCTCTCCCAGATCTCTTTGACAGACCTTCCACGACTCCCCTCAGATTTATCCTCCCCACTGTCAATAGTCTTTTTAGTATGCAGCTGATTTTAAACCTTGAGTCTTTTCCTAATCGCCTTCAGGATCACATCCAAACTTATTACTTAGAGGATACTTGTGACTTGACCTGAGCCTGGCTATATGAACTCATCATAAGCCATTCTTTTTCTTCCTGTCATTCTAGATTTGCAGTAATTAAATTTTTTAGTTCCTACTTTCCTGCCTGAATGCCCTTCTTCTTCTTCTTTTTTATTTTTTGACTATTCCCCATCGTGCTTAAATCTCACTTGGGAGATTCTTTCCTTCAGGAAATTTTCTTTGCATTCCAGCTAGATTCTTTACCTTGCATTGTGTTTGCTAAGTAACCCTCTGTACTGATCTCTACTTATCCATGTATTGTAATGTTTATTCAACTTCCCTAGTCATCTAGGATGTCTCCTGGACAGGAGGTGTTGTTATTTAAAAACATCTAAAAGTAATATGTGTTATTGTTTTTGAAAGTAATATATTTATTACTTTATTGTAGTTTATTGTAGAACCTTGAAGGCACAGTTAAGCAGAATGGTGCAAATTTAAGTTAACTCACAATCTCATCTGCCAGAGATTACCACTTTTTGCATTTTGGTGTAGAATTTTTTATATACATGTAAATATTTTTAAACAGTAGTGAGATAATGAAGTGCTGTTTCACAGCTTTTTATTTATCTTGCCTTAATGCATAGTTAACATCATTTTGTATCATTGCATATTTTTTGTTCAACATCTTTTTGTTAATAATAGCAGAGTAATGTGTTGTATTAATTCACCAATGTGTGTTTAATCATTCCAGTTATTAGATATTTAGAATGTTTAAAATGTACTATTTCAAAAATGCCTTGGTGAGCATCCTTATATAAATGCTTTTGGATTGGGATTCTAGATCAAATGATATGAAAAAGTTTAAGGTGTATTATATATATATTGCCAAATTACTCTTCAGACAGGCTTCTTTTTTTTTTTTTTTTTAACCAATTTCTATTCCTACCACCAAGGTGTAAGAGTGCTATTTTCCTCAAAAAAGTAAGAGCTGTCACTTCTTCATTTTTCTGGGTTAAGGTGGATATGTTAGTTTCTATTTTCTTGATTACTTCCCTTTGGATATTTGTACTTCTTTTGAGAATTTCTCAGAGGTTCCCTTTGCTTTTTTACTATTGGGAGAGGTTCATTTTCTTATTGCTATTTCTATGGGAGATTTTAAGTGTTTATTACTAGTAACCCTTTCTCTCTAATACATGTCATGGATATTTTTCTTTTGTTATGTTTTTAATTTTTTGGTGGTTTTTGAAGTATAAAAATTAAACTTTTTAAATTCCAATGTATCATTTTTTCAGTGTAATATATAGAAAATTCATCATCCCTCCAAGATTATATTCACTTATACTTTTTTCTAGTACTTTATGTTTTAATTTAATTTTTAACATTTGACTCTCTTGAAATTTATTTTGTGTATAGGGAGCAGCCTTTATCCGGAATACAAGCCACTGTTGTTGTTACTCAGTTACCAGGTTGTGTCTGACTCTCTACGACCCTAGTGAACGACAGCACGCCATGCTTCCCTGTCCTTCACCTTCTTGAGCTTGCTCAAACTCATGTGCACTGAGTTGGTGATGCCATCCGACCTTCTTATCCTGACTCCCCCTTCTCCTCTTGCCATCAATCTTTCCCAGCATCAAGGTCTTTTCAGTGAGTTGGCAGCCAAAGTATTAGAGCTTCAGCTTCAGCATCAGTCCTTCCAAGGTATATTCAGGTTGATCTTTAGGAATGACTGGTTTGAGCTCCTTGTAGTCCATGGGACTCTCAAGAATCTTCTCCAATACCCAGTTCTTTTTTTTTTTTTTAACACCACAGTTCAAAAGCATCAGTTCTTTGGCCTTCACCCTCCTTTCTCTCACATCCATACATGACTACTGGAAAAACTGAAGCTTTGACTAGACTGACCTTTGTTGGCAAAGTAATGTCTCTGCTTTTTAATACCCTGTCTAGGTTTGTCATAGCTTTTCTTCTAAGAAGCAAGCATCTTTTAATTTCATGGCTGCAGTCACCATCCGCAGTGATTTTGGAGTCCAAGAAAATAAAGTCTGTCACTGTTTGCACTTTTTCCCCATCTATTTGGCATGAAGTGGTGGGATTGGATGCCACCATCTTCGTTTTTTGATGTTGAGTTTGAAGCCAGCTTTTTCACTCTTCTCTCACCTTAATCAAGAGGCTCTTTAGTTCCTCTTAGCTTTTTGTCATTAAAGTGGTACCATTTGCACGTCTGAGTTTATGATATTTCTCCTGGCAATCTTGATTCCAGCTTGTGATTCATCCAGCCCAGCATTTCGCATGATGTACTCTGCATAGAAGTTAAATAAGCAGAGTGACAATATACAGCCTGGATATACCCCTTTCCCAATATTGAAGCAGTCTGTTGTCCCATATCCAGTACTAACTGTTGCTTCTTGTCCTGCATACAGGTTTCTCAGGAGGCAGGTAAGGTGATCTGATATTCCCATCTCTTTAAGAATTTACCACAGTTTGCTGTGAACCACACAGTCAAAGGCTTTAGCGTAGTCAATGAAGCAGAAGTAGATTTTTTTTGAAATTCCCTTTGCTTTTTCTGTGATTCAGCGAATGTTGGCAATT
Source organism: Cephalophus harveyi (assembly GCA_006410635.1). Lineage (NCBI taxonomy): Eukaryota > Metazoa > Chordata > Mammalia > Artiodactyla > Bovidae > Cephalophus > Cephalophus harveyi. The sequence goes on from SJYT01046847.1 coordinate 371,753, forward strand.
TGATCTCTGGTTCCTCTGCCTTTTCTAAATTCAGTTTGTATATCTGAAAATTCTTGATTCATGTATTGCTGAAGCCTACCTTGAAGGATTTTGAGCATAATCTTGCTAGCATGTGAAATGAGTGCAGTTGTACTGTAATTTCAACATTCTTTGGCATTGCCTTTCTTTGGGATTGGAATGAAAACTGATCTTTTCCAGTCCTGTGGCCACTTCCATGGTTCTCAGTAAATATCTGGACCCTGTCAACAGGTCCTCACTCTTACATATTGTCATCTACATATTCAGAACTCCAATTATTTATACCAACTGGCATCTAGTTGCTGAAATATTACATATAATACTATAAAATATGCCACGTGCTCAGTTGCTCAGTCTGTTCTGTTCTGTTTGCAGTCTGTTCTGTTTGCAGCTCCCTAGACTTTAGCCCATCAGGCACTCTGTGGAATTTTCCAGGTGAGAATACTAGTTTGGGTTACCATTTTGTATTCCCGGGGATTTTCCTGATCTAGGGATCAAACCTGCATTGGCAGGTAGATTCTTTACCACTGCGCTACCTAGGAAGCCCTGTGATAGAAGATGTGAGAGTTTAAAGATGGTTTCTAAGATTCCTAGCAAGGATTGCAAGCAGAATTTTGGAAAGGGTGTAATTTTATTTGGGTCTTGAAGAAATTTGTGATTCCTGTGCTTTCCCTGAGCATGATTTCAGGAATAGCCCACCTAGAGAGGCAGAAAATTAGCATCAGTTTAAAGGAAGGAATTTTGGCAGCAAGAATTATGTAATATAATTTAAAATAGTGAAAAAATTTTTGCCAATATTTAAACAAAAAGAAAAATGTAATCAGTACTCATGTACTTGCCTCCCTAGGTTTTACTGATATTAACCTTTGGTCATCAGATTTAAGTTTTCTTTCCTGAAGAAATGGATAAATCTTTGAAGTTTCTGCACCCTATTTGTCTCTTACAACTTCCCACTAGCTACAAGTAGTTTCTTACTCGTCTGTGTTTTTCATTGTCACAAGTCAGCCTACCAAAGCTTTACTTCAAATTTATTAGTAAATTGTTATTCATCATGGCCATGTTAAGATCACACTAAGCAGTGTGACTTGTTGCTTTCTGTGTATCAGCGTTGTATCTGGTAAAATATGCCGTGATGTGGTATGTTATCTCTCCTAGGGGAAGCAGTACCCTATAAACCATCTTTCTTGATCTAAGTTAATATAACTGTAAATCCTAGACTATTTATGGAAATTGCTGATTCTTATTTCTTAAGTAAGCTCTACATGCAGATTAGCAAGGATTATCTGATGTGCCATGGTAGAACTGGAATGTCTTACACTTCTTTTTTATCCCCTTACAGCTTCTTGTTTATTCATGGTAGGAATCTCAGAATTTTAGGAGAGAAAGGAATCTAGAGATATTCTGACTCTACCTCTTTGTATTTTATTTTTAGTTTTTATTTTTGATTTTAAAAAATAGTCTTTATTTTTAGATCAATTTTAGGTTTACAGAAAAACCGAGCAGAAAGTGCAGTGAGTTCCCATATAACCTCCCTCCTCCTAGTTTTCTGCTGTTACTAACATCTTGCATTAGTGGGGTAGGTATATTTGTTACAGTCGATGAACAGATAGTGACATATCATTAACTAAAGTCCACAGTTTACATTATTCCTTTATGTTGAGGTTTTATTTTTTATATTGATATTTTTGAAGTGAACAAGCAGACAATAAGAATTTCAATTGATCAAGCTTCAAAGGTAGCATTAGACCCTAAATTTTGGTCCCCTTTTTAGTACTTCATAAATTTAGATAGTGATTTTGGTAAAGTATTATCTTGACCTGTACAATCTGAATTAAAATACCAGAAAATAGTAATTATAAAATAATAGAAAAATAAAATCACAGCATAAATGGTTTGGTAAGTTTTTTCATTTCATTAATTCTTTTTGTGGTAGGTTTTTTGTTTTCTCACACATACATCATAAGGCAGTATTTCCAAGTCCCTTTTCATTTGTAAAATATGACTTATATTTCTGGCATATTAATTTGTTTATCTTTTATATAAAAAAGGACCCTGAGATATAATGTATATAAAAGTCTTTGGCTCTCTTAATCCCTACTTTTTTTTTACTCAGAATTATTTTAGTTTTAAAAATATTTCTCACTGTTAATTATTGTGTTGAAACCACAGCATGTAGATCTACTCAGAAAACTTTGATTTAATATAAGAAAATAGGTAATTTTAATTACATTCTCTAATATTGAGCTGCTACTTTGATTTGAAGATTTATATAAATTGAATCCATTACAGTACATTCTCAACTTAAAGTTGTATGTTTTAATTTTACTTATGTTTACGTAGCAAATAAAGTGAAAGTAGCTTAGTCCTGTCTGACTGTTTGTGACCCCATGGACTAGTCCATGGAATTCTCCAGACCAGAATACTGGAGTGGGTAGCCTTTCCCTTCTCCGGGTGATCTTCCCAACGCAGGGATCGAACCCAGGTCTCTCACATTGCAGGTGGATTCTTTACCAGCTGAGCCACAAGGGAAGCACAAGAATACTGGAGTGGGCAGCCTCTCCTTTCTCCAGCGGATCTTTCCGACCCAGGAATCAAACTGGGGTCTCCTGTGTTGCAGTTGGATTCTTTACCAACTGAGCCCAGGGAAGAGAGGGATCAGAAGCCCAGGGATCAGAAAATAGATTTATATTGTTTCATTCAGTAAAAGTACAAGGTGTATGCTCAGCACATTTGATCTTGGGGCTGTATAGTTAAGACAAGTTCTAGTTGAGAAGACTGAATTAAAAGTTACATGAAAAAGTTAAGATTTGTTTGCTGTGATAACATGCCTGGTCAAGAAGACCTAGAAAGTTCCCAGCCTTAAAGGCCTGCTGGGGAGTGACAGAAGAGGAGGCTGGAAGAGTTTGGACTTGATTCTGTTTAAGGATTTTAAGCAGAAAAATGTCATTGTTAGCTTTTTCATTAACATCATAGTTAGGTTTTATTAACAGCATGCAGCTCATTACCTTAGTTAATCTACCTGATACTAGGTTTAATCTACCTTGTCTTAGCTCCAACAAGTAGGTTATGATTGTGATACACTGAAGCGTGGGGAAAAAATATTTTGATGAATATGAGCCAGACAACCTGGCTATCTGGTATATATATCTCTGTGTGTGTGTGTGTGTGTGGTGTGTGTGTGTGTGTATACATATAAATGTGGGTAAATTTTAGGATAAACAAGATGGTTCCAGTTGCCCTTTAAATTAATAATAATTGTTTTTACGAATCATTGTATTTAAACTTCCCATAGAGACTGCTGTTAACTAACTAGCACTGTAACTTTGGGTAACTTTGATCTTCTCTACTTTCAGGGATGGTGTGAAAATAGATGATAGGGTAAAATAGCTTTGAACTATCAAGACACATTATGAAATAAATTCAAAGCATTGGTATTGTAGGGTTTGTAAAAAGCTGAGAGCATTTATTTATGAGGTACTTAATTGATGGCAGTTACCAAAAAGATTCCTTTATTTTGCAAATCTCTGTAGTGTTTGATATTGTTCGTCTCTTAACTGTTCAGGAAACTGTTCCCATCCAGGCATCATTATTGGTCTCAATTCTTTCTGGCTGCAATTGTAAGAGTTCCTTCAAAGGCTCTTAGGGTTCCGTGTCCCCTGTCCCCTAGCTCTTCCTTCTGTGCTCTTCCATCTATTCCTGTAGTTTTAATTAGCATGTGTAATAATCTCATAATCTTGGTCCATATCTTTCCTCCAGCTTCAGACTTCAATGTGAGACGTGCACTTCTGTCAACACATGCAAAACTGAACTCATTAATCCTCCTCTGTTACTTAATCCCTTTCCATCTCTCTGGTCTCATACTGTAGACTCCGTGTCTTGAATTTTATGGTGTAGTAATAGGTTGAGCTGTAGGTTGAGCACTTACTGTGTGCCACAGGCATTGTGCACTTTACCTGCATGTCTTTCGTAATTTCACCATATCCTATGGGATGGATATTTTTATTATCCCATTTTACTGATAAAATTCTGAGAAGTTAAATAATGTGTCCGGGTCATATAGCTTGGAAATGACAGTTCTGGGGCTTGAAGAGAGGTTGCTCTAAAACCAAGTTGATAACTATATACAAAATACCCATTATCCCTATTGTGATACTTATTACGTACAAACATACTGCACTTCTTACAATAGAGTCCTTTCCTTATCAGCCTTCCTGGTTTGGTATATAATTCAAAACTCAATGATAGCTGTAATAAGAGCAAAGGGATCACTTCGAGCTTCTGGGAAGTTCATGTTATTAACTATTTAATGGTACTTGTTTCTTAACTAGAAGTATGTCAAGTTCGCTTTAGATTCAATACATGGTTGTATTGAGCTGTGGTGTGTATGCATGCTCTCCTTTTGTTTAAGGCTGCTTTCCAAAGGTGTGTTCTTAATTGCCTGGATTTAGCGACTCAGCACCCAGTTCTTACCTCGCGGTGTGGTGTCTCAGGCAGTGTTCTTAGTCTAGAACCTTTTCATGCTTCCTCCTGTTCCTCCTGTTCTCACCTTCCTGTTCCTTGACAAACTTCTATATTTTAAGAACTTAGCTGAGGCATCCTCACCTTGTGTAAGAAGTTTCCCAGACCTTCTCCTGTATCGCTAGGCTGAATGAAGTCTTCTGCTCTGTATTCCCTGAGCATCTTGTGTATATGGATAAGGATTTTAAACTTTCATAGTGTCACAATGTACAAATATTTGTTCACATTTTAGTCACTGTCATGAGAAGAGAAGCACTCTGGGATAGAAACCATGTTTCAGGCATTTGCTCAGGCTTTTTTGTGTCTGTAGTACTCAAATGCCTAGTCTACTTGTATTAATTACAACTGTCTACCTCAGTGACAAAATGTTTGCTTTTATTGCTGCTGTCAACTTTCAAGATGATATAAACCTAAGAACACTGTATATTATTTTTTCAATTGAAGAGCTAATGTATTTGATCAGTAATCAGAAGACATAGTCTTTTATTTCTCTGTTGTTACATCGCATCACATCCAAATTGTTCCCAATGAATATTAATTTCTCATATTTGAAAAAGCTATAATGACATGTACATTTTGGTATATGTTAGATTGAACATATTCAGTGTTTAAGAGTTCCATAGAATTTTGAGTGATAGTTGAATGTTAGCCTTTTAAACCTAGTCTGTTCTGAAAATATAAGTTGAATGCATTGCTATCAGGCATGGCAGTAATTCATGCTGTGATTTTCATTTGTCCTGCTAATGTTATATTTTTTCATTAAGGCTTTAATTACCTCAGATATTTAATTAAAGCCATGTTTTCAAGTATATGGCATAATGATCTTAAATATTGATTATGCAGGGATAGTCAACATAAAAATATAAATCCAGAAAGACTTATTTCGTGCAGTTTCAGCATGATTATAATTTTTCGAAGTGATTTTCATGTTTGAAGAACTTTTTTTGTTTGAATCTAATATTCTGTTTTAAAAAAGAAAGCATTTAAGGTAGAATCTAACAACTTTCCTTGGTAACTGCTTTAAAAACAATGTTTCGAAACGTATTAGTTCATTTCAGTTTAGTAGCTCAGTGGTGTCCACTGTTTGTGACCCCACAGACTGCAGCACACTAGGCTTCCTTCTCCATCACCAACTCCTGAAGCTTGCTCAAACTTATGTCCATTGAGTTGGTGATGCCATCTAACCATCTCATCCTCTGCTGTCCACTTCTCCTGCCTTCAATCTTTCCCAGCATCAGGGTCTTTTCAAGTGAGTCATTTCTTCGCATCAGATACCCAAAGTATTGGATCTTCAGCTTCAACATCAGTCCTTCCATTGAATATTCAGGACTGATTTCCTTTAGAATTGACTGGCTGGATCTCCTTGCAGTCCAAGGGACTCTCAAGAGTCTTCTCCAACGCCGCAAGTTCAAAAACATCGGTTATTCTGCACTCAGCTTTCTTTATAGTCCAACTCTCACATTCATACACGACTACTGGAAAAAACATAACTTTGACCACAAGGACCTTTGTTGGCAAAGTAATGTCCTTGCTTTTTAATATGCTATCTAGGTTGGTCATAGCTTTTCTTCCGAGGAGCAAGTGTCTTAATTTCATGGCTAGAGTCACCATCTGCAGTGATTTTGGAGCCCCCAAAAATAAAGTCTGACACTGTTTCCGCTGTTTCCCCATCTATTTGCCATCAAATGATGAGACCAGATGTCATGATCTTAGCTTTCTGAATGTTGAGTTTTAAGCTGACTTTTTCACTCTTTTCTTTCACTTTCAAGAGGCTCTATAGTTCTTCACTTTCTCCTATAAGGGTGGTATCATGTGCATATCTGAGGTTATTGATATTTCTCCCAACAATCGTGATTCCAGCTTGTGCTTCATCCAGCCTGGCATTTCGCATGATGTCCTCTACATATAAGTTAAATAAGCAGGATGACAATATACTTGATGTACTGCTTTCCTGATTTGGAACCAGTCTGTTTTTCCATGTCCAGTTCTAGCTGTTGCTTCTTGACCTGCATACAGATTTCTCTAGAGGCAGGTCAGGTGGTCTTGTGTTCCCATCTCTTTAAGAATTTTCCACAATTTGTTATGATCCACAAAGGTTTTAGTATAGTCAGTGAAGCAGATGTTTTTCTGGAATTCTCTTGCTTTTCCTGTGATCCAGTAGATGTTGGCCATTTGGCCTCTGGTTCCTCTCCCTTTTCTAAATCCAGCTTGAATATCTGGAAGTTCTCAGTTCACATACTATTGAAGCCTGATGTGGCATAAGTCCTGTTGGAGGAGGTTGCCATTAGCTCCATTTTGTTGCTGAGCAGACAACTGACAAATTGGAGAACAATTATACCAAAGAAGTTCTCACACTGTTGTAAAAGTTCTAGGGCCCACAATAGATTTCCCAACTTGGGGATCTGGCAAAAAGACTGAGAACCCCGGGGAATTTTACTTTGAAGACCAGTATGATTTGGTTACAGAACTTGCACAGGACTGGGGAAACAGACTCTTGGAGGGCACAGACAAAACCTTGTGCACACCAGGACCCAGGAGAAAGGAGCAGTGACCACACAAGAGACTGAGCCAGACTTGCCTATGAGTGTCCAGGAGTCTCTGGCAGAGGCGTGGGTTGACAGTGGCCTGCTGCAAGGTCAGGGGCACTGACTACAACAGTCTTGGGAGCTGTGGTATGCTGGCATAAGTCCTTTTGAAGGAGATAGCCATTACCCCTACCATAGTTTGGCCTGAGGCCAGACTACTAGGCGGGAACAAGGCCCCACCTGTCAGCAGAAAACTGGATTAAAGATTTACAGAATAAAGAAAACCAACAAAAAATGGGGATTTGTCCCCCAAAGTAATTGTTTTGGTTATGGTGATGTTTGAAACACTGTAGATCTTGGAATAAATTGTTCAAGAGCAATTGAATTAACTTTAATATTATGGTCTAATTCATTATGTATTTAGTAACTTGAATTATCCAAAATATTGTTTGTGCTATATCATCCATATTTTTGGATCGTCATTTATTATATTTTGTTTAGGAAATTATTTTGTACTTTAATCTTGTACTTTGGTATTTGGAAGTTATAAATTCTTCAAACAAAGTAGTAAAATTATACTCTATCTATCTCAAAGCTTCCTTAAGAAGTAAACATATTTTTCAGTTAGTGATGCAGGTAAAACTTTCATGTGGATAGAAGTACCTAGACCTCACATATTCCCTCAGCTCCATAAATTCATAGTCTGCTGTATGCCTCTGACATTTCCACTGACCCCATCTCTGGCTGTGGAGAAGGAAATGGCAACCCACTCCAGTGTTCTTGCCTGGAGAGTCCCAGGGACGGGGGAGCCTGGTGGGCTGCTGTCTATGGGATCGCACAGAGTCCGACACGACTGAAGTGACTTAGCAGTAGCAGCATCTCTGGCTGACTGGGAATGGGGTATGAGAAGGCTGCTAACTGACTTACCACTGACTCAAGTGTACACACACTTTTGTTTATTCCTCATGGTGGATATAGGGATGGTTGAAGCATTTAGAAAAGACTGAGGCTCCTGGATAACAGAGGAAATTGACCAGCTCAGTTCAGTTCAGTCGCTTAGTTGTGTCCGACTCTTTGCGACCCCATGAACTGCAGCACGCCAGGCCTCCCTGTCCATCACCAACTCCTGGAGTCCACCGAAACCCCCGTCCATTGAGTTGGTGATGCCATCCAACCATCTCATCCTCTGTTGTCCCCTCCTCCTCCTGCCCTCAATCCTTCCCAGCATCAGGGTCTTTTCTAATGAGTCAGCTCTTCGCATCAGGTGGCCAAAGTATTGGAATTTCAGCTTCACCATCAGTCCTTCCAATGAACACCCAGGACTGATCTCATTTAGGATGGACTGGTTGGATCTCCTTGCAGTCCAAGGGACTCTCAAGAGTCTTCTCCAACACCACAGTTCAAAAGCATCAATTCTTTGGTGCTCAGCTTTCTTTATAGTTCAACTCTCACATCCATACATGACCACTGGAAAAACCATAGCCTTGACTAGATGGACCTTAGCAAAGTAATGTCTCTGCTTTTTAATATGCTGTCTAGGTTGGTCATAACTTTCCTTCCAAGGAGTAAGCGTCTTTTAATTTCATGGCTGCAATCACCATCTGCAGTGATTTTGAAGCCCAGAAAAACAAAGCCAGCCGCTGTTTCCCCGTCTATCTGCCATGAAGTGATGGGACCAGATGCCATGATCTTAGTTTTCTGAATGTTGAGCTTTGAGCCAACTTTTTCACTCTCTTCTTTCACGTTCATCAAGAGGCTCTTTAGTTCTTCACTTTCTGCCATAAGGATGGTGTCATCTGCATATCTGAGGTTATTGATATTTCTCCTGCCAATCTTGATTCCAACTTGTGCTTTCTCCAACCCAGCGTTTCTCACGATGTACTCTGCATATAAGTTAAATAAGCAGGGGGTGACAATATACAGCCTTGATGTACTCCTTTTCCTATTTGGAACCAGTCTATTGTTCCATGTCCAGTTCTAACTGTTACCTCCTGATATGCATACGGGTTTCTCAAGAGGCAGGTCAGGTGATCTGGTATGCCCATGTCTTTCAGAATTAATTCACATGAAGAGTTAATTTCAGTCACAAAATCCACAGTCCTCACCATGGATTGCCAGGCCCACCTGATCTGGCTTCTGAGGTGTTTCTAACCTCCTGTCTTTCTTCCCTGCACTGCCCTGACTGGGTTTTACCACACTGGTCTCCTTGCTGATTCTGGAACATTCTTATGTCAACACCTCCCGACACACATACTATACCCACTGCCTTAGTGCCTTGGCCCCCACTATGCTCTCTTTCTTTCCTTCAAGACCTTGTTCAGACTTTACCTCCTTTCTCAGTGCTTCCTGCCCTGATCACCCTGTATAAAGCTTCTGTCCACCTCCACCCCAACTCCTGCTCCTCTTTATCCCTCTCTATACTTTTTTCTGTAGTACTTAATCACCTCTAATTTAGGATATAACTTATAATTTACTTATTTCTTACATTTATTATTTGTCTCCTGCAACTAAAGTATAAGTTTAATGAGGGAAGAGTTGATCATTTTTTGTTTTTCATTGTTGTTGTGGTTATTTTAATAAGCAGGTGTCTCAGTACCTAGAACACTGGTGTATGGTATACAGAAAATGTTTAGTAACTATTTGTTTAATAAAGTCTAGCTCCAAGAAAGCCAGGCTTAGCCAGATGGAAAACACCCTTCTTGCCATCTAAGTTCTGTTTTTTTAACCCTTCTTGGAATGATTGCCAGTGAAGAATGACTGTACTTGGCGGAAACCCTGACTCCACTCCATGGAAATGTGACCCAGTTATACTGTGATTTTTCTCTCTATTCCCAAGTGTGTGGTGTTAATAAGTGGTCTCACCACTTGCTATACTAAGCAGTAGTTAAGCCTGGAACCGAAATGGGCTTTAGTGCTGGACTTAATCCCCAGGATACTAGGACCTGTGTGGTAGGTTTGTTCCTTTATAACCTGTCCCAGGTTTAAGAAGTTCCTAGAAGTTAGGTGAATTAGCTTCTGGTTCTGACTGTAACCGGGCTTCCCTGGTGGCTCAGAGGTTAAAGCGTCTGCCTGTTATGTGGGAGACCTGGGTTCGATCCCTGGGTTGGGAAGATCCCCTGGAGAAGGAAATGGCAACCTACTCCAGTATTCTTGCCTGGAGAGTCCCATGGATGGAGGAGCCTGGTGGGCTACAGTCCACGGGGTCACAAAGAGTCAGACACGACTGAGCGACTTCACTTTCACTTTCTGACTGTAACCAATTCATTGTCTTAGCTTATGATTCTAGGCTTATGCTTCTTCAGTTGTAAAATTGAACTGGATTGTGTTTTTTCCCCTTACTCTGTGAAGTTTAACTATATCATCAAAAAAATATTAAATTTTCTAATTTAGGAACCGTCTTTTAAAATACATTAGATCTTAGGTTAATAATCATGTTACTGTACTATAAGATTTGTATTTGGTAAGGTGCTACATATATAAAAACAATTGAGTGTACTAGTAGTGTATAGAACCTAACCTAATTCTTTTCTTACATAATTTCACTGGAAAAAACAAACTTTTGCTAATGGTTAGAATTCAATTAACTAGAAAATTGAATCTTTAGATGTGATAAATAACTCATGTTCTAGAATCCATCTTTCTCTCTCCCTTTTTCTCTTCTTCCCTTAATTTCTTCTCTGCCCTTCAGGTTATCTACTGTACAGTTTCTGTTTTTTGTGTGTGCTTAGAGAGCAAAAGGATGGCACTTTACAGGTATTTTTCAAGAATTTTGCTTTTTGAATATATATTTTGTTCATCATTGTACCCCTTAGCATTCAGCATATTGACTTGTACATTGTAGTTGCTTCTTAAATATTGCTTGGATGAATGTATTTGCCTTTATTCCCCTCCCTCCCCCATATTTAATTCACTGAGAAGGTGATTTTTTTTTTTTTAATTTTTATTATTTTAAGAAAGGTGACTCTTGTGATGGTGGGACTTGATAATGCTGGTAAAACGGCGACAGCGAAGGGAATCCAAGGAGGTAAGCTGAAAAAATTATTATTAAATTATTCTGATTTGTTTATTTAAATTTCTTTATTACATATTCGTTGGGTAGAGATATTGTGTACTCTGTTACTTTATATTCTTAGTGTACTTGTGTCTAATATGGTGAATAGACTCTGGCTTAATAGTACCAGCCTGTTCTGGTTCAGATTTGAATGCATGCAAAGAGATGGAGGCTCCTTGAGGTCTTTGATAAGCTAGGAGGAGTCATAGCTGTCTTCTAGCTAGTAGGAATGAAAAAGTGTAAAAAGAACATGCTCCTGCTATTAAGGATGCATATCGTCTACATTGTTTTGGCCAGAATTTAGTTAAAGAGCTACAACTCAGTGAAAGAAAGGTAGAAATACAGATAGCCAGGACAGCTCTCTTTGTATCTCTTGATTTTTTTTTTCCAATATGATATGTGTTTTTTACACTTATGTTAAAGATACATTGAAGGGTTTTATGTCATTTATGTTACATCTCATCGAATGTATTTATTTAGTCTTAATTTAATGCTTTGTAACTATAATATAGAAGTTGCTATACTAGTGAGTTTTTTGTGTACCCAGAAGATGTAGCATGAGCCATGCATCTTAAGGATATGAATTGGGAAAAAGCCTAACATATATTTGTTTCTGAAAATAAATGTTGCAACAAAGATATGCATGACAAATAGGGAATTTTTACTTGGGGAAGTTTATGAAAAAAAATTGACACCTTGCAACACTTGTTGGAAAAAAATGTTTTGTCACCCCCAATTCTGTTTTATAATGTTAGATACGAACTATATATTAATTTCTTTTTTTCCTTTTTTTGCTGCACTTTGTGACGTATGGTATTTAGTTCCCCAACCAGGGATTGAACCTGTGCCCCCTACATTGAAAGTACAGGATCTTAAACGTTGGACCACTAGAGAAGTCCAACAAACTATATATTATTGTTTGAAGCAGTCTTCTAAAGGCTTTTTGTACCCCTCATGTGGTCGCTTAGGTTATATCCTTGAAGAACTGTCACCGTCTAAATCAGGGGCACTCAATATGTCAGCAAATTTGGAAAACTCAGCAGTGGCCACAGGACTGGAAAAGGTCAGTTTTCATTCCAATCCCAAAGGCAATGCCAAAGAATGCTCAAACTACCGCATAATTGCAGTCATCTCACACGCTGGTAAAGTAATGTTCAAAATTCTACAAGCCATGCTTCAGCAATACGTGAACCGTGAACTTCCAGATGTTCAAGCTGGTTTTAGAAAAGGCAGAGGAACCAGAGATTAAATTGCCAACATCCGCTGGATCATTGAAAAAGCAAGAGAGCTCCAGAAAAACATCTATTTCTGCTTATGCCAAAGCCTTTGACTGTGTGGATCACAATAAACTGTGGAAAATTCTGAAAGAGATGGCAATACCAGACCACCTGACCTGCCTCTTGAGAAACCCGTATGCAGGTCAGGAAGCAACATAACTGGACAGGGAACAGCAGACTGGTTACAAATAGGAAAAGGAGTTCGTCAAGGCTGTATATTGTCACCCTGCTTATTTAACTTCTATGCAGAGTACATCATGAGAAACACTGGGCTGGAAGAAGCACAAGCTGGAATCAAGTTTGCCGGGAGAAATATCAATAACTTCAGATATGCAGATAACACCACGCTTATGGCAGAAAGTGAAGAACTAAAGAGCCTCTTGAAGAAAGTGAAAGAAGAGAGTGAAAAAGTTGGCTTAAAGCTCAACATTCAGAAAACGAAGATCATGACATCTGGTCCCATCACTTCATGGCAAATAGATGGGGAAACAGTGGTAGACTTTATTTTTTTGGGCTCCAAAATCACTGCAGATGGTGATTACAGCCGTGAAATTAAAAGATGCTTACCCCTTAGAAGGAAAGTTATGACCAACCTAGACAGCATATTAAAAAGCAGAGACATTACTTTGTCAACAAAGGTCTGTCTAGTCAAGGCTATGGTTTTTCCAGTAGTCATGTATGGATGTGAGAGTTGAACTATAAAGCAAGCTGAGCATCGAAGAATTGATGCTTTTGAACTATGGTGTTGGAGAAGACTCTTGGGAGTCTCTGGGACTGCAAGGAGATCCAACCAGTCCATCCTAAAGAAGATCAGTCCTGGGTGTTTATTGGAAGGACTGATGTTGAAGTGGAAATTCCAATACTTTGGCCACCTGATGCGAAGAGCTGACTCTTTTGAGAAGACCCTGATACTGGGAAAGATTGAGGGCAGGAGAAGAGGAAGACAGAGGATGAGATGGTTAGATGGCATCAGCGACTCAATGGACATGGGTTTGGGTAAACTCCGGGAGTTGGTGATGGACAGGGAGGCCTGGCATGCTGCAGTTCATGGGGTTGCAAGAGTCGGACACGACTGTGTGACTGAACTGAACTGAATTGAAATTGGGTTTTCAAGTTTCTTCTGTAAAGACCCAGATAGTAAATATTTTATTTTTTTAAATTCATTTATTTTTTTGGCCAAACTGCATGGCATATTGGATCTTAGTTTCCTAATCAGGGATTGAATCCATGGAGTCTTAACCAGTGGTGAAAGTGAAGTCGCTCAGTCGTGTCTGACTCTTTGCGACCCCATGGACTGTAGCCCACCAGGCTCCTCTGTCCATGGGATTCTCCAGGCAAGAATACTGGAGTGGGTTGCCATTTCCTTCTCCAGGGGATCTTCCCGACCCAGGTATCGAACCCAGGTCTCCCGCATTGCAGGCAGACACTTTAACCTCTGAGCCACCAGGGAAGCCCCTTAACCAGTGGACCACCAGGGAAATCCCAGATAGTAAATACTAATATTTTAGACTCTCAGAGTCTTACGGTCCCATTCCCAACTACATAGTTCTGACACAGTGGTTTGACAGGAGCCGTAGACAGTATGTAAAAAATGAGCATGTCCATATTATAATGAAACTCTCCTTATAGACACTAAAATTTGATGTGTTATGAAATATCCTTTGGAATTGTTTTGGAATTATTTTAAAATGTAAAACATGTTCTTATCTTGAGGGCCATGTAAAAACAGGTGGCTATCCAGATTTGGCCTGCAGTCCATGAAGCCTTATCCGAACATCCTCCCTTTATTACCTTCAAAACCTTAGGTTCAAGGAAACAGGATCTAGGAACTTGCTAATAAATCCATCTGATTATTTGGATGTACTTAGGTCTTTTTTTTGTTTGTTTTTCTAAATCCCACCTCTATATATCTATCAGTGTCATTTTCTGAGTTTAGAAAATGTTCAAGGTGTCATGTCCTGAACAAAAAAGTCAAAGCTGCCTTCAACTTTGAGCTGCCTTCTGACTCTTTTTGTTCTTCATTTTTATTTACTCTTCAGCCTACTCCAGTGACTGATTTCTTACCTTTTTTTTCTTTTCTAAAGAATCCAGTCATATAGAACTAGTTGGGAATTTTCCTAGGATATAGGTTTGATTGAGCCTTTTGATGCCTTTGTTTTTTGCTTATACTGTTCCCATTTGCCTTATTAAAGAGAAATAAACTTTTCCTTAAAGTCAGAACGTCTGCTTATCTCTAAAGACAGTTGTTTGTCATGTTGTCTCCTTTAGGAAGTCCCTTCTGGTCTCCTGCTGCCCTCACCCCTTATCACCACCATGAATACAATTGGCTACTACTATTTTTGTCTACTCCTGTTTGTATATAATATGTGTATCAGTGCTTAATTGCTCCTCTATTCATGTATTTCTTTACCTCTCCAGACTATACATTCCTAAGGGCAGTTTTACTTGTTTTGGTGTCCCAGGTTAGTCATGCCTTGCTGCTGCTGCTGCTGCTAAGTTGCTTTAGTCGTGTCCAACTCTGTGCGACCCCAGAGACGGCAGCCCACCAGGCTCCACCGTCCCTGGGATTCTCCAGGCAAGAACACTGGAGTGGGTTGCCATCTCCTTCTCTAATACGTAAAAGTGAAAGTGAAGTTGCTCAGTCATGTCCGACTCTTCGCAACCCCGTGGACTGCAGCCCACCAGGCTCCTCCGTCCATGGGATTTTCCAGGCAAGAGTACTGGAGTGGGGTGCCTTAGGGTATAGTAAGCCGTTTTCCTAAAACATTTCTCCCACGGCTTCTACTCTTTAGCTTATTTATGGCTCTTCTCGTTTTTTTTTTTTTTTAATAGCAAATTTTATTGTATATTTCCTCCTTTCTTTTGAGATAATTTTCCTCTCTTACTGTATTGTGATCAGCTATGTCCAAACCCTAGTGTTTCATCTATGATTTTATTATAGTTTCCTGGAGGACGACAGAGGATGAGATATCTGGGTGTCGTCACCGACTCGATGCACACGAGTTTGGGTGAATTCCAGGAGTTGGTGATGGACAGGGAGGCCTGGCATGCTGTGATTCATGGGGTTGCAAGGAGTTGGACACGACTGAGTGACTGAACTGAATCTAAAAGTATTTTCCCTATCTTCATTTCATTCATTCGTCTTCTCTTCTTCATGGCTGTCAAAGTGATTGCATTAATAGGATATAGGTTTGATTGTACTAAAAAGCCTAAAATAACAATGGCTTAACAAAATAGAAATTTATTTCTCTCTCATGTAATAGCACAGGCAGAAGTAGTTTAGGGCTGGCATAGCAGCTGTATGGTATTAGGGACTCAAGTTCCTTTTCCTATTTGCTTTGCCATTCCTAGTATTTTCCCTTGCCAACCTGGTCCAGGGTGACTCAATACTACGTGTGTACTTCAGCCAGAAGGAAGAAGTAAAAAGGATAAAAGGAGACTGTCCTCCTTTTTTCTTTAAAGTGTGTGACCCAGAAGCCACCATATTACTACAGTTTACAGGCTGTTGGCTGCAACCTGTGGTATTCTAAAGCTGGCTCCTACTTGCTCATATTGGCTCATAAAGTCAGTGAAAGCCAATTAGGTACCTCTTTGTCCAACTTTATGGTCAGGTGCCTCATGTTGGTAATTTCAAATTAGCCATAGTGGTAGTATTTACAGCATGAAAATTGACAAATACTATATATCAGAGTTGCACAGCCTCCAAAGCCAATTAAAGATTTAACAGTGATAGCTTATGGTGAACGGTGTCAGATTCTTCATCTCCGAAGAAGATTTAGCTTTGGGCTTGATCAGTCAAGAGCTTTTGTGTAGCAGAGTTTTATTAAAGTGTGAAAAAGGGACAAAGAAAGCTTCTGACATAGACATCAGAAGGGGTCGGAGAGTGTGCCCCTCACTAGTCTTTCATTTCAGTTCAGTTCAGTCACCCAGTCGTGTCCGACTCTTTGCGACTCCATGAATCGCAGCACTCCAGGCCTCCTTGTCCATCACCAACTCCTGGAGTCTACTCAAACTCATGTCCATTGAGTTGGTGATGCCATCCAGCCATCTCATCCTCTGTTGTCCCCTTCTCTTCCCGTCCCCAATCCCTCCCAGCATCAGGGCCTTTTCCAGTGAGTCAACTCTTTGCAAGAGGTGGCCATAGTATTGGAGTTTCAGCTTTAGCATCAGTCCTTCCAATGAACACCCAGGACTGATCAAGTCTTTAGCAAGGGAAGTATATACTTTTTAATTAATTATTACAACAAATCAAAAGAATGTCTCAAGGTTGTAGAATTTTACCAAACCCACTCCCACAAGTTACATTTTAGGATAACAGGATTAGAATTTAATAATAGAACCTACCGGACCCACTGGTGATGGAATTCCAGTTGAGCTATTTCAAATCCTGAAAGATGATGCTGTGAAAGTGCTGCACTCAATATACCAGCAAATTTGGAAAACTCAGCAGTGGCCACAGGACTGGAAAAGGTCAGTTTTCTTTCGAATCCCAAAGAAAGGCAATGCCAAAGAATGCTCAAACTACCGCACAATTGCTCTCATCTCACACGCTAGTAAAGTAATGCTCAAAATCCTCCAAGCCAGGCTTCAGCAATATGCGAACTGTGAACTTCCAGATGTTCAAGCTGGTTTTAGAAAAGGCAGAGGAACCAGAGATCAAATTGTCAACATCCGCTGAATCATGGAAAAAGCAAGAGAGTTCCAGAAAAACATCTATTTCTGCTTATGCTAAAGCCTTTGACTGTGTGGATCACAATAAACTGTGGAAAATTCTGAAAGAGATGGGAATACCAGACCACCTGACCTGCCTCTTGAGAAATCTGTATGCATGTCAGGAAGCAACAGTTAGAACTGCTCATGGAACAACAGACTGGTTCCAAATTGGGAAAGCAGAACGTCAAGGCTGTATATTGTCACCGTGCTCATTTAACTTATATGCAGAGTACATCATGCAAAATGCCAAGCTGGAAGAAGCACAAGCTGGAATCAAGATTGCCAGGAGAAATATCAATAATCTCAGATATGCAGATGACACCACCCTTATGGCAGAAAGTGAAGAAGAGCTAAAGAGCATCTTGATGAAAGTCAAAGAGGAGAGTGAAAAAGTTGGCCTAAAGCTCGACATTCAGAAAACGAAGATCATGGCATCTGGTCACCTCACTTCATGGCAAATAGATGGGGAAACAATGACGACAGTGAGAGACTTTATTTTTTTGGGCTTCATAATCACTGCAGATGGTGACTGCAGCCATGAAATTAAAAGATACTTGCTCCTTGGAAGAAAAGCTATGACCAACCTAGACAGCATATTAAAAAGCAGAGACATTACTTTACCCACAAAGGTCCATCTGATCAAAGCTATGGGTTTTGCAGTAGTCATGTATGGATGTGAGAGCTGGACTATAAAGAAAACTGAGCACCAAAGAATTGATGCTTTTGAACTGTGGTGTTGGAGAAGACTCTTGAGAGTCCCTTGGACTGCAAGGAGATCTAACTAGTCAATCCTAAAGGAAGTCAGTCCTGAATATTCACTGGAAGGGCTGATGCTGAAGCTGAAACTTGGGCACCTGATGTGAAGAACTAACTCATTGGAAAAGACCCTTATGCTGGGAAAGGTTGAAGGCAGAATGAGAGGGGACAACAGAGGATGAGATGGTTGGATGGCATCACTGACTTGATGGACATTAGTTGGAGTAGGTTCCAGGAGTTGGTGATGGACAGGGACACCTGGCCTGCTGTAGTACATGGGATCATAAAGAGTCGGACACAACTGAGCAACTGAACTGAACTGAAACCTAATTACCTCCCAAAGACCCCACCTCCTTGTACCATTACCATCGGGAATTAGGGTTTCAGCAGATGAATTTGGCTAGGACATAACCATGTAGTTTATTATACCTTTACACTGTCCCCTCCAGACTTATTCATAGAACATGTAGGTTCTTATATTATTTCCATTAATATTATGTCTCTCTGAAGTGTACTGGATATTCTTTGAGGGTAGCAACCCTATTTTATTCATCTTTACATTTTAATACCTAACAAGGTTCTGGTACTGAGTAGGTTATTCTGAATATGTTATTTGTCTTATTTCTTCCTCAGGACAGTTGACTTATTTTCGGTGATAATTTCAGGGGAGAGGGGGAGTACCTTTCAATTTGTACTTAAAGATAGCCGTCAGTTTTAACTGTGAAACCAATTCTGGTCTGCACTAGATCCACAGTTTTAAATGTCTAGTATAATTCTGTTTTTTTTAATATATCTGCTTATATTGCTTCTAACCTTGCTTTTTTTCTCCCTCTAGATAAGGCAGGTCTTTTAAAAATGTGACTTGTGGTTTTCTTTATTAACTTTGTAGGGAGCTGTCTAAACTGTAATAAGATGCTTGCTGAGAGGCAATGGTACATTGCAAGTCTGTTTCTCAGTCATACCTAAGCCTAAAAGCAAATGCCTTTCAAATTTATTTTTGTAGTAGCAAATGTTTTGCTGAATGTGGGCATGATAATACCCTCTAAACCAGTTTTTTTCAGTAGAGCTGTTTGCAATAATGGACACATTCTACATTGGCTTTGTTCAGTAGGGTGGGCCACCAGTCATGACTCTTGAGCACTTTAAATGCAGCTAGTACAACTGAGGAACTGAACTTTTGATATAAGTTTGATTTAACTTTGAAATCCTCATGTAGTTTGTGGTCACTGTATTGACTTTATAAACAAAGTTCAGGGGAGTAATATTTGTTATGAATTCCATGACGATGTGGAGAAGGAAATGGCAACCCACTCCAGTATTCTTGCCTGAGACATCTCATGGACAGTGGAGCCCTGGTGGGCTGTAGGCCATGCAGTCACAAAGAGTTGGATACAGCTTAGCAACTAAACAATAGTTACCAGTGGTGAGTGAATGGAGGAGACAGACATGAAGTCTGAACTCTTCTCTGTAACCATTGAGTCACTTGGATCTGTTAATTGCTCATGCATTCTCTCTTGCCGTGCTTCTATTTTTATTTTGTTTTCCTGCCTTTCTAAAAAGTGACTGTCATTTTCAATAAATTCTAGAGACTTTTGCACAGATGAATCTCAATAAAGGACTACTTTAGTCATCTCATGGCTTAGAGAGTAAAACGTCTGCCGCAGTTCAGGAAACCCAGGTTCGATCTCTGGTTCGGGAAGATTCCCTGGAGAAGGAAATGGCAACCCACTCTGGTACTCTTGCCTGGAAAATTCCTTGGATGGAGGAGCCTGCTAGGCTACAGTCCATGGGGTCGCAGAGTTGGACATGACTGAGCGACTTCTCTTTCCTTTTTCCTTGTTAGTCATCTCAATTATATTATTGGTCTGCTGAAATGCCTTCCGTGGCTCCCAGTTCTCTGTCTTCAGAACCCTCTTCAGTGTACATTCAGTATTAAAGATCTACTCCAACTACAGTGTTCAACTTGTTTGTATGTCTTGCCTTTTCCATTTCTGTTACTTAGATCACGGATCTGACTGTTTAAATTCAACCTAGCTTTAAGGTCGGACACGACTGAAGTGACTTAGCAGCAGCAGCAGCAGCTTTAAGGTCTAGGTTTCAGCTCCTAGTTCAAGGCTTGAACCTTAGTGATTTTTTAAATCTCTTATTGTCATTACCATTCCTTGGCAGTTATAATTGTATATATCCTGTACTTCTTTGTGCTGTCATATGCAGACGTACAAAGCAATTTAATTATAATTTATGAAAATATCCTGTATTCTTTTCTTGTAGAAAAAAATAAAATCTACTCTTTACATTTATAAGCTGTCCTTGAAAGTTTCTTTCTTCCAATTATAGCTTTTATTCAGTTAATTAAAAAAGAATGGTTCCATACTCTTCATTGTTGTCAGTTGCTAAGTTGTGTCTAACTCTTTGTGACCCCATCAACTGCAGCATGCCAGGCTTCCCTGTCCTTCACTATCTCCCAGTTTGCTCAAACTCATGTCCATTGAGTCAGTGATGCCCTCCAACTATCTCATCCTCTGTTGCCCCCTTCTCCTCCTGCCCTCAATCTTTTCCAGCATCAGGGTGCTCTCCCTTGAGTTGGCTCTTTGCATCAGGTGGCCAAAGTATTGGAACTTCTGCTTCAGCATCAGTCCTCCCAATGAATGTTCAGGGTTGATTTCCTTTAGGATGGACTGGTCTGGTCTCCTTGCAGTCCAAGGGACTCTCAAGACTCTTCTCCAACACCATAGTTCCAAAGCATCAGTTCTTTGGTGCTCAGCTTTCTTTATGGTCCAACTCTTACCTCCATACATGAATACTGTAAAAATCATAGCTTTGACTATATGGACCTTTGTGGTCAAAGTGATGTCTGCTTTTTAATATGATGTCTAAGTTTGTCATGGACAGAGGAGCTTGGCGAGTTACAGTCCATGGAATTGCAAAGAGTCAGACATGACTGAAGTGACTTAACACACGAATACTAGGTTTGTCATAGCTTTCCTTCTAAGGAGCAAGCGTCTTAATTTCATGACTGCAGTTACTATCTGCAGTGATTTTGGAGCCCAACAAAATAAAGTTTGTCACTGTTTCCATTGTTTTCCCATCTATTTGCCATGAAGTGATGGGACCTGATGCCATGATTTTAGTTTTTTGAATGTTGAGTTTCAAGCCTGCTTTTTCACGCTCCTCTCACTTTCATCCAGAGGCCCTATGGTTCCTCTTTGCTTTCTGCCGTGCTTTTCATAGCTTCTCCTATTGTTTGGTGGTTTTAAATTATTCTCTAAATGTTTAGTTTTTCTTTATAACTCTACGTGGGTTGTCATAGTCCTTGGGGATGGCCGTGGTGTTGAAAGTTGAAATTTTTATTGTTTGTAACTTGGAGAATCTGTAGCCTTAAAGGCAAAGGTTCATTTGTTTATTTATTCTACAAATACTTATTAAGTACCTGTTATATTGTAGGCATTATTTTAGGACCTGGGTTATAGCAATAAAAACAAACAAGCAAACAAAAAGCCCTGTCTGCAAGGAGTGTAAATTCTAGTTGGATATTGTATAGTATCTACCTTTCCTCCAAACCAGTTTGCTTAGATGTAATGCTTATTATTTAAACAAATAATAAACATTCTATTTAGTACTAATATATGATGAATAATACACTTATGCCATTTAAGTTGTGAAGTTAAATTAATGTTACTAATCTGACGTCTCAAGATTCTTTTTCTTTATATCATTTGAAACAGAATATCCTGAAGATGTAGCTCCTACTGTTGGATTTTCCAAAATTGACCTTAGACAAGGAAAGTTTGAAGTCACCATCTTTGACTTGGGAGGTGGAAAAAGAATTCGAGGAATCTGGAAGAATTACTATGCTGAGTCCTATGGGGTAATATTTGTTGTGGATTCAAGTGATGAAGAAAGAATGGAGGAAACAAAAGAGACAATGTCAGAAGTGCTGAGACACCCTAGGATATCTGGAAAGCCTATATTGGTGTAAGTAATGTTGGTGTTGGGCTTCCATGGTGGCTCAGACAGTAAAGAATCCACCTGCAATTGGGGGAAACCTGGGTTTGATCCCTGGGTTGGGAAGATCCCATGGAGGAGGGCATGGCAAACCACTCCAGTATTCTTGCCTGGAGAATCCCCATGGACAGGGGAGCCTGGTGGGTCCATATGGTTGCAAAGAGTCGACACGACTGAGCTTGCACGCGATGTTGGTGTTATTGTAAACATAGAAGCAGCAGCATTAGTCATTAAAGAAATCTCGCTAAGTTACAAAACACTGAAAAAGTGTTGTCACACTCTCACATAATCAAATGTATGTAATTTACTGGGAGTTGTTAATATACCAAGGCTTTGTTATAATGCTGTCTGTAGGGATTAAGGGCAGAGGCTATGTAATGAAAAAATCTTATAATTAGATTGCCTGGATTTTCAAATGTGAATTCTTTGTTTTATTTGATAATTTACTCTTGTCAGATTTTGCAGATTGTCTATTAATGAGGTTCTAAAGTGTTTTTCAACTTATTTTCCTCTTAGTAACATTTAGGTTTTGCCTCTTTTTTCCCCCTTGAGTATTCTTGTTTGAAACTTACTTAGGTGGTTTATTTTTCTAAGGCCACATTGATTTCTCAGTTTTTACTTTTGTATTTCCAATCTGAGCATGTGATCTGTGTTGTTATCAGCATGTGATCTGTGTTGTTATCAGCTTAGTCATAGGCTTAACATCATTTTCTTCAGCTGCTTAAACATTAAAAAAAAAGTTAAACGACAAAGCCTTTTTGCAGTCTGCCCTCATAGCATTTCCAGAGAGTAAACACAAGGTGGTGCTATGACTTTGAGACATAGTCAAGTGAAAAGTAGTTGAAATTGCTCTTAAAATTGGAGTAAGTGCTTTGTGTTCTCTTGCCTTCTTGTCCTTTTCTCTCATTCTCTTGGAATTCAGAACTAATGATTGAAAAAGGAAAAAAAAAAAAAGCAAAAAACTAAACAACCTATCAACATGGTTAAATGGGAAAGTGTAAGCAAACTGTCTCTGTGGTCCTCAGTAATAAGTGAACATTTTTAAATGAGGCAGTCTGAAAACTCTACAAAAAATAAAACGTTATTGTACCATTTATTGTTAAGCTTATACTATTTAATTTTTGTACTTTTAACTAATTAGAGAAGTTATTTGATATAATTAATTATTTTACTGAATCTGAAAGAAACTTTTAATAGATGTGTATACAAAGAGTAAACTTTGTTGAACCCCGTAGGCTAAATTAGTCTCTACAAATGTTGAAGCAGAGAACCAGTGACTTATAAACAGTACTAACAAATGATGTTCATTTGTAAAATAATTGAGTGTGCTTTTTAACCCAGTAGTCATTTATTTATTCTTTTTTTTCATGTATTCTTTCATGCCTTTATTTACTCATACAAGTACTAATTCAACAAATATTTGTTGCATCCACTATATGCTAGGCATTGTTCTGGTATAGGGATCCATTTAGTTATAGGGATACATTTGAGAACAGCAACAATAAAACTCCATGTGTGATCTCAGGAGCTTACATTCTTGGAGGTGAGACACACAATAAATGTAATAAATAAATTGTATTGTACATTAGGTGATAAGTATATTGAAAACAAAACAAAGGATCAGGAATCCTGTAGTGGTGGTGATGGGCATGTTGCTCTTAAAATAATCATGTTAGGTCTTATTGAGAAGATGACACTGAAAGTGAGAGTCAGTCATGCAGATGTATGTGACAAAGCCCTGAGGCAGAGCCATGCAATTGGTAAATGTCTGCAGTGTTTACTGAATAGTTTGATAACTGTCAACAAGATACCTGCTTTCAGCTCTGTCACTTCTCTTAGCTAGTAAATTTGCAGAATTGGGAAAAAGGAAACAATTCACAACTAGAATGATTGCTCACAATTATAATTTCACTGTCAGTGAGATCTCACAAAGACATGAGAATTAATTATAGATCATATAATATGTTTATGAAACATAAAATGGTTCACCATCTGAACGGTTTTTCTTAAGGGAGTTTTACAACTGTAGAATTTTTGTTAATTAAGCTAAAGTTTTGAGATGTGTGTCCTTCAAAAATGCGCACAGTTTACCAGAAAGTACATATTCTTAGTAAATTTAGAAGATGTAAGAAAGAATGAGGATAAAAAATGATTGGCCTATCATGCAAAGCCAACCACTGCTATCATTTTTATGAGTTTCCTGTGCATATTTTTGTAAAACATGTAATGTATGTAGTGTTCATATAATATATACAATTTTCTATCCCACCCTTTTTTCTGTTTATAAATCCCTCTTTAATATCCACCTAAGTCTCATATTTGAAGGTTCTCTTGTTGACCTTTTTTGTCTCTGACCTACAATGTTTGTCTTATTGATGTTACTGTTTTAATATTTAAGTCTCTTTACTCCTCTCTATTTGGTTTGTTAACTCCTTTCAACCTTTGTTCACTTCTCCCTTGTGTTACTGATTGCTCTCCAGACCAGACTCCCTGCTAGCGTCTTGCCTGTTCTCTAAACTCTCCTCTACACTGAAGGCAGGAGCCCTTTTATGTGATATTTTTCCAATCACAGAACTGGTACATGCTTTCATAAGTGAAACAGTGCAAGAATAAAGTACTTAAGACCTCCTTTTTAAATGCAGATTTGATCATTTTACTTTTCCCTAGAGTCCAGGTTGCATTCATAGCTCCTTACAGATAGGAAAGTCTGTGTTTTAACTGATAATAACTCTAACATATAATAGATATGGCATTGAAAAGTAAGTGGAAAGGGTCGTAAGGGGCTAGCAAGTGGAAAGGGGCTCCAGTAGAGCCCTACTAAAGTCCATGCTCTGGGCTAGCGGGTATGGAGATGGAGGAAAGGCTACCCAATTAAGAGGCTTGTTGCACACAGCTGCTTCCTTCCTGCCATGGACATCTGGACTTCTTAGCTGAGAAATCCAGTAATGGCATCTAATGTCTTCTGCTTGCCACTTTTCTAAGCCTCAAGTAGTGGATTTAGGATCAGCAAAGCCTCTCAGAATTCAGTTCAACCCCTTGATTATTTTTTCTTCCCATCCTCTAATAATGAGCAGAGAACAACAGATTCAGTCCTTCAACAGAAGGAAATATACCGGAAGAATTATCAGTAAAAACAAGATTACAGATTGGTAGAGCACTATTCATTCATGCTGTGAGAAGCATTGTAGATGACGATGACAGCAGGTCCTGGACACTTCTCCAGCTCTGCCTGACTTGACTCTGCATATTGGTCTGACAGCGTGTGTTGTTGCACATAAAGTCTCAGTCACATTTCACTTCATGTCACAGACTTGAGGGCTCTCGGGAAGGGTCAGAATCATAGATCACTAGGCTTCTGTGCTTTATTAGCTTGGAAGTTCTGTTTGGCAGTTATGTAGTATTTACTTCTTAATCAGCATAATATTCTAGTCAGATCTCTGAAATAAGTGGTGAAAAGTTGAAAAAAACATGGGTTTAGAGAGAAGATGGAGCACCTAGGACCTGGATTCTAAGAGCTATTGTGAATTTATGACCCTGGCAAGTCACTTTACTTCTTTGGGCTTAGTGGTTAAATGCTGTGCTGTGTTTAGTCACTCTGTTGTGTCTGACTTTTTGTGACCTCATAGACTGTAGCCCACCAGGCTCCTCTCTCCATGGAGATTCTCCAGGCAAGAATAGTGTAGTGGGTTCTCATGCCCTCCTCCATGGAATCTTAACCCAGGGACCGAACCCAGGTCTCTTGCATTGCAGGTGGATTCTCTACCAGCTGAGCTACCAGGGAAGCCCTAATGGTTAAATACCTCTTCCTTAATAAAAGTATCTGTAAAATATTGTATTCAGCTGTATATTATAATGTGAACCATAGTATAGTCTATGCGAAGAATCCATTTCGGTAAAAAGGTAGAAGTGATTTGTATTTCTTCTAAAGAAATTAAAAACAGATTTGATGTAAATATCTGCTCTAAGATATTAAATGTTACCATGTTATAATGTTAAGCTGTGTATTTACCTAGAATAGAAAGCTGCTTTTCTCTCATATCTACTATTATAGAGATTAATTTGAACCTACGCTCTGATTGGGTTTCCTCTGTGGCTCATCAGTAAAGAATCTGCCTGCCAATGCAGGAGACGTGAGTTCAATCCCTGGGTTGGGAAGATCCCTCAGAGAAGGAAATGGCAACCCACGACAGTATTCTTGATTAGGAAATCCCATAGACAGAGAAGCCTGGGGAGCTACAGTCCATGGGGTCACAAAGAGTCAGACACAACTTAGGGACTAAACAAAAACAATGTACTCAAATTAACTAAGGTTTGAAATATATTATCTACCCTTACATTCCCCTCCACATACATATGCTTACTTTAACCATTTATAACTTAATTATTTTATTAAAAGCCTAATACTACATAGTCAGATAAGAAGACCTTTCCAAGAGAAAAAGTAAACAACTTATGCAGTTGTATAAGTAGCACTGAAATCAGCAGTAATTTCAAAATTTAAGCTCAACATCCACCATAGAAGTTTTCTGTCAATAAAACAAGTCACTGTTGATTCCTTGCGACTGAGCTGGCAGATATTTTAAACATCTTAAGTTGAAATTTTCAGCAACCCAAGGTTAAACTAATGTTATAAGAAGATGCATGTTCTTTCTGTATCTCTTCTTTCTAATATAGTCTTAAATGTTGCCCTTAGAGCGAATGTAAATTACCCTTTGCTTTTTGTGGTTCGGTCTCCTAATACTGCCAACTGAAATAACTCTGGAGATCCACTGCCTAAAATTTCCTCCCAGAATAATAGCAACTCTTACCTGTGTTAGCACACTTGAACTCTTGGAATGGTGCCACTTTCTCCTTATGTACTGTCTGCTTTTCTGTGGAGTTATATGACCTAACTTAACTTTTAGTCAAACCTCATAAATTAGATACTTCACACCAAAAGTGTTAAATGTATAGGAGGTACACTCAAGGAAGAAAACATAATATCTCTTTTATAATCTGATTAGATGTTATGAACATTTCAGGGAAAAAGAATATTTTGACCTAGAGGTCTTTGTACCATGAATGGCTTCCCAGATCCTCTGTAATCACGTACACAGTTCTAAGTGCTTGTGCATTTTTCTTGAGAGCAGATTCTAGCTCTCTTCAAATTCCTAAAGGATTTCATGACCAAAGAGGTTAAAAAAAAATGGCAGTGAGTTTTTATATTAGGAGAAACAATAACCAGGATTTTATCATTTTTTGATAAGGGGATTTTTCAGCTTTCTTCTAGACAGTATTATGGAAAACTGTTAGTTTGAGTGATATTTTTTTCTTGTAAGTGCCCAAGAGGAGTTAATTAGGTTGTGGGTTATCCTAACACTGTCCTTAGAATTTAAGTCAAATGTACTTTTACAGAGTTAAAGCTTTCAATGAGAAATAGGAGAACCTAGGTCCTTTGTCAAATTCTGGAAACCCTTAAGTATGGGAGTGGGGACAACCTATATCATTTAATCACTTGATCTTTAGTTGTAGTGGTGAGTCCCTTAATTTACTGTCTGAAACGTCTACTCACTTTATAGGGCCCATTGGCTTAAGATTTCTTTTCTTCCAGTGGAAACTTAATCAAGCTGTCATCTTCATCAATCTTATTTAGTTACACTGTAGACTTACCTCTGCATTACCTTGCTGAGGGCCACCTTTCGTCTCTTATGGCATCCAGCTTCACTAGTAGCAGCTGTAGTTTATAGTAAAGCTTCTTAGCTGGTTGACTTCTCAAGTAATTTATGCTCCAAGAACCCGTAGAGGTTCCTATCCTTTCCCTTCCCTGTCCCAACACACTCTATTATAGAACAAAACAATGAAGAAAAACCTGTTGACTGTGTTGTTGAGCAGCAAGATGTTATCTAGGAATCACCTGTATCAACATCAGACCAAGCTACATTTTTTTAGAGTGGGCCTAGGATGCTTCCATTTTTGCCAAAAGTTCTCGAGGTCTCTCTGATGCACAACAGAAATTGGGATCTACTGGTATAGGGGAGAGCATGGGCTCTGGAGTCAGCCAGGCCTTGAGTAATCATCCTGAGCGTCTATGTTTCCACTTGTAAACAAGGATTTTAATATTTATATTACATGAATTCTGAAATAATGTATTTACAGCATCTAGTGGACATGGAACAACAGACTGGTTCCAAATAGGAAAAGGAGTACGTCAAGGCTGTATATTGTCACCCTGCTTATTTAACTTACATGCAGAGTACATCATGAGAAACGCTGGACTGGAAGAAACACAAGCTGGAATCAAGATTGCTGGGAGAAATATCAGTAACCTCAGATATGCAGATGACACCACCCTTATGGCAGAAAGTGAAGAGGAACTAAAAAGCCTCCTGATGAAAGTGAAAGCGGAAAGTGAACAAGTTGGCTTACAGCTCACATTCAGAAAACGAAGATCATGGCATCTGGTCCCATCACTTCATGGGAAATAGATGGGAAAACAGTGGAAACAGTGTCAGACTTCATTTTTGGGGGCTCCAAAATCACTGCAGATGGTGATTGCAGCCATGAAATTAAAAAACGCTTACTCCTTGGAAGAAAAGTTATGACCAACCTAGATAGCATATTCAAAAGCAGAGACATTACTTTGCCGACTAAGGTCTGTCTAGTCAAGGCTATGGTTTTTCCTGTGGTCATGTATGGATGTGAGAGTTGGACTGTGAAGAAGGCTGAGCGCTGAAGAATTGATGCTTTTCAACTGTGGTGTTGGAGAAGACTCTTGAGAGTCCCTTGGACTGCAAGGAGATCCAACCAGTCCATTCTAAAGAAGATCAACCCTGGGATTTCTTTGGAAGAAATGATGCTAAAGCTGAAACTCCAGTACTTTGGCCACCTCATGCGAAGAGTTGACTCATTGGAAAAGACTCTGATGCTGGGAGGGATTGGGGGCAGGAGGAGAAGGGGACGACAGAGGATGAGATGGCTGGATGGCAT
>SJYT01046847.1:400716-415511 GCA_006410635.1 Cephalophus harveyi
AGATGGCTGGATGGCATCATGGACTTGATGGACATGAGTCTGAGTGAACTCCGAGAGATGGTGATGGACAGGGAAGCCTGGTGTGCTGCAATTCATGGGGTTGCAGAGAGTCGGACACAACTGAGCAACTGAACTGAGAGAATAGCATTGAAACATATATGTTACCATATGTAAAACAGATAGCCAGTCAAAGCTTGATGTATGATGCAGGGAACCCAAAGCCAATCCTCTGAGAAGCAGAGTTTGCTCTATAAAAGTTGCTTGCCATCAATGGGCATACCACTACAGTTAGGTTGTTTTCAAATCAGCCAGATTCTGCCAACACTTCTTTTTCACAACGTACACCTAGTTTCAATTCAACAAATGCTCTTTGACCACCTACTGTATACAAGGCACTAGATTAGATACTGCTAAAAGTAGAAGGATAAACTGCCTCACAATTCAGAATACAGAAAATCTGAGAATCTTTTAAAAATTAATTCATTTGATCTGTATTTAGAAGTACAATATCAGTGCACAGAAATATATTAAAAATGGTATCTCGATATGAACACATCATATGATTTTTTTTCCCTACTTTTCCTTGTTTAACATTCCTAACACTCTTTTTAGGGAATAAAGTAATCAGTATATTCACAGAAACATCTAATTAGTTAGGATGTCATTCATGGACATTCCCATAACTTCAAAAACTCGATAATTTAGAGTAAATATATTTAGGTCTTTTTATGAAATGTAAACGCCTCCAGAATCCCTAAGGAGTGAAAAAATGATGACCTTCATTTTGGCAAACTTTTCAATTCATGCCAGCTCACTCATTCAACTTGAATTTTATCAGCAAGAACAGATCCAGTTTTTGTGGGATCCAAAGCTGATACAATCTGGGGGCTCTTCTTTAAGAAAGGAATGCAAAATTATTTCCAGGGAGAGGGGCTAAAAAGTTTAAGCTTCATTAGCTTCTGAGCAAATTTGTCTCTGG
Organism: Cephalophus harveyi; assembly: GCA_006410635.1. NCBI lineage: Eukaryota > Metazoa > Chordata > Mammalia > Artiodactyla > Bovidae > Cephalophus > Cephalophus harveyi. The sequence continues at coordinate 401,696 of SJYT01046847.1, forward strand.
TTTTCAGCCATCAGTAATGAGCTTTTGCTAATGACATGATGTAAAACAGAGCAACAAGTATCTGAAACTTATGTTGTGGCGGAAACATATTTCTCTGAAATTGAATTATAGGAGCTATGTGGACTTTTGTGAAAATGAGCTCCTGAGCTACTCGCCTCTCCCAGAAACCTCTAACGTTACCATGCACAGCATCAAGAGAAGGCTCAATGTTAATCACTCATTTCCCCTTTCAATCTGTCTCAATTACTGTTACAGGATGCTTCAATTAGTCATTCTCCTTCTCTCCAGGGATAGGGAGAGATCACAGATAACTCATCCCAGATAGACTTCACAATTTGAATCCCTCCACCCTGCTAAAGAAAAATCTTCACTGGAGACAAGTGAGATTTGCTATCATCTACTCTGTACTCTGTCAATGCCACTCTCTCATCAGACAAAGAGAAGCCATAAGTCTTCTGGGATGGTGAACCTTCTTTTCCCTTCCCCCAGAGGAGTGAGCTCTGTTTCTCTCATACATTCAGCCCAAGACAGCCATAGGCAATTGTTTTTAAAACTGCCCTTGGATGGCCCTTTCCAGAAGGTAGCCCCTGAGACAGACAACCATATTATCAGTCATCTCGACAGCATTTATCCTTTTTTTAATGCCTGTTCTCCACCTGTTATAAGAAGATTATTTAGCCCTAGAGTCTAAAATCTGTGAAACAAGGTATTCAATATCTCTTTAAGAAGTATGTATGGTATCAGTGACAGAATGATCTCTGTTCATTTCCAAGGCAAACCATTCATATGATAGTTATCCAAGTCTATTCCCCAACCACTAAGGCTGAAGAAGCTGAAGTTGAATGGTTCTGTGAAGAAGTACAAAACCTTTTAGACCTAACACCAAAAAAAAAAAAAAAGATGTCCTTTTCATCATAGGGAACTGGAATGCAAAGGTAGGAACTCAAAAGATATCTGAAGTAACAGGCAAGTTTGGCCTTGATGTACAAAATGAAGTAGGGAAAAGGCTAACAGAGTTTTGTCAAGAGAATGCACTGGTCATAGCAAACACCCTCTTCCAACACCACAAGAGATGACTCTATACATGGAGATCACCATATGGTCAACACCAAAAACAGATTGATTACATTCTTTGCAACCAAAGATGGAGAAGCTCTATACAGTCAGCAAAAACAAGATTGGGAGCTGACTGTGGCTCAGATCATGAACTCCTTATTGCAAAATTCAGACTTAAATTGAGGAAAGTAGGGAAACCACTAGACCAGTCAGGTATGACTTAAATCAAATCTCTTACGATTATACAGTGGAAGTGACAAATAGATTCAAGGGATTAGATCTGATAAAGAGTGCCTGAAGAACTATGGATGGAGGTTTGGGACATTCTATAGGAGGCAGTGATCAAGATCACCCCCAAGGAAAAGAAACGCAAAAAAGCAAAATGGTTGTCTGAGGAGAGCTTACAAATAGCTGAGAAAAGAAAAGACACAAAAGGCAAAGGAGAAAAGGAAAGATACACCCATTGAATGCAGAGTTCCAAAGAATAGCAAGGAGAGATAAGAAAGCCTTCCTCAGTGATCAATGCAAGGAAATAGAGGAAAACAACAGAATGGGAAAGACTAGAGATCCCTTCAAGAAAATTAGAGATACCAAGGGAAGATACCATGCAAAGATGAGCACAATAAAGGACAGAAACAGTATGGACCTAACAGAAGCAGAAGAGGTGGCAAGAACACACAGAAGAACTATAAAAAAAAAATCTTAATGACCCAGATAACCACGAAGGTGTGATCACTCACCTAGAGCCAGAAACAAGAGTCCAAAAACAGAGTCTGGAGTCCAAAAACAAGTGAGCCTTAGGAAGCATCACTATGAACAAAGCTAGTGCAGGTGATGGAATTCCAGCTGAGCTATTTCAAATCCTAAAAGATGATGCTGTGAAAGTGCTGCACTCAATATGCCAGCAAATTTGGAAAACTCAGGAGTGGCCACAGGACTGGAAAAGGTCAGTTTTCATTCCAATCTCAAAGAAAGCCAATGCCAAAGAATGTTCAAACTATTGCACAATTACACTTATCTCACATGCTAGCAAAATAAGGCTCAAAATTCTGCAAGCCAGGCTTCAGCAGTTCGTGAACCGAGAACTTCCAGATGTTCAAGCTGGATTTAGAAAAGGCAGAGGAACCAGAGATCAAATGACCAACATCAGTTGGATTGTAGAAAAAGCAAGGGAGTTCTAGAGAAACACTTACTTCTACTTTATCAACTACGCCAAAGCCTTTGATAGTGTATATCCCCATAAACAGGAAAATTCTAAAAGGGATGGGAATACCACATCACCTTATCTGCCTCATGAGAAATATGTATACAGGTCAAGAAGCAACAGTTAGAACCGGACATGGAACAATGGACTGTTTCCAAATTGGAAAAGGAGTATGTCAAGGCTGTATAGTGTCACCCTGCTTATTTAACTTATATGCAGAGTACATCATGCAAAATGCCGGGCTGGATGAAGCACAAGTTGGAATCAAGATTGCCGGGAGAAACATCAATAACCTCAGATATACAGATGCTGTTGCTGTGGCTGCTAAGTCACTTCAGTCGTGTCCAACTCTGTGCGACCCCATAGACGGCAGCCCACCAGGCTCCCCCATCCCTGGGATCCTCCAGGCAAGAATGGTTGCCATTTCTTTCTCCAATCCATGAAAGTGAAAAGTGAAAATGAAGTCGCTCAGCAATGTCTGACTCTTCGAGACCCCATGGACTGCAGCCTACCAGGCTCCTCCATCCATGGGATTTTCCAGGCAAGAGTACTGGAGTGGGTTGCCATTGCCTTCTCCAGATATACAGATGACACCAACCTTATGGCAGAAAGCAAAGAGGAACTAAAAAGCCTATTGATGAAAGTTAAAGAGGAGAGTGAAGAAATTGGTTTAAAATTAAACATTCAAAAAAATAAGATCATGACATTTGGTCCCATCACTTCTTGGCAAATACATGGGGAAACAATGGAAACAGTGACAGACTTTATTCTTTTGGGCTCCAAAATCACTCTAGATGGTGACTGCAGCCATGAAATTAAAAGATGTTTGCTTTTTGAAAGAAAAACTGTGACCAACCTAGACAGCATAGTAAAAAGCAGAGAAACAACTTTGCCAACCAAGGTCTGTTTAGTCAAAGCTATGGTTTTTTCCTGTAGTCATGTATAGATGTGAGAGTTGGATCATAGAAAGCTGAGCACTGAAGAATTGATGCTTTTGAACTATGGTGTTGGAGAAGACTCTGGAGACTCCCTTGGACTGCAAGGAGATCAAACCAGGAAATCGTTAAGGAAATCAGTCCTGAATATTCATTGCAAGGACTGATGCTGAAGGTGAAGCATCTGATTGCTGTAGTTATACAACGTTTGTAATCTCCATATCATAATCATAAGAAAAAAGAAAAACAAATCAACCTTTTGTAAACAAAAACAAAAACACACAACTAAGTTGTTTGGGTTCTATGGTTATGATATGGAGATTATAAACATTGTATAACTACATCAATCAGATAAAATGACATTTATGAATGGATAAAAGATTTTTGGTTATGTAGACATTTTGGTAATCATTTATTTTCCTGGAAAAGGACTAAATGAGCTCAAGGACTGTGTGTGAAATGGTCTACTTCTGATCAATCACTTCTTCTTTTGTGCTATCACTGGATTTACACTATCACATTACTCATGTCATGCTGTAATTATTGGGATGGTCAAAAAGTCTGATCTTCCAATAAGATCCTACGAAAAACCCAAAAGAAGTTTTCAACCAATCCAATACTTTTTCTCATGACTGTTACACCCACAGACTATGAACTCCCAAAGCTGGGGTGCAAGGGGAGCACTGGAACTGTTTTCATTTTTGTCTCCTTAGTGGTGAGTAGAGTGCTGACACATAGTAAGCACTCAATGAGCAGATTTACTGAAATCATGGAATGAAATCTCCCCAGAGTAGATGGGGAGATTTCAATATTTTAAAATTGGAATTGGAATTTTGCTCTTCAATTAAACATGAATGGCAGGGAGCCCAATATTTTAGGAATCAATGTGGCATTTTGAAAATCAAATAATGAGGCTACTATATAAAAAGCAACCACAAAAGATGTGCTCTACAGAACTGAGCATGCTAAGTATGGAATGATTCTTTTTTAATACATAGTAAATTTTCTTTCAAGAAAAAATTTTCAAAACCTAGGGAGTAAACATATTCCAGATGTTTTTAAAAAATTATATCATTTATTTCAAATTTCTTATAAGAATGATACTTTAAGTCTTGACCTTCCTTTTCATAACATTTGCATTTTCACACATGAGAAAAATAGAAAACTAGGGCTTATGAAACTCTTCCCTATTATAAGCCAAGATACCTCAGGACAGAATTATATCAATATTGAGAGGATGGAAAGAGGAGGATTAAATCTAATCAATATCAATGAGACTTTCCTTGATATCTTCTCACCTCTTCTTGGTATCACCTCCTCTTTGCATGGCTGTAATTTCTTTTTGCAAACAGGCCTCGAAAACAATTCAGTGTTCAGTTTGTCTCCTTATCTAGTTTGTGCTCCACTCTTTCATCACACAAGTTAAGTATTTTTACTGTATTAGTGACCATTGTAGCATATGCTTACCATCATGACTTTAGAAGGTAGAGGGAAGCAATTTAGACAAGATTGGCAAGTTGGTTCAAGCTGATTCTAGGAGACTATATGATTCTATAATAATATTCTTTTATATAATATTTACATACTTATCATTTTGATCCAGGTACTGCTTCAAGTGCTCTGCATATTAAAAAAAAAAAACCAAAACTTTCTTTCAACTCCCCATAAGATAGCTTCTACTGCTGTTCTCTATTAAAGCTGAAACACATGAGGCTCAGGACTAACAACTGACAGCTAATTTCACTAAGATTCAATCTCAATCTGCTTTCAGCATCTGTTCTCTATGAATAATGATGATCATACTGAAGACAACAGCAAAATAACAATAATAGTGAATACTTGCTGCTGCTGCTGCTAAGTCGCTTCAGTCATGTCTGACTCTGTGAGACCCAATAGACAGCAGCCCACCAGGCTCCCCCATCCCTGGGATTCTCCAGGCAAGAACACTGGAGTGGAACACTGGAGGAACATTTCCTTCTCCAATGCATGAAAGTGAAAAGTGAAAGTGAAGTTGCTCTGTCGTGTCCGACTCCTAGCGGCCTCATGAACTGTAGCCTACCAGGCTCCCCCGTCCATGGGATTTCCCAGGCAAGAGTACTGGAGTGGGGTGCCATTGGACTTAGGCAGTACTTATTAGGTGCCAGGCATGCTCTAAGGACTCATACGTATTTATTCACTATTGAAGAGTCAACATTAGACTGAAAGAGAGACCAGAATCCCAGTCTAAGTCCTGGTGCTGATTAACTCTGAAACTTGGGGGAAGTCACCTCAGTCTCTCTGGGTCCCATTTTCCACAGATACACATTGAAGCTATTGTACAGATGATCTCTGAGGACTAACATCAAATTTATAGTTGGCCCACTCAGAACAGGACAGAAGAGGCCTTTGAGATGAGTGGTGGGCGTACTAGAATGAAATTATATTCTTGCTCTCAAAAAAGTTGTATACTAAGTCAAGCAGTATCAACGACTTAAGACCCCAAAGATCTCACATGGTTCTCAAAACTGCCACTTGGTGGATGAACACAGAATGCAGTACTCCATTCGACAGTTGCTATGACTGAACTGCGTTCTCCCCCACCCCAAGTTGATACGTTGCGTCCCTAATTCCCACTGGGACAGCATATGGTAATAGGGATGTTAGGATGTAATTAAGGTTAAATGAGGTCATATACGGTCTGAGCAGTGCTGGTGCCTTGCCACAGAGGCAGAGACAGCAGAGATCGCTATACCTGTCTCTCTCCACCCTGTGTGGGCACAGTGAGGAGGAGGCCATACACAGGCAAGAAGCAGATCCTTCTCGAGGAACTGAATCAGTCAACACCCTGATTTTTAACTTCCTATCCACTGTGAGGAACAAATTTCTGCTGTTTAAGCCACCCAGTCTACAGCATTTTGTTAAAAGCACCCTGAACACCCTGAGTAATGAAATAAAATTCCCAGAAGCTATAAAGGAAGAGACTGTGAAATCTAATTGCATATTACACAACAAATTTGTATGAAAAAATACGTCAAAAGATAAATGAATAAAAAAATTTGCCACACATTATTATTATATAAATAGCTTATGAAATCAATACAAATGATTAATGGCTAAATTGATAAAAAAAAAAAAAAGATATGAACATTTTTGTATCTTTTGATGCCTAGCGTGATTCCTTGAGAGAAAATCATGGTAAAGAAGCTAATGATTAAAATAAATAATAAACTAATAATAAACTCTCAGGTTTTTTAAAGCACATAATATACAGATAGATATACATATATGGATGTATATAGTGATTTAAGGTTAATTTTACATATAGAATTTTATAGGAATATAAAATCAGAATATTGGTTTAAAAAAGAAAAGGTTAGGCAAAAGTTAATGAACACTTTAAAAATGGCTCAACATCACTTATAATTAACAACAAATAAGCAATGCCATAATAAAGAATGGATAGTCAGTTCAGTTCAGTCGCTCAGTCGTGTCTGACTCTTGGCGACCCCATGAATCACAGCCCGCCAGGCCTCCCTGTCCATCAGCAACTCCCGGAGTTCACTCAGACTCATGTCCATCGAGTCCGTGATGCCATCCAGCCATCTCATCCTCTGTCGTCCCCTTCTCCTCCAGCCCCCAATCCCTCTGAGCATCAGAGTCTTTTCCAATCAGTCAACTCTTTGCATGAGGTGGCCAAAGTACTGGAGTTTCAGCTTTAGCATCATTACTTCCAAAGAAATCCCAGGGCTGATCTCCTTCAGAATGGACTGGTTGGATCTCCTTGCAGTCCAAAGGACTCTCAAGAGTCTTCTCCAACACCACAGTTCAAAAGCATCAATTCTTCGGTGCTCAGCCTTCTTCACAGTCCAACTCTCACACAGTCCAACTCTCATACATGACCACAGAAATGGATAAATACACATCTAAACAAGATACTTTCTCTTAACAAACTTACAAGTTGGTAACACCCATTATTGGTGAGCATGTGGTGAACTCCCTCTCACACTGTTGAAAGAAAGGTAAATGATAGAATCTTTTAAGTGAAACATGTATACTATCATGTAAGAAACGAATCGCTACCTATATGTGAAACATGTATACTATCATGTAAGAAACGAACTGCCAGTCTAGGTTCGATACAGGATATAGGATGCTTGGGGCTGGTGCACTGGGATGACCCAGAGAGATGATATGGGAAGGGTGGTGGGAGGGGGGTTCAGGGTTGGGAACTCATGTACACCTGTGGCAGATTCATGTCAATGTATGGCAAAACCAATACAGTATTGTAAAGTAAAAAAAATAAATAAAAATAAAGAGAAAAAAATATATATATAAACACTTCTTGGCCTAGCAATTCTACTTCTAGGAATTGTTGATAATATGCTCCAAAACCAGCCAACCAACCAACCAAGATAAATGCATACTAATGTTCATGATCAGTTATTCATAACAGTAAATAACTAAAAACAACTTTACATATTCATTCAGGGAGAATTATTTAAAGCCATTATGATATACCTTGTCAATGGACTCTTAGGCAGATGTTTAACAGAACATAGGAAGATTGGATTAAGTTAAGGGGAAAAAAAGCAAGGCTCCTATTTTTATATATTACCATTTGTGTGAATTTTTCAAAGTCCACATGTACACACATGTGAGTACACATAGATATTATTCTGGTGTTGTCACGAATATTTTTCTGGTAGACAACATGAGAAACTTAACAATGGCTATCCTAGAGGAAGACAATATGGCGGAGGAGCAGGTGGAGGGGGAGTACTTTCTCCACGGATGCATCAGGAATACCTCTTCAGATGCAGAGGATCTCACAGAGCACCCGCTGAGAGTGGGCAGGAGTCCCTGTCCACCCAAAAGGAATATACAGATCCACACAGAACTCGGTCTTCCCTGTGGATGTGGAAGCATGAGATGACGTGGGACTTGCTCAGTAACACATGTGTACAGCCTGGAAGTTTAGGGGAATTTTCCCTATGTTGGGTAATCCTTTGACCCTTGAGAGAAGCAGCAGATAAATGCTCTTTCCGTCTGTCTGGAAGGCTAATCCTGAGATATAAATGTGTCTGTAACCTCTTGGTGGGTCAAGTGTACGAAAAAGTCAAGCAATCAGTGACGCTTGATACCAAGCAAAAGTCAGCCTGATAATCGACGCTTCCTCCTTCGCTGCCTCACTCTCATTTTCCCTGCTCCTGCTTCTCCTCGGTTATGTTTTCTAATATAATGGTAGCACATAGCCTTTGCTTTCTGGGGGTTAAAGATAAGAGGGTTTGCAGATATGAAACCTTGACCTACTATTCATCTTCCCAACACCAGAGGAATTTGTTGAAGGATGAAGCCAACATAGGTGGGTGAAGGTGAAGGTGAAGTTGCTCAGTCGTGTCCGACTCTTTGCGACCCCGTGGACTGTAACCTACTAGGCTTCTCCATCCATGGGATTCTCCAGGCAAGAATACTGGAGTGGATTGCCATTTCCTTCTCCAGGGGATCTTCCTGACCCAGGGATTGAACCCAGGTCTCCCGCATTGGAGGCAGACGCTTTAACCTCTGAGCCACCAGGGAAGCCCATAGGTGGGTGAGGATATACTAATCACAAAGAAAAGGAGCTGGGATCACTGGATTATGTCAATGCTTGGCAATTCCAGACTCCAGTTTCAGGAAACAATACAATTTTTTACTGTCTAAGTCAATTAAGTAATTGTATATGCTTTCAATTTCAACTGAAAGTATACTACCTATGTCTTTTTTTGTTGTTGTTGTTATTCTTTTTCTTTTACCTATGTCTTGTTTAATGTTTCAATCATTATTTGTGATTTCTTCCATTACTTTTAATTCCATTTAATTCCACAATGGGAAATAATTGTGGGATTAAACAAATATCTACCTTTTTTTCTTGGCTACAAAAAAAAAAAAAAAATCAATGTCTTTCCATAAGAAGAGGGCGGGGAAGGATACTTTCAATAATGGTTTTATTTTGCGTGTGCCAGTAATATATATTTAAGAATATAATTCTTACAAACAGAGCATTTATTTAAGAAGTCTTTAAACTATGGGTGTATCTTTAATAATTTCTAGGGATCAACCACCCTTCCTGAAAAGACTCCCTTGACGTATTTAACAATCTGTGTGGCAAACAACTCAATTAAGCTAGCATTTTCTCCTTTCCGAAGCAATTTTTCTTCTACAAACAAACAACACCTGGATCTTTTCTTGCACTCTGCCCTTCTCCTCGTTCCCTCAAATGCAATCAGTTGCATGGCCTGTGGATTCTCTCCCACACTCCTGCTGATCCTCTAGTTCAAGTGTTCATGATCTTTCACTGGATAATGGTAGCGGCAGGAGGAGATGCTGTTCATTTAGTTTCCTGGATTCCTTCTTATTGTGTTAACTTAGTTGTGGCACTTCTCATGTGTCTCTATTTCAAGCAGTCTGTTCATTCGGTTATCTTCTAGTTAAAACAGATTAGAAGAAGGTTTAAGTGATATGTGTGTGTATGTATACATGTATGGTGTGAAGAAATGAATAGGACCAAAGACATTTAAAGGCATAATCTTATTTATGAGAAATTATTATTTGCTGGCTCTTGAAGGCAAAAGAACAAAATCTGTGAATATCTGTAATTGAATCTTGCTACTGTTTTCTTCCTTTTTCAGAGTGTTTACTTACTGATTCTTCAAATGATTTTTTTTTTATAGTTTCAAAACTAAAAGGTTATAAGTCTTAAAATCTATAGTTTAGAGTGTTGAACTTTTAAATATTATAATGTATAAAGCATTTAATAAATTCTCTCATTAGTGTACATGAAATACATTTGTTTGACCAGTCAATTGACTTACGTGTATTATATGTATGGTATGAACAAGGCAGATAAAAGAGACAAAACACTCCAAAAAAAAACAGAGAGAGAGAGAGAGAGATGTTTTCCTGAGTTCTTTTAGTGCCAGATACCTAATATACTCTGCTCTTAGACTCCTATAGTGATCACAGAAGGTCGGTATTCACATCTCTTTTTTTCAGATTCATACAGTGTGACTACACTCTAAAAATGGGGTGAGCAGGTGGGTGAAAAGTAACCTCTTTTTACTTTGAATTAAATTTCTCTTCTAAGAGATTGAACTTACTTTTATGTATTTATTGGCCATTCCTATAATCTCCTGTGGCATTTCCTGTCATGTTGTCCCCCTTTGTTTAATTAGGTAGTTTGTTCTTTGTTTACTGATTATAGGAGTTTCCTGCGTATTTTTTCCCCCCTCAACTTTACAAAAAAATTCAAATCTCCCAAAAGGTTCCCGAGAACAGTATAATGAACACCCACATACCCTTCACTTCTATTCAGCAACGACCGATTATTAACACTTTGTCAGCTCTCTCTCTCAAACCTCTGTCCCCTAAGTTCTTTCTCGGTTACTTGGGGACTTTGAGACACTGTGACACTTGTCATAACACTATAGCATCTAGTCTGTGCTTGTTAATACCTTCCACTATCCTGCTCCATCAAAGAACTTCATTCATGCACGGTGAACTTTCGCCACTTCCTGTATCACGCATTTCCTGTTTTCTTTCCTTGGAATGTCCAAATCTATCCATCCTTGAAGGCCCAACCCAAATGTCCTGAGTCCATGCAGCTTTCCCTTCCCAAATTTCCTTGTCTGTGTCTCTTTTGTATCACTTTCTGCTTTCTTCTTGGCACCACAACTGTTTATGTATGTGTCGCATATGCCTCGCATCCTCGAATAGCTCAGGAGCACTTGAGGCCAAAAGTGTGTCCAAGAGCAACTGGTGTTTTCACAGAGCTTAGCACAGCTCCTTGCTGATAGGAGGCACTCAACAAATACCTGCAAAATCAACCAGCCACCCCACTGAACAGATGTTTGTGTATAAGAGAATCAGAGGGGGATCCTGATCCTGTCAGCAACTCATGATGATTTTCTACAAGTCACTTAACTTTAGTGGGAAGAATACTGATGATAAAATGATAACTTTCTTTTTCAAGAGGAGGCACTTTACATACACTACATCATTTAGTACTTACAACAGCTTTATGAAGTAGACATTATTACCATATTACAAGTGGAAAGAGAAGTGTATAGAGTAATATGTCCAAGGATGCATAGATGACATGTGGGCTCAAGGATTTTTTTTGTCTTATTGACCTTTGTACGACCCTGTCATCTTACCTATTATATACGTTCAAAAAATGTTTGCAAAATAACTTGCTTAAAATTGGGGTATTTCTTCAAGGAGAAAACTTTTTTCTTTCTTTTCTCTTTATCGCATCTATACGAGAGGATGTGTATTAGCTGGATCTATGTCATCTCATAACTTAGGCAAATCAAACCATCAACCTGCATGCCTTAAATGTATACAGTGATATCTGTCAATTATTTTTCAATAAAACTAGGGGGAAAAAAATCTAAAATAAATAAATAAATTAGGTGTTTCTTTGTGCCTGCTTGAAGTTTTAGAAATTCAATGATTAATGCTATTTAGCCACAGGAAAAAAAAAACCCATACAGATAATTAAAGAAAAGCTGAAATTTTCTGTTATACACAGGAAGTGACACATTAATCTTTGGGACTCTATAATTGGTTTGGCTTTAACTTCCTGATTTATCATGAACAGCAGCAACGCATAAAGAGGTGCATGCTTGAAACATGCAACATTAAGGGGCTTTTTCTTTGGGGTCTGGTGATGAGCTAGGCAATTTTAGCTCTGCTTTTATACTTGGCACTTCCACCAAAATGCCTCACCTGGCCATCTGTGATTTCTCTATTAAACTATCTTAGAAGCTGATCCCGTGACCTTGGACAATGCTCAGGCCAAGAGTCCAGTGTCAGGCCCCTCTGTCATCAAACAGGGGATATGGTGCTATTTTTCATAGGTCTGAGAGTCTGTGGCCAGGTACAACCTTTCTGGTTGGTTACGGATGTGGAAACTCAAATAACTGGGCTACAGTTCTCTTAAATTCAGATGCCAAAAACTGATAGGCTTTGCTCTTCAAATGAATGAAGAAAAGAAGTTAGTGCATAGAACAATTTGTGTCAAATTTTATTTCCCAGAATTATGCAGACAGTCTTTGAAACCACGGCTATGCTTTAGTTTTGAATATACTTATAGGCTTAATAAGCTCTATTAAGTCTTTTAAGAGCAGTAAGTAGCCAAGACAAATACCAGACCAACACCTTCAGAGAGAACTTCAGTGTCCTCTTCCTGCCTCACAGTCTTTATGGCCAAGGTCAGAGGAGCAGCTTCTAACATAGTGGGGGGCAGGAAAGGGGGAAGCCAATGGCTGATGTATAGATCCCAACTCCAGATCTGGAATTAGGAAGCCTGCTGTGGTGGCTTCCTGGCTCTGAGAGCCTGGGCATGTCACTCACTTGATCTCTCTAACACTTGGGGTCCTCAGCAAAAAATTCAGATGACCATTCCTTCCTGGGGCAGCTGATAGGATTTCTGACTCTGGCTGTAGAAGCACGTAGCACCATTGCCTAGCTTAATAAATTCTTGATAAATGTTAGTTTTAATCTTTTATACAGTTTGTTATAGATATCTTAGATTCTCTGTTTGAAGGATGACTTGCACTTTGTACCTTGTCCAGAGCAACCAATCAATGAAAGTGTGTGTTCACTGAATGAATAAATGAATGCATGTGTGTGCTAAACACCTTCAGTTGCATCTGACTCTTTGCGATTCTATGGACCATAGCCCACTATGCTCCTCTGTGCATGGGATTCTCCAGACAAGAATAATGGAGTGGGTTTCCATGCCCTCCTCCAGAGGATCTTCCTGACAGAGGGATTGAATCCACATCTCTTATGTTTCCTGTATTAACATGAGGGTTCTTCACCAGTAGCGCCACCTGGGAATCCGGAATAAATGAATTCAAGGCTGAAAAATATGATCTTTGGTTATAAACATACTCATTCACAAGAAACTGTATTAAAACTGATGAAAGGCAATTGGAATGTTTCATGGTTTCAAAAACTGACAATATTGCTAAAGCTAGCACTTATTAAGGGCTTATAGCATGTTAGCTTTGGGGAGTAAAGTGGTGGCACCCCACTCCAGTAATCTTGCCTGGTAAACCCCATGGACAGAGGAGCCTGGTAGGCTGCAGTCCATGGGGTCGCGAAGAGTTGGACACAACTGAGCGACTTCACTTTCACTTTTCACTTTCATGCCTTGGAGAAAGAAATGGCAACCCACTCCAGTGTTCCTGCCTGGAGAATCCCAGGGATGGGGAGGCCTGGTGGGCTGCCATCTATGGGGTCGCACAGAGTCGGACACGACTGAATTGACTTAGCAGCAGCAGCAGGGTAAGGATTTAGAATATGTAAAAGGTAGTCATTTAAATCAGAATCCTAGAGCTGGGAATGTTATGGGAAGAAACCGCCAAGAAAACATGAGCCATTTTCCCTTTCAACTTTATCAGTTATATTCAGCTCAGTTCAGTTCAGTTGCTCAGTCGTGTCCGACTCTTTGCGACCCCATGAATCGCAGCACACCAGGCCTCCCTGTCCATCACCATCTCCCGGAGTTCACTCAGACTCACGTCCATCGAGTCCGTGATGCCATCCAGCCATCTCATCCTCGGTCGTCCCCTTCTTCTCCTGCCCCCAATCCCTC
>SJYT01046847.1:415821-471462 GCA_006410635.1 Cephalophus harveyi
CTTTGGGATTGGAATGAAAACTGACCTTTTCCAGTCCTGTGGCCACTGCTGAGTTTTCCAAATTTGCTGGCAGATTGAGTGCAGCACTTTCACAGCATCATCTTTCAGGATTTGAAGCAGCTCAACTGGAATTCCATCACCTCCACTAGCTTTGTTCGTAGTGATGCTTTCTAAGGCCCACTTGACTTCACATTCCAAGATGTCTGGCTCTAGATTAGTGATCACATCATCATGATTATCTGAGTCGTGAAGATCTTTTTTGGACAGTTCTTCCGTGTATTCTTGGCACCTCTTCTTAATATCTTCTGCTTCTGTTAGGTCCATACCATTTCTGTTCTTTATTGAGCCCATCTTTGCATGAAATATTCCCTTGGTATCTTTCATTTTCTTGAAGAGATCTCTAGTCTTTCCCATTCTGTAGTTTTCCTCTATTTCTTTGCATTGATCGCTGAAGAAGGCTTTCTTATCTCTTCTTGCTATTCTTTGGAACTCTGCATTCAGATGCTTTTATCTTTCCTTTTCTCCTTGGCTTTTTGCCTCTCTTTTCACAGCTATTTGTAAGGCCAGTTATATTACTTATAAGTTATTCAAATTTACTGGGTTTAAACTTGTGTGCATTGCAAATAGTTTTTGCTTTTAATTCTAGCTTCAGATTTAGCAGACATAAAGATAGAAAATTCAAAATGCAAACAACTGGAAACAATGGAAATGGTATACAATATAGAATATAAAAGCAAGAAGGGCTGTGGGAGAAACTAATGCTTAGAACAACTTGAAAGGGGAAAAGAAATAGACAAAACCTGATCTATCTTCATTACGGAGAGAGACAGAAACTGAAAGGCAGTATCATTCTATTAGTTAAATGTTGATGTGTTATGTAATTTAAATTTCTAATTGTTTGCAAAAGATGACATATACAAAATATGTCATCCTGCCTTGTACAGAAAATATCTGCCTTGCTCAAAAAAGGGCAAGTAGACCAGATAAACTCATGTCCTAGTACAATTAGTAATTATCTCGATTTTTGTCTTTATTGTAATTCTCATATCCATATTAATATAAACGATACCGGAGCTTTTAAATACTAGTCCCTCCAATTTGAACACTGCAAATGTGTAAAGAGGAAAACAATGTCAGGTATCCATTTGTGACTGTGCAAATCAATGTCTCTAAAAAGAGCGGCCTGGACTATGGGTTATTCTTGTTACCAAAAAGGAAACAGCCAGTGTGACCATCACCAAGGAAAAAAAGCGCAAAGTAAAAACACTGCTAAAAGCAAACAGAATCTTGAACTCTTTGACCTAATTTCAGTTGAGAAAGAAAAGTGTCCCTCGGTTTAGAGCCCACTTATATCTTTGGGGCCATGGAGTTGAATTTCACTGAGTAACTGGTCAGTGGTTGGGGCTGAGCTATACAAAAGGCAGATGAAGCCTTCCCTTCTGAAAGTCAATACATCTTCTCTTAAGGTCCCCAAACATCCCTAACTCTAATCAGTAACTGTCATTAAAAGCTCTCATTATGCGAAGTGAGTGTAATTAGAGCGTCTTGCCCTCACAGGGTGTACTGCATAGAGAAGGTTGGAAAGGTTCATAAATTAGTGCCAATTCACTCTGCCTGTGTCTACAGTGCTTTCTACTGTAAAAGAGAGGAAAAAAAAAATCGTACTTACACACATTAAGGCAAAAGCCCACTGGCCCTTACAAAATTAGTCTCAACTAACCACAGTGGTTTTTTGAGGGACTCCCTATTTCATTATGTGTCTCAGAAATAAAAGAGGTAAAGTTTGCTGCCATCAATAATGCTGAACATAACTGCTGAATCCTGCAAATTCCAGGAAATTAATTATTCAAAATCTTGTGGGAATTTTGTCATGGTCGAGAAACAACTTGTCTGCAAATGGAGCTCAGGGAATGCTCAGAATGATCGAGTCCTATGTATGTGCACAACTGCAGTGCTCATCTTGATGCGGAACACACAGCATTCTTCTGCATGTCTACAATTTCTGAAAACTTGGAATCTACATTATAAAATTGTTATCCACAACATAACACATTTGTAGTCTCTTATGGAGAATACTCATAACATGTCATTATATCTTATAGATTAAAGAGATTGGTAATTATATTTTCTCTTCCTCATCCCTTAAACATGTATGTCACAACTGGAAAAACATGAAAATTGAATGGTTAGAGGCAGAAGATAGAGAAAAAATACACTGGGATCTCTTTATTTTGGGAGACAGAATGTATGTGTGCATACACAGATGTGTGTGTGTCTGCATACGTGTATGTATATATGTATACATACACACACACACACACGTACATAGTGGCACTGAAGAAGATTCCTGGGAGTCCCTTGGACTGCAAGGAGAGCCAACCAGTCAATCCTAAAGGAAATCAACCTTGAATATTCACTGGCAGGACTGATGCTGAAACTGAAGCTCCAATACTTTGGCCACCTGATGCAAGGAGCCGACTCACTGGAAAAGACCCTGATGCTGGGAAAGATTGAGGCAAAAGGAGAAGGGGGTGGCAGAGAATTGAGATGGTTAGACAGCATCATCAGGGCAATGGACATGAATTTTAGAAAGCT
The DNA here is from genome assembly GCA_006410635.1 of Cephalophus harveyi. NCBI lineage: Eukaryota > Metazoa > Chordata > Mammalia > Artiodactyla > Bovidae > Cephalophus > Cephalophus harveyi. The sequence goes on from SJYT01046847.1 coordinate 418,417, forward strand.
CCAGGAGATAGTGGAGGACAGAGGACTCTAATGTGCTAGTCCATGGGGTTGCAAAGAGTTGGACACAACTTAGTGGCTGAACAAGATACATATACGCACATACATAATATGCTCATATGTATATAGTCATACATGTACACACTCATATAACCATGAACCTCAGATTTACTGAAAACCTGGAAATTGACAACGCCTTCACTGACTTTTATCCCAGGGATCAATACCTAAGAAAGGAATACTAGCGTAAATATTCAGTATTCCCCCAAAAGGTCTCTTTAGAGATGAGCCAAACTCTCAATCCTTGATGAAAGATTTCAAAGCATTCTCAATACTTGAGCCAGAACAATCTTTCTAAAACTCAAATCTAATTATGTCATTCCCCTGTGGAAATTCTTCCTATTGCCCTTAGAATAAAGCCCTAAATCCTCTTTAACAAGGCCCATGAGACCCTGTGTGATCCAGCGACCCCAGCCTACCTCAGCCTCATCACAAGCCATTCTTCACTTCACTTTCTGAGTTCCGGCACAATGACTTTCTTTTGGCTCTTTGGAACTACTGCACAAGTTGGGGGAAATACAGCTGATATTTTACAATAACTATAAATGGAGTATAACCTTTACAAATTATAAATCACTATATTGTATACCTATAACTTACATAATATTGTACAGCAACTACATGTCAATAAAAACAGGTAAATAAACAAATCACATTAAAAAATTGTGTATGATTACAGTACAATTGTCTCAAAGACCCACAGAAGATCTACCTCAATGAACATAACTAATCCTAGCATTTAAACATGCACTTCCCAGGTGGCTCAGTGGTAAAGAATCTGCCTGCCAACGCAGGAGACTAAACAGTCAGTATTACTCATGCTATGCCTGAAAATCTATTCAGAATAACTGTAAATTTTCTTGGACTTAATATGAAAGGCCAGTATCAATGACCATGGGTTTGTGTCAAGGTCAGTCCCAGATTCCAAATTCTCATAATCCATGGTTATGACATGAACGAAAACCTGACTTAAATATTAATTTCAATATCTTTCCTCATTAAGTTTTTCATCTACCAGCACTGCAGCTGAAAAGCAAAATAAATAGGTCTTCTTCCATAGTCTTCCTAAGTGTTAATGATTATTGACATGGCCAAAGCTGTGAGACAGTTTGCCATAAAAAAAAATTTAAGAAGTACAAACATCATACCTTAAATCACACATTATAAAGGCTAATTATGCTAGGCCAGCATTTATATGAGGACACCAAGACAAAAAACTGTCACTATGCCTTTAACAATATGCCTACTTAGCCTGCCTCGGCTCACAGAGTAAATATAAACCACATGAGCAACTGAAAATATGGAGGACCTGGGAAAGATGCAAAGACATCTCCCTTCTACATCCTTTTTTGCATCCGTGTTTCTGTGGGATCACATTCCTTCATATTCTCATTCCTATGAATATAAAATGAACAATCTATATTTTAAAAAAACACATGTCTTTTTTAGACATACATGAACTTTGTTCAGCTATCAGAATTGTTAAGGCGAATACCCTTCTCTTAGAAAGACTTCCCTGACTATTCCTATCCCACCCACAAAATCTTTGAGCTCTCACTCCTTGTTACCATGTCACATGCCCCTCAGTTACATGCTTCCCTGTTAAGCTGTACAGTTCCTACTCTCTCGATCTTCATATTTTCATGTGTACATGTATTCTCCTTTACAGCAGAAGCTCATTTGGGGTAGGTTTTTCACATGATTAAAATCGGCTCGGCTTTCCCCAAGCACTAGTCATAATGAATGCACAAAAATGGTAGAACAATTCACTTCACAAGTAAATGAACGTGGCTGCTGTGTGTGCAGTGGATTCGGGTGCTAATGTGTATTTGCTCCAACATACACTAACATCGGGCTTCCGTGGTGGCTCAGAGGTTAAAGCATCTGCCTACACTGTGGAAGACCAGGGTTCTATCCCTAGGTTGGGAAGATCCCCTGGAGAAGGAAATAGCAACCCACTCCAGTATTCTTGCCTGGAAAATTCCATGGACTGAGGAGCCTGGTAGGCTACAGTTCATGGGGTTGTAAAGAGTCGGACACGACTGAGCCACTTCATGTCATGTACACTAACATCAGATATGATGTTACAACCTACTAAAATGTTGTGACTAAAAGTGAAAAACCAGAACAATGTGTATATGGATAGCTAGGGAGCTAGTTAGAGGACTACCCTGCTAAAGGAGCATTTCTACTTTGATTATTCAATATTTCAACGTATTTTCTGTCCCCAAAAGTTGCCCCCACACTGTATGTGTAGATAACCATATATGCCATTTGTTTTTCTTTGCTCAGTTTGGACTTCATAGAACTTAATATTCACAAAAATATATAAGATGTCCTCATAAAAGTAAGCCAAGTTGGCTCTGAATTCCAGACACAGATCATACTCTTTGCCTCACATCATGGATTCTTCTTATCATAGGTCAATTTACAGGCTTTTTTCCCCCTCTCTACATCCTTTCAATATTAATTATTCTATCTTCTCTCTAGTCCAGATCTACTAGCCAACAGGTTAATCATGTCTATCTGAAGAGAACTAATAAGGTAAGTAGACTCTGGTATCATTTGATATTTTATTCCCGTTTATTCACCCCGTTTAATCCAATTCTTTCGAGGCAAAAGGGGGACCATTATATTGTTTTAAATAAAGAGATAACTAATTAATCCAAAGTAATTCAAAGGGCTGAGAATATTGAAAGACACACAGACAGTGGTAGAAAAGCCTGTTCCAATGGAGGGGGTGAATGAGGTATAAAATTTCTCTCCAGTGATGGATATTCTACCCAAAGCTTTAAAGAAAATGCAATATTTCATGCATTATGGTATGAAAGTCAAAAGCTCATGAAAGTAGAAAAGGTTGATAGTTTTAGATTACATTACTCTAAATAAAGCAGGATTGGTGCTGACACCACCTTAAATATACTGCATATTGACATGTTTTTGAAGGAATTATAGTTGTGTGGCACAAGTCAAAATCAAATTATGTTCAATCAACTGCAGCATATTTTTTAAAAAATAAAAACATATTAGGAGACAAATATATGAAAAGGTCTTTGTCAACTTTGCTTTCTATGTACCGAATTTTTAAATCCCTTATTTGCAAGCAAAAAATATGTACATGGGTGAAATTGTGGGATTATGCATATATTCATAGAAAAAGTACTTTCACACACACACACACACACATTTCAGCCCACCGCCTTCTCAAAAGTTCACCAAGAGTAAAACAGCAGGGAGGGATCTGCTTCTTTAGAATTCAGTACTAAATGTTTAAACCCATAAAAAGAAAAGTCCCTGAGATTTACACATAAAGAACAATGGGAAAAGTGAGAAAAATAAGAGAATTAAGTCANTTTCAGCCCACCGCCTTCTCGAAAGTTCACCAAGAGTAAAACAGCAGGGAGGGATCTGCTTCTTTAGAATTCAGTACTAAATGTTTAAACCCATAAAAAGAAAAGTCCCTGAGATTTACACATAAAGAACAATGGGAAAAGTGAGAAAAATAAGAGAATTAAGTCAAACATTCTGTAAAATGAATTCAGACTTTAGGGGTTTACAGGGCATTAATCGAATATATGCCAAATTAGATTTTCAAATTCCATAATATTTGATTTCTTTTCTAAAACTGGTTTACCCTCAATCCCAGAAGTTTTTCTTTCAAAGATAAACTACAATTCTGAGATTTCTATTCAACTAGGAGCTCTATTGTTGATTTTTTAAGTATTTATGAACCATATTTATGATTTTACCTTCTCTAAACATTATTTTTGACTTTAATAAAGTTAAGACAGATGTAAGAACTAAAAGATGGTTTAATGTGGATCAAATAACATTCATTTAAAAACCAGGCGACCTGTACACTATTTGTCAACTGAAATAATGTCACAAAAGTTTTCAGACATCTGGGAATTTCTTTCAACTTAACAATACCAGCAACAACAAAGAAATCCAAGAATTTCAGGATAAGATAGAGCTGCTTTCAGAACACAATTCCCCAAATATATACAAATCGACCACAGGTAACTTTTCTGCTTTTGCTGTGGGACTATAACCTTTAGCTTGAAAAATCCATGACTATGTTCTAGCCTGCACCAGGAAGAATTTGCACAGCAGTCTGAGATTTTTAGCAACTGGGCAGCTTGAGCTTTCCTTCACAGGCTGCTTAGCAGGGTGTTTCACTAATATCACTCCTCAACAGCAAGTCTCAAAGTGAGATTGTTCAATAGACGTCCTTCACTTTGGCCTGGCCTCTCATGCTGATGCAGTATTGAGGTGTAAATCTGTGGGTTGTTCAAGAGCAAATGAGGACTTCCCTGGTGGTCCAGTGGCTAAGATTCTGGGCTCCCAAATTAGGGATCTCAGGTTCGATTCCTGGTGCAGGAACTACTAAAGAACCTGCACGCTGCAACAAAGATCCCATCTGTGGCAACTCAGAGCCATTACAGCCAAAGAGATAAATAATTTCTTTTTAAAAAAGAGCAAATACAAGATTGTAACAGGATACTCAAGGATGTTATCACTGTACAGTTGAATAATCTGGGGTAAACAGAAGAGTGGAGAAACACCTTTACAGATTCTCTGGAGTATGATTTAAGGATACAAACCAGAGTGGAAACTAAAGCTGAAAGAAAACGCGGGACAAAGCAATAACAAAAGACATTGTTCACTTGGGGTAGGGGCTCTGGGGACCAGAGTTTAAGAGGCAGAGTTGTAAAGCACAGTGAGCTCTTCAGGCAGTCCACATGTGTGTAATGGCACAGGTGTTCAAGGCGTTACTGACAGAACACTGGCATTTTCTACAATAGCATGTGATCAGAGCACTCTGAGATTTCTGAAGATATGTGGAAACGTGTGGGCATAAGCAAACATCTGTGAGCAACTCTCTTGGAGTCTTCTGCTGCTGCTGCTGCTAAGTCACTTCAGTCGTGTCCGAGTCTTCTGCTAGACCCCTCAACCAAAAAGAGAAAAAGTTTCTGTACTGAAAAAAGAAAAGAGTTAAATCTCTTTAACGTAAGTCGGTGTCCTTACAATTTCATGTTTATTCCAGTGATGAAATATCAAGATATAAGAACGAGCTACATGAAAACTGGTCATAGTTTAATTACACTTATACGCATACACAATGAGCACATAGAATGAATGTGTGACATCTACTACAGCTTACCTATTTGGTTGTCTTTCTAGTTCAAGTACAGTAAGAGAAGGAGTATCAAAAAGGTTCTTCATCACAAAAGAAGTCAAAGAAGACAAATGAAGATCAAGAAAATCAGAAATTCAAAAGGAGAATCTACATGAGATTACATTGTAACAACAGTGGAACATTCCTTTTAAGAAAAGTAGACAAGTCTTGGACCAAAGATCAGGAAGCCCTTTAATTTGATGTAATAAGAATCAGCTTTATGGACCACTGCATGCTGGACTTACTCTCCTTCAGAAATAAATCTCTGGGTGATGTCTGAAGACAAGAAGGATGAATTGTGGCCTTAGAGAGGGTTTTTGTGGACAGAAACAAGGGCAAGCCTATCCTGAAGGAGAAAAGAAGGGAGAGAAAAAATAGCCAAGGTGGGAAAAGGGAAAACTTGCCTGTGAATATGTATCACTGACAGATTACTAACTAGTAAAACTTGCAAATCCCCAGACTTTTTTGTTCTACCCTGAGTCCAGGAAAATGGTTCATTTATTCCACAGCTATTTAACCCAGTCTAGGTGCCAGGTACTATATAGACAGTAGCAATATCAGAATGAAAAAGGCAGGCAAGGACACTCCTCTCTCAGAGCTTATACTTTAATGGGGATTGTCACACAACAGATACATTAACAAAATAACTTTGATAATGATAACAGCCTTGAAGAAAACAACACAGGTTGGTGTGATAGAAAGTACTGGCGAGGTACTCAGGGGAGGTCATGGAGGAGGTGCCATGTGAAGTGACACCCCCGTGACAAGAAGGATACAATCCAGTGAAGACTGGAGGAAAGGATGCTCCAGAGAGAGGGCACGGCCAATGTTAATAATACTAAGTATTACTAATATTAATAATACAAAGGTCCTAAGGGAAAACAGGTTTGATGTGTTGCTGAAGTGTGGTGAGTATAGGGAATGGTATAAGATGGGGCTGAGGAAGAAGGCAGGGCAAGGTATAAGGACCTTATGGTTGGATAAGGTGTCTAGCTTTTATCCTAAGGGCAACAGAAGACACCAGAGACTTCTAAAAAACAGGGAAGAGCTAGGAAAGAGCATGGTGATGCAATGTGAGTTTTCTATTCTGAAAAGATTATTTTAGATGATACGTGAAATTAAAACTTTAGGGAGATTAGAGTAGAAGCAGAGAAGGCAATGGCACCCCACTTCAGGACTCTTGCCTGGAAAATCCCACCAACAGAGGAGCCTGGTGGGCTGCAGTCCATGGGGTCGCGAAGTCGGACATGACTAAGCGTCTTCACTTTCACTTTTCACTTTCATGCACTGGAGAAGGAAATGGCAACCCACTCCAGTGTTCTTGCCTGGAGAATCCCAGGGACGGGGAGGCCTGGTGGGCTGCCATCTATGGGGTTGCACAGAGTTGGACACGACTGAAGCAACTTAGCAGCAGGGGGATCAATTAGGGCATAACTGTTCACTTTCACTTTTCACTTTCATGCACTGGAGAAGAAAATGGCAACCCACTCCAGTGTTCTTGCCTGGACAATCCCAGGGACGGGGGAGCCTGGTGGGCTGCCGTCTACGGGGTCGCACAGAGTCGGACACGACTGAAGTGACTTAGCAGCAGCAGCAGCAGCATAGGAAATGGCAACCCACTCCAGTGTTCTTGCCTGGAGAATCCCAGGGACGGGGAGGCCTGGTGGGCTGCCATCTATGGGGTTGCACAGAGTTGGACACGACTGAAGCAGCTTAGCAGCAGGGGGATCAATTAGGGCATAACTGTTCACTTTCACTTTTCACTTTCATGCACTGGAGAAGAAAATGGCAACCCACTCCAGTGTTCTTGCCTGGACAATCCCAGGGACGGGGGAGCCTGGTGGGCTGCCGTCTACGGGGTCGCACAGAGTCGGACACGACTGAAGTGACTTAGCAGCAGCAGCAGCAGCATTAACAGGCAAGAGTTGATGGCATCCTGCATTTGGGTAGTGACAGTGAAGACAAAGAGAAGATAATGAATTCAAGATATATTTAGAAGGTAGATCCAATAGGACATGCTGATGACTTAGATATAGAGGAAGTGGTGAAAAGAGAGAAGGCTAGAAAAACTTTTAAATTCAAATAATGGTTAGAGCAGCTTTACAGGTGGCTCAGTGGTAAAGAATCCATCTGCCAATGCAGGAGACACAGGTTCCCTACAGTCCATGGGATTGTAGTCGGACATGACTGAGCGACTGAACATGCAATGCTGCTGCTGCTGAGTTGCTTCAGTCGTGTCCAACTCTGTGTGACCCCAAGGGCTGCAGCCTGCCAGGCTCCCCTATCCATGGGATTCTCTAGGCAAGAGTACCGGAGTGGGTTGCCAAGCCCTCCTCCAGGGCATCTTCCCAATCTAGGGACTGAACCCAGGTCTCCTAGTTGCAGGTAGATTATTTACCATCTGAGCCACCAGGTAAGCAGCATACAATGGTTACAGCCATTTACTGAAATGAGAAAGATTAGGGGAGAAGCATTTTAAGGATGGGGGGAGGTCAAGAATTTTATTTTGCATATGGTCAACTTGAGATGCTTATTAGACATCCAAGATATGACACCAAATAGACAATTTGATGTATGAGTCTGGCATTTGAGGAAGAAGTTGGTGCTGAAGATATCAATTTGGAAGCAGATGCATTTTGATGTTCCATAAAACCATGGGATTGGATAACTTTCCAAGGGAGACAAAGCAGAGAGCAGAACCTGCCACAAAGCCCTGAGACACTCTAACATTCAGAAGTTAGCAGAGCAGAGAACCCACATAAAAGAAGCACAAAATATCTGGGATGGGAAGCAAGATCTTGAGTCATTTTTTGAGTGACTGATACAAAAAATACTTGTTGAAACATTTATTAAATAGATGGGGAAACAGTGTCAGACTTTATTTTTTGGGACTCCAAAATCACTGCAGATGGTGACTGCAGCCACGAAATTAGAAGACGCTTACTCCTTGGAAGGAAAGTTATGTCCAACCTAGATAGCATTTTCAAAAGCAGAGACATTACTTTGCCGACTAAGGTCCGTCTAGTCAAGGCTATGGTTTTTCCTGTGGTCACGTATGGATGTGAGAGTTGGACTGTGAAGAAGGCTGAGCGCCGAAGAATTGATGCTTTTGAACTGTGGCGTTGGAGAAGACTCTTGAGAGTCCCTTGGACTGCAAGGAGATCCAACCAGTCCATTCTGAAGGAGATCAGCCCTGGGATTACTTTGGAAGGAATGATGCTAAAGCTGAAACTCCAGTACTTTGGCCACCTCATGCAAAGAGTTGACTGATTGGAAAAGACTCTGATGCTCGGAGGGATTGGGGGCTGGAGGAGAAGGGGACGACAGAGGATGAGATGGCTGGATGGCATCATGGACTCGATGGACGTGAGTCTGAGGGAACTCCGGGAGATGGTGATGAACAGGGAGGCCTGGCGTGCTGCGATTCATGGGGTCGCAAAGAGTCGGACACGACTGAGCGACTGAACTGAACTGAACTGAACTGAGATGCAGGATGCCTACTGTGGCAGGAATCAGAAGAGAACTAAGGACATGGGCTTGAAATCAAAACTATTAATACAAAGAGGTAACACCTCACAACTGTCAGCAAGGCCATCAACAAAAAGTCTACAAATGATACATGCCGGAAAGGGTGTGGAGAAAAGGGAACCTTCCTCCACCGTTGGTCAGAATATAAATTGGTACTGCTGCTATGGAGAACAGCATGGAGATTCCTTAAGAAACTAAAAATAGAGCTGCCACATGATCCAACACTCCCACTCCTGGGCATCTATCCAAAGAAAATTCTAATTTAAAAAGATACATGCACCCCCGTGTTCATAGCAGCACTTCCATAACCAAGACGTGGAAGCAAACTAAATATCGAACAGATGAGTGGATAAAGATGTGGCACATATATATAATGGATATTAGCCATTTAAAGAAAGAATGAAATAAGGTCATTTGCAGAAACATGGATGGACCTAGAGATTATCATACTAAATGAAGCTTATCAAAGACAAATGCCATAGGATATCACTTATGTGTGGAATCTAAGAAAATGATACAAATGAACTTATTTACAAAACAGAAACACTCACAGACATAGAAAATAAACTTATGGTTTGCTTTCAAACAAACAAGGGGGAAAGGTAAGTAGGAAAGATACATTAGGAGTTTGGGATTAACAGATACAATCTACTATAAAATAAAATAGATCAACAACAGGATTTACTGTACAGCACAGGGAACTATATTCAATATTTTGTAATATAATAGAAAAGAATCTAAAAAATTATATATATATATATACACATATCTGAATCACTTTGCTATATAACTGAAACTAACACAATATTATAAAGAAACTATACCTCAATAAAAAAATTTTTTTTAAGATATGGGCTGGGAATTTCAGCACTTGAGCTCTTTGATAAGGAGGAGAACCCTAACCCTTGACTTGTGGAAATTGGTTCAAAAAAAAAAAACAACAAAACAGGCTAAGCTTACGGTCCCACTAGACTTACTGTCCTTTATGTCTGATGACAGACAGATAAACAGGCTGTCAAGAAGAGTTCCTATTCTCCACGCACATTACAACAGTTATCAGTCTGACTTTGCAGATATATAGATTTTTTTTTCTTAAGATTTTTCAAGTGGATGTTTGTACTTTTTGACCATCTTTACCCAGTTCATTTCCCACCCCCACAAATATTAAAAACAGAAGTAAAAGAATACCAAGGAAACAGAAATGAACTAACATGTAATAAAGATTGTGTAAAATGTATGTTGACATTTAGGGAATATATATTTACATATAGGCATGTAAAGAGGGTGAGAAATAAGAAAAATACCCCAAGGAAAACAAAGGAAAAATGAAAGTCCCACTGAAAGGAAAGAAATTGTAAACACTGAAGGTCCCCAAGACTAGAAACAGCTAAAATTGGCTTGCTGAGTAAGGAGCCAGAGAGGAGAATCAGACAGTCATTTGGTCACGATCAATCAGCATTTTTCTTAGGGATTGAAAGCTGCTGTAACAGCAGAGCTAATAGTCCCCGTACTGGAAAAGACTGCACTCCATCTGATCGCCCTCACATACACTGGCTGCTGGCCCCCAGTAACCCGAGGTGCTCGGGCAATCCCCTCACCCTCTCTGTGCTGTTCCCATCCTCCCCCCAACCTGTGGTCACCGTCTGGCTTGATTCATCTTCTGGATGATGATGGATGACTTAATTACGGAAATAAAGGCAGGAATCAGCTACAAGGAGAGAAGCCAAATATGAACAAAAGGGCAAGGATGAAGCCCTTTCCTATAGTCTCTTAATAAGCTTTGTATTTCCCTATGCCCGAGAGGCTTGTGTGGATGCTTTTGGTGAGAGAGAGAAGAATGAATTGAGAGAAGACAATGCTTAGTTTGCACTCCTCTTACATGCCAGCAGCTCTGCTTAGACGTTTCATGTTTCCATATTTGTTCCTGACAACAATCCTGAGTTGCCTACCGATAAGGAAACTGTGACCCCCCCCCCCACAAAAGATGAGAATTTTGCCCACATTCAAGAAGCTAGATAGAAGCAGAATTGCTACGTGAAGCCAAAATTTTCTGACTCTAAATATCATTATTTTCTCATTATAAAACACCATGGAGTGGATTACATATGCTTAAAATATATTAATTAGAAACTAGGGACTTATACATCAACTATATTTCAATTAAAAGTTAGAAACAAATAAAATTACAAAGTGAATAAATCAAAAGAAATTACATGAAAATAATAAAAAAATGTATAATGAATTTGTGATTTGGGGTGCTGCGAATCACCATTTTTTGTTGAGATTGCAAAAGTCAAGTAGCTACAACTAGATCAATGGACTTTTCTGGTGGTCCAGTGGTTAAAAATTTGCCTTCCAGTGCAAGGGACACAAGTTCAATCCCTGGTCAGGGAACTAAGATCTCACATGCTTTGGGGCAACTAAACCCGCAAGCCACAACTAGAGGGCAGGCACACTGCAACTTGAGAAGTCTTCCTGCCACAACTGCAGGGCTTGTGTGCTCTGGAGTCCACACTCCACAACTAGAGAAGCTTGCACCCCGACAAAGACCCAATGCAGTCCCAAAACCGCAACAACCAGCAACAAAAAACTAGGTCAAGAGAAGCTTTGTGAATCATTTTTAGAAACCGGGTTAAAGGGTAATAATTACATAGCGTGTTGGCCTGTTTGTGTATGTGTTAGTCACTCAGTCACGTCCGACTCTTTTGTGACCCCCCGTAGACTATAGACTGCCAGGCTCCTCTGTACATGGGATTTCTGAGGCAAGAATACTGGGGTGGGTTGCCATTTCCTTGTCCAGGAGATCTATCTTTCTGACTCTGGGATCAAACCTGGATTTCCTGCGTTACACACAGTTTCTTTACCAGCTGAGCCAGCAGGGAAGCCTGTAGGCCTGTTTAGAATGAAATAAAAACTTACATCTACAAAACTATACAAAAGAAGAATGAACACACACACACATGGGTGTGCAAGCACAACCCATAATTACTATCCTGAGAGTAAGCGGAAGGTGTGATACACCATTAATACGTCAGCGTGTGAGTTGAGTGAAAGTCGCTCAGTCCTGTCTGACTCTCTGTGACCCCATGGACTGTATAGTCCATGGAATTCTCTAGGCCAGAATACTGGAGTGATCTTCCCAACCCATGGATGGAATCCAGGTCTCCCGCATTGCAGGCAGACTCTTTACCAGCCACGACGGAAGTCCACTTCAGTGTGTACCTCCTAAAAAACAAGGACTCTCCCCTATATAACTATAGTGCGTGTGTGTGCGTGGTTGGTCACTTCATTTGTGTCCGACTCTCTGTGACCCTAGAGACCATGGCCTGCCAGGCTCCTCTGTCCGTGGGATTCTCCAGGCAAGAATACTGGAGTGGGTTGCCATTTCCTTCTCCAGGGATATAACTACAGTAAAACATGCTAAATCGGGAAATTATCTTGATAGAAATATTACCATCTACCATCAAGTCCAGTCCATCGAGTCTCACCAACTATCCCAGTCTAGAGTTATATATTTTGTCCTTGGCTGTCATGTCTGCTTATCTGGAACCATTCCTTAATCTTCCCATGCTGTTTCATAACCTTGGTATTTTTTGACGCGTACAGCCCAGTTATTTCAGTTTGCCTCTGTTTGGGTTTGTCTGTGTCATTCTCGTGATTAAATGCAGGTGAGGCATTTTCACAGGAATGTCTCAAGTGACGCTACACGCTTCTCAGTATACCACACCCAGCAGCAACGATGTCTATTTGCCCCATTACTGGGGATGTTCACTTTGCTCATTGGGTTTAATGGTGGTGTCTTCTAGGTTTCTCATCAGTGAGGTTACTATTCCCTTGTTAATTAAAATACTTTGAGAGTACTGCCATGCTCTTCCGCTATTAACTTTCATGAGCTGCTTTTAACCTCCATGGATGATTCATGCCTAAATCAATTATTAGTATTACTTCTACAATAGTTGCCAAGTGGCAATTTTCTAATGCCATCATTTTTTTAATTTATAAAACTTCATAGCCTGGGATTCTTCTCATTGATTAGATTATTCACTTATTTATATCAGTATGGACCCTTGGGTTCCTATTTTATTCAGTGTGGTATGCTCTTTTACTATCACTATTTATTTTGATGCTCAAATAATTATAGATTTATTAGAATTACTCTAGAATTATTATGTCCTTTCAGGTTGGCTCCTGTGTAACTTCTGATATGGTCTCATGACTTTTTTTTTTTCACTTGTTTAAATTGAAGTATAGTTAATGTTATAGGTGTACAGAATAGTGATTCACAATTTTTAAAGGTTAAATATACCTTATACCTTATATAGGAGAAGGCAGTGGCACCCCACTCCAGTACTCTTGCCTGGAGAATCCCATGGACGGAGGATCCTGGTAGGCTGCAGTCCATGGGGTCGCCAGGAGTCGGACACGACTAAGTGGCTTCACTTTCACTTTTCACTTGCATGCATTGGAGAAGGAAATGGCAACCCACTCCAGTGTTCTTGCCTGGAGAATCCCAGGGACGGGGGAGCCTGGTGGGCTGCCGTCTATGGGGTCACACAGAGTCGGACACGACTGAAGTGACTTAGCATACCTTATATAATTAAATATACCTTATATAACATCCATTAATACAAAATACTGGCTCTACGCCATGTGCTGTACAATATATCTTTGTAGCTTATTTTATACATAACAGCTTATCTCTCTTAATCCCTTACCCCTACCAATCCCCTTCCTCCTCCTCTTTCCCCACTGGTCACCACTAGTTGGTTCTCTATACCTGAGTCTATTTTTTGTTGTTGTTATATTCATTAGTTTTTTTTCCCCCCAATTCCACATATAAGTGATATCATACATTTCTGAGCACTAGTTATCCTCAGTTTATTCATGTCCTCATACCCGCTGCATGCAATCAATATCCTGGCCCTGCCAGCCTTGATGGCCTCCTCAGTCTTACCTCCCACCCCAAATCTCCTCAGCTCGACCACTGACTGACCCTCTTGGTTCTGACCACCTCCTTACTCCTGGATCCACAGGTTACCCCAACCCCGGCTGCCTCAACGGGAGGGAAGGGAACCCAGTTTATTTTTTAAAGAAAAATATGAGGAAGAAAGAAAAAGACAGGGAAAGGAAGAGGAATAGGAGGACAGGAAGAAGAACCCAGCCCCGCTCTTGAACGATTATTTGTGAATAATCTCAGGCGGGGTCAGGGGGGCACAGGGCGCATCACTTTCCCACAGCACTTGAAGATACTCCATTATATTTTGTCTTCTCTCGCTGCTTTAGAGAAGTCTGCTGCGAGACTAGCTGTGGTTGTTGCTTCAGAAAGCTGTCTTTTCTCTCTGATTGTTTTGAAGATTTTCTCCTTGAGCACGACCTGCAGAGGTTAAGAGCACAAACTTGGGAGCTGGATTATCTGGGTTCAGATCTCGGTCTGACCACATAGTAGCTGGGTGACCTTAAGAAAATTTAGTAACTTCTTTGTACCTTATTTTCCTCTTCAATAAAATAATTGTGAGTTACCCTCCATAAACAAGTGAGTTAATATGTATACAAAGTTGCTGCTGCTGCTGCTGCTGCTGCTAAGTCGCTTCAGTCGTGTCCGACTCCACGCGAACCCATAGACGGAAGCCCACCAGGCTCCCCCGTCCCTGGGATTCTCCAGGCAAGAACACTGGAGTGGGTTGCCATTTCCTTCTCCAATGCATAAAAGTGAAAAGTGAAAATGAAGTCACTCAGTCGTGTCCGACTCTCAGCGATCCCATGGACTGCAGCCCACCAGGCTCCCCTGTCCATAGGACTTTCCAGGCAAGAATACTGGAGTGGGGTGCCATTGCCTTCTCCGGTATACAAAGTTCTTAGGCGATAATCCAGCACAAAATGACACTGTATAAGTGCTTGTTAGTACTACTAGTAATGGTTGCGATTGCAGTGGTCTGTATTGTACTGAAGTTTAATTTTGATTTATTTATAGATATTCTACTTGGGACTCAGTGAACTTCTTCTATCTAGGGATTATATCTCACTAATTCAAAAGAATTCTCTCTTTCCAGAGCTCCAATCTGAAACAAGCTTTTACATTAATTTCCTGGCCCATAAAGATAGTATAAATTCATTATCTCAAAACCATCTATAGAACAGGCTTGGAATTTCTGTTGTTCACAAGACATTCTTTTTCTTCCATTCAAACTCCCAGCCGTAGGGTTTTTTCCTAGTACTTCTTTCACTGAGGGGGCACTTCTTAGGTTCCCAAATTTATATAATGGTCTTGGTTCTAGCTAACTTCCTTGAATATGCCCAAACTACATTTCATGTAGGTGCATGGATTTGTTGTTGTTTGGTCACTAAGTTTTGTCCAACTCTTTTGCCACTCCATGGACTGTAGCCTACCAAGCTCTTCTGTCCAGGGGATTTCCCAGGCAAGAATACTGGAGTGGGTTGCTAGTTCCTTCTCCAGGGGGGTCTTCCTGGGTCAGGGATTGAACCCACATCTCCTGCATTGGCAGGCGGATTCTTTACCACTGAGCCACCAGGAAATACTTAGTACCTAAATATGAAGGTCTGTACCATTCTTACATGTACAACTTTGGCATTGACGATTGTCCTTTTGACAGAAATTCTGAGAATTGGAACTGACCAGTTCTACCAAGAGTAGGCTGAACAACAAAATGCTTTATCATTGTGGAATCTGAAGTTAGAAAGATGTAAGTTTAAATCTTGACTTCATCACTTAATAACTGTATCAAAGTGGGGGAGAGAAGAATACTAACCCACTGGTAGCTCAGATGGTAAAGCGTCTGCATTCTGGTAAATGCAGAAGACCCGGGTTTGATCCCTGGGTCAGGAAGATCCCCTGGAGAAGGAAATGACAAACCACTCCAGTATTCATGCCTGGAAAATCCCATGAACCGAGGAGCCTGGTGGGCTACAATCCATGGGGTCGCAAAGAGTCGGACACGACTGAGTGACTTCACTTCCTCATTTATAATATAGGAGTAATAACAGCTACTGTTAGGACAAATATAATACCTACTAAATGTTTAGCAATAGCTCCAAGTCCAGGGCAGCTTTGATAGCTGGTATTACTGTATGCAACAATAATAAATAAGTAAAGGTTGATTCATTTACTAGGCTGCGTCAGGTCTTAGTTGCAGCTCGTGGAATCTTTATTGCATCATGTGGGATCTCTGTGGCTATGCATGGACTCTCCAGTTGTGGTGTGAGCTCAGTAGTTGAGATACATGAGCTTAGTTGCCCTGCAGTATGTGGGATCTTAGTTCCCTGAACAGATATTGAACCTGGATCGCTCGCATTGCAAGGTGGATTCCTTCCACTGGACCACCAGGGAAGGCCCTGCTGTTATTATTTTTAAGTGTTTCTGTTATTATTTTTAAGTGTTTTCAATTTTGCTTCACACTGTAACATTACCATCTAAAAAGACTGTATCTACATACACACCTACCAAGAGTGTTTATTGCTAAGTCTTTGCAGTCTAACCAATAATAGGTCTTGTCAATCTTGTTCAACTTTCCTAATTTTATAGATGGAAAACATTTTCATTTGCACTGATTGGCAGTGTGGCTCTGTGAGTGACCATTAAAGATCTTTGCTCATTTTCCTCCTGGTATATGTATTTGTTTCTTCTTTATCTGCAAAAATTCTTTATACATAAAATAAAAACATCCTTGAGTATATTCTGCCTGGTAGTTACAATGAACAAACTGATACTGAAAGCACTTTTTTTCTTAAACAGAGGATGGATTCACTGACATATCACTGTAAGAATAAACCGAAGAAGAAGTCTTCAGTGATGTACTTGCAGTGGTATTGGTTATTACCAATCTTGCTTGCCAGACTCATATGTAGATAGCATATGACCTCATCTTTCTTTCTAAGTCAGACTTGACTTCATCTTGCCTAATCAGCATAAAATTCTGTTTCTATAGGATGTCCTAGAGAACATAATAATAATAATAAAAGGAGGCTGGTTTAGCATACTAACATTTACAATTACTTAGGATACGTTCAGAGTGTACAGGAAGATCTGCTATATCTTTTCTTTTGCTTGAAAATAAATTCACTCCAGGCTTTTAAAAATTACTTTTCTGTCCCTGTTAGGCAGCTCCACTTCTTATATTTCAAGAGAGTTTCAAGAATTTCCTTCCATCTTCCCATTTCCAGATCTAGCATCTTGGTCCAATTTCTCCTTACCCGTGCCATTCATGATTTGATAGATTTCTACTTTGCAGGCCAAAGAGTCCTAATCTTTCACTTTGTCCTCATATGTCAATTCCTCTTCCCTTCCTCCTACTCCTCTGATCATTTTATAATGAATTGGTAACCACAATAATGAAATTTACAGAGAAAACTAAATTTTGAGATGCTGCCGTAACTAATGGAGCCAGAGAAATGATGAAAAGAGCTTTAATGAGGTTTGAGGTATGATTGGAATATTACAGATTGAAAATCAATTTGGAAAATGCTGTCAGCTTCATCCACAGGGGGGAAATTATTTAAACACACACATCTAAAAGGGTAGGAGTAACTTTGAAGGCAATGAAGAACTGAGAATTATTTTATAATAGAGAAAAAGAGGGTTTTTTTCCTATTTATCATCTATCGCTATTTTGCCATGATTAAAGGTGGGCTTCCCTTGTGGCTCAGCTGGTAAAGAATCCACCTGCAATTTGGGAGACCTGGTTCAGTCTCTGGGTTGGGAAGATCCCCTGGAGAAGGGGAAGGCTACCCACTCCAGTATTCTGGCCTAGAGAATTTCATGGACTGTATAGTCCATGGGGTCGCAAAGAGTTAGACATGACTGAGCACTTTCACCTCACCTCAAAAGTCTAAGTAGGTAAATATCAAAATACCTTGGGTATTCAAATTCTGGAAGGACTAATAAATGATTAAGCATTTGACTCTTATAACTAGTTTACTCTTAACACTACATAATGTTGAAGGTAAAAGAGTTTTATGGCTTCTTCACAACATCACATACAAAAACATTGCCTAATTTTGGTCATCTCATACAACATATTTTATCTTCCTCAAAAGAAAAAACTGAATTTTGTGAACTCTGAATTGATGGATATTTTACAGAAAAACATATCTTTACCATAAAACCATTTATGCCATCTACTGCACGTACTGTAAAGCACCATATACATCAAAGAGAAATTACTGCTTAAACAGATTATCAGGTCGTAGAACAATTAGAAGTTGCAGTTCTCTTAAAATAACTCTAGTGAGACCTGGAAAACTGCTTCAAGTCTGGGCTATTTAAGCATTCAACAGATTCTCTGTTTTTAATCTTTGAAAATTAGATGAAAGCTATGACCTTTCTCTCTAGAAAAACCCATATACAATTACAGAATACATTTTGAGTATAAATTTTTAGAACATACTAGGACTCCAAGTCTCCAGGCTAAAAAATTCTTTCTCTAGAGGAAATCTGGTTTTTAGGACTATCACTAAATACCTAATATACAAACCAATCAGTTTCTACCTTAGGCACTCCATCTATTTCTTTTGCAGCATAGAAGCATTAGAGCTTCACTGTATGTTTCACCTTATCCATAAACTCTTCCTTAGTGCTTTGCAGAATAAAGCCTTGTCAGCCTCTATAACTCATTATTGATGCAGCTTCTACCTGATCTCTACTCTCAGCTACAGATAACTTCCAAGGAGATCCCGAGTGACTACACTGGAGACCTAATAATTAGACAGAGCAGCCTCTGCAGCTTGACACATAAGCAGCCAGTGGCCACTGATCTGCTTAGTGCCTGGTTCCTAGGGTCCTTCCTAAAATGCAGCTCTGGTCTCTCATGTATAAACGTGGTTCACTTTGGTGATTCTTTACAAACTGCCAGGATAACTCAATGTATGCAGAAGTCATATTATCACAAGTGAGGCTGAAAGTATGCCTGAAAAAAAGAAGTCAACTTTCTAGCTCCAAGTCTCTTTCACAGCATATACAAGTTTCACTATTAAAGGCTGTCTCTTATACACATCTATACATGAGCTTAGTTGCCCTGCAGTATGTGGGATCTTAGTTCCCTGAACAGATATTGAACCTGGATCGCTCGCATTGCAAGGTGGATTCCTTCCACTGGACCACCAGGGAAGGCCCTGCTGTTATTATTTTTAAGTGTTTCTGTTATTATTTTTAAGTGTTTTCAATTTTGCTTCACACTGTAACATTACCATCTAAAAAGACTGTATCTACATACACACCTACCAAGATCAAATACTTTGCGGCACGTGGGATCTTGGGTCTTGATCGCAGCATGCAGGATCTTTAGTTGTAGCATGAGAACTCTTAGTTTGCAGCATGTCAGATCCAGTTCCCTGGCCAGGGATTGAACCCAGACTCTCTGCACTGATAGCATGGAATCTTAGCCACTGGACCACCAGGGAAGTCCCACCAATATGAGTCTTAAATGTCCCATAGATAGAGAAGATATTCATCCTCGACTCAACTCTCAGGGCAGAAGGGCAGGACCTAGAGCCGCAGGAACACTCTGTTTGCCCCTAGGATGTTACATTTCTTATGTGTGTCAAGAAGGGAAGGGGTCAAGAGGCATAGGTCTAAGCCAAACTCTGTTCCCTTTGATACCCTACTTGTCTCCTTCCCTTACAGCGAGCAGTAACCCTGTGATTGAGATCAGGCCAACGAAATATTAGAGCAAGTCTGCTGAGAACCTCTTGGGAATGTTTGTTCTTACAAAGGGCAGAAATGAGAAGAAAGCTTCCCAGCAGTGAGTGTCTTTCCCTTTCCATCCCGCCTTGAACAAAGGCATGGTGCCTGAAGCTGCAGCAGCCAACTTGCTACCAAGGGGTCACAAAGCATGGAATGCTGAAGCCTTTTGTGTTTGAAGCCAAAAAATGACATCTTACACCTAGACATTTGTACCGACAGAGTCAAAATTTCAGCAGTTATGAAACGTTGAGTCTCAACAGAGGAAGGAAGGAAGGGAAGAAGGAAAGAAGAAAGAGAGAAGGACATCTCTTGCTCCTAGCTTCTTCACCTTTAAAATGAGGCGTTTATGTTTTCCTGCTTATGTCAAGGAGGAAAACACAAACATGATAACACAAACATAATAAAACCTCTTTGGGTGTCCTGAAGTGCTCTGAGTTCACAAAAAGTGGGTGTTTTGACACCAGTATCAGTCTAGTACCAGGGCAGTACTCTGTAGCAAGGTCAACCAACCCCTGAGACCAAAAAACAAAATGAGGGTAGAAATAACTCCATGAATTGTGGAATTTCCCCTAAAATGTAAGTCTGCTTAAAATTATGTAGTAAAATGCTTAAAAATATCTCAGCTCTACCTTTTAAAAATCAAGACCCTTCATGATAAGATTAGAGAATAAATGGCTTATTTTTCTTAAACCTTCTTATCCAGTAAGGAATAAGGGACACACATGCAGGCATTTAAGAAATATTTCATGGTGAGGTTGATGGTAATGACAATTCGAAGGCCACTTTCACATTTATTTGTCTTTAGTGGCTTTGATTATACCAAACATGAAAAAGAAAAACAATTGCCAGTTTCTGTTGTTTCATAGTGTCCCTTAAACCTGTGAGTTATCTGTTCTAAGATTTTTTTTTTTTTTCCATACAGAAATGTAAGTCATTCACTTGCAGGAATAAAACTTACAAAATGAAGTTCATTTTGCTTGTCAAGTGCAGATAAAAGGAAGAAGGGGAAGAAACAGTTTAAATGTAAAAGGCACCTTTTCCCTAACTCCTGAACTAGTTCACACAATACGATGAATAATTGAACTGCCTGAAACTTCATATGTGCAGAACGCTGCATGCAGACCAGCGGCATTTTCACTTCAAATTTGTATAGTCTTTAGTCAACACGCTTCATCTGCATTTCTAACACCTGCTTCAGTCAGCTGTGAAGTAGGCTGTTATCTCTATGGCTGTCTTTTATCTTCACTCTGTCCCTCTACCAAAAAAAAAAAAAAGGCATGATAGAATATAATTACTTGGCCTAAAAGAGATGGGAGGAACTCACATGATCTTCTGAAAGGTATTTTCCTTTATCTTTTCCAAAAATAATTTAAAAAACAAGTTACTAATCATCATTCCTTATTGTACACATCTTTAAACATTAATTTTATACAGCAAAAATAACAGCATTGCTATTTCTCTGCAGTGAGTATCTGTTTTAGGAGCAAAGGAAAGCAAAAAAAATTAAATGCAATGACTGATAAAGTCATTTGTAACATATTTCTTCTAAATTTATTATTGTGCTGTTATTAAAATGATACTCTTGTGTAAAATAGCTAGATAGTGGGAAGCTGCTGTCTAGCACAGCTAGGTGCTCTGTGATGACCTAGCAGGGTGGGATGGGCAAGTGGGAATCTGCTATATAATAGCAGATTCACTTTGTTGTACAGCTGAAACTAACACAACATTGCAAAGCAATTATACTTCAATTTCCCCTCAGAAAATGATCCTCTTTAGTTTAGCATGCATAAGGTGACCTAGGTTAGCTTTGTATACATCAACATCAGTCAAATTTGACTATCTTTTGTCAGCTACCCACATTATTTGTGCTGCACTAAACAACTTCACCTGGATGATTTAAGTAAAAAACTTAAAAGAATAAGGTTCTCTCATAAAGAAATTATCTTAGGAGAAGAGGAAAAATGGGGAGTAGTTGAGGAAAGAACTGGACTAAAAGGGAACATTTTCCGTTTTATCATCATTCTGCTATTTTCCTTCATAACTAACATTAGAATGTGATTATTTCATCTATTGTTCTTTTCCTGACTTGAATGTAAACTTCATCTACAAGGACTATGCCTGACTAATTTACCACTATATTCCTAATATCTGTCTTAGTCCTAGGCATACAGTTAATACTATGTAAAATTTTTTTAAAGAAATGAATTTAAAAATTTTCTACCACACTGAATGGAAAGGGATCCTGAAGGACCATTTGAACTTCTCTCCAGGGGGAGAAGGTATCTCCTTAAAGTCTTCATTTAACAGTTCTAGAATCAGTATTTTCATTCCCAGTAAATAGTGAATAGTTGAGAAAACAATAGAAAGAAATTAAGCAACTTCCAGAGAAAGAATCCTTTAATAATTCAAAGGATATTCAAACTTCAGGACTACTTCAAGGAAACAAAGCTAAACTTTATGAAAAAACAGATATTGGGAAAATCCCATTAAAAGGAAGGAATGTGCATCAGGATGCAATATTACAAAGTTCAAATTATAGAGTATTTTAAAAGAAAGAAACTTTAACTGCCTTCTATAACTTGGACTATCCTCTGGTTTAAAATGAAACTCCTTCAGCTTCATGATATAATGGAAAGTAGACTGCATGCGAAATAATAGGGACAAGTTCTAGCTGAGTTGCTTCTCAGTGCCGGCTAGGTAAGCTTGGACAAACCAATGGACTTTTCTGATGAAAGTAATAACAGCTAGTTTTTGTCACTTATCAATGTGTCTGACACTCTACTAAACCTTTTACGAAGAATATTTCATATAACCTGCACAACACTACCCAAGGTAGATACACTTGCATCCATGGCATTTTATATGGCAGCTCAAATGAACTAATACACCACCTCATTTAGATTTAAATTCAAAAACCTTTCAATGGCCCACAAAGACCCTAACCATATAATCTGGCCCCCTTTACATATCTGAACTTATCTCTATTGCCCTCCCTTTTCTGGCTCTTTTCCTGTCTGGCCCTTTGCACTTTGCGTGCATTCTCTTTGTGCATGAGTGCGTGCTAAATCACTTCAGTCGTGTCTGACACTTTGCAACCCTATGGACTATAGCCCACCAGGTTCCTCTGTCCATGGGATTCTCTAGGCAAGAATACTGGAGTGGGTTGCCAGGCCCTCCCCCAGGGGACATTCTCTTTATATAGACACTATTTCCCAAAATATTCTCATAGCTTCCTCCCTCACCTGATTCAGGTTTCTGTTTAAACATTCTAAATGAGACTGTCACTTAACACCTTTTAAAAAATGGCAATCTCTCTAGTTTCTTGTCTTTCTCCCTTCCTGCTTTACTTTTCTCCATTTCCTCCACATGACATATAAGTAAAATACATAGATTTACAACTAAAATATATAATATAAACTAATATATAATAATAATATGAAATATATATGTTTAGTCACAAATCTATACATTTTAGTTGTCATATGCCCTCACTAAAAAGGGAAGCTCCATGAGTGTTTGTCTGTTTTATACATTTGCGTAGCCTCAATATAGAGTATGTCTTCAATAAAGTATTCGCTGAATGAATGAACTAGAGACACTCAAGTATGTTTATATGGAAGCTGCCTTGAGCGTGAAGAAGGTGGCATGGGATGAAGCAGGAGGCAAGGTACAGGTCATACAGGGCCTTGTAAGTCATATAAGGAATTTTGGTATTTATCTTAAGAGATATTGAAGGATTTTAAGTAGGAAAATGACATACCAATTTAGATTGTTCAAGATTATTCTCACTGCTATATGTGCTGTGCTAAGTTGCCTCAGTTGCGTGAGACTCTTCGCAATCCCAAGGACTGTAGCCCACCAGGTTTCTCTGTCTATGGGGATTCTCCAGGTAAGAATACTGGAGTGGGTTGCCATCAGAGACTGGAATTTGTGTTATTCAGTCGCAAAGTCATGTCTGACTCTTTGCAACCCCAAGGTCTGCAGCATGCCAGGATTCCCTATCCTTCCCCGAGTTAACTCAAACTCATGTTCATGGATTCGGTGATACCATCCAACCACTTCATTCTCTGTTGCCCCCTTCTCCTCCTGTCCTCAATCTTTCTCAGCATCAGGGTCTCTTCCCTAGTGGCTCAAACGGTAAAATAATTCGCCTGCAATGCAAGAGAATGCAGATTCAATTCCTGTGTTCTGAAGATACCCTGGAGAAGGGATGGGCTATTCACTCCAGTATTCTTGCCTGGAGAATTCCATGCACAGAGAAGCCAGGTAGGCTACAGTCCATGGGGTTGCAGAGTCAGACACGACTGAGAGAGAATGGAATGGAATGGGCCAAAAAAGAACTGGAAAAATCCAAAGCAACTTCCATTTCCAGGGTTAATGCATGGTTTCATGTTTCTTTGTGCGAGGATATATACACTTTTAACACATGCTGATTGTGAAAAGAATGCATTGCTTGCCTTATCACAATTATATTTGCAAAGCTCCCGACACTATCTCTCAAAATTTTCATGTTTCTTAAAGATTTTTATTGGAGTATAGTTGCTTTACAATGTTGTACTAGTTTCTACTGTACAGCAAAGTGAATCAGTTATCAGTTCAGCTGCTCAGTGGTGTTCAACTCTTTGCAATCCGATGGACTGCACCATGCCAGGCTTCCCTGTCCATCACCAACTCCCAGAGCTTGCTCAGACTCATGTCTATGGAGTCAGTGATGCCATTCAACCATCTCATCCTCTGTTGTCCCTTTCTCCTTCTGCGTTCAATCTTTCCCAACATCAGGGTCTTTTCCAATGAGTCAGTTCTTCGCTTCAGGTGGCCACAGTATTGGGGTTTCAGCTGCAGCATCAGTCCTTCCAGTGAATATTCAGGACTTATTTCCTTTAGGATTGACTGGTTTGCATCAGCTATATGTATACACATATTCCCTCCTTGTTGGATTTCCTTCCCATTTAGGTCACCACAGAACATTAAGCAGAGTTTCCTGTGCTAGACAGTAGGCTCTCATCAGTTATCTACTTTATACATGGTATCAATAGGGTACATATATCAATCCCATCTCCCAATTCATTCTATCTCCCCTTTCCCTCCTTGGTGTCCATATGTTTGTTCTCTATGTCTGTGTCTCTATTTCCTTCTGAATAAGCTCTGAAATGAAAATGTACTCATATAATAACTTTTAAGAAACTAATTACTAAGCCCCCAGTGCATAATGTAGTCAGTACCTTCAGCCTGCACAAAGCATATCTCTGAACAAGGTGCATAAAGGTTATGAGGAGCCTAATTTTCTGAGATTCTTTCAGCTATAAATTTGGCTAAGAGCTTGGGTAGTACAGGAAAGAAGATAAGTGAGAGAAACACTGGTGATTTAACCTCCAGTGTTCCCTTAAGGACAAACATTTGTCACCTTGACAGCAAGGGGAAAGGTTTGCAGCGAGTGTGCTTATAACAGGGCTCACCCCACTCTCTCCTCCCCGGGGACCAGTGATTTCCAACCAGGCATGATCTGAACAGATGACAATGCTGCCGACGAGCCACAGGAAAGGCCAGTGGAGGAAAAGAGGTTGAGACCCACATAACTCAGAGTCTCAAACTGAAATGCTACTCCAGGGACCACCACAAAGATTTACCATTTGCTGCTCTTCTTCCTAAGGTTCCACTTGACGCTAGAGTAATCAACCCTATAAATTATCACGGAACATTCTAACAGTGTCCAGTGTTAACAGCCTGGATCCCATTGCTAATAATTATGAGCCTGTTATAAAGCTGAAGTAGGTCCTAGACATATATATCTCCACTTTCTATATGCATCTCTCAGTTCCTCATTTGAATATGAAAGTCTGCTGCAGGCTTAAATCAGGTGCAAAAATGAGCCTGATTTTTACTCTCAATGAATACGCATAACCCAAATTAGTATTAATGTCTTGACATCTATGCATCAAAAAGAATAATAGGATCTCTGTTTTGGTCTATGAGCTAAATTGTTTACACTATTTTCAAAGTGAAATAGGAATAGATATTTTGAAAGCTGAGTACTTCTTAAAAAAAGAATTAAAGACACTAATTTATATATTAAATTTATTAATTTTGTATTATTTAATTTCAGGAATCAGTGGCAACTCTTTATGTCTCCCTTTGATGAATGAAACTTTGGCTGTGATACTGCTTTACACTTTGAAAGAAGTGAGCTGACATCACTGTAAAATCAAAATTGAAGCTATTATCCATCCCATTTGAGTATTTATTCATTACCTAATCATCACTGACTTAAAGTACTGTCAGATGGGCCAAATCATTTTTAAGAAAAAAATAAACTATAACCCAATGAACTCAAACACAATTAATAGAAAAGTAAGATTTTAAAAATGTACCAAAAACATATGGGAGTGGCAGAAGAGAGGTGGAGACTGGAATACAGAAAGGATGAGCTCAGAAGTCTTAAAAAAAAAAAAAAAGAAGGAAGGGAACAAACGGCCAACCCCAAAGAATCTTTATGAGTTTAAGATCCATGTATTGTGCATTTGCAAAGGGAAAGGAGATTCCACCCATATCTAACCCTGGACACTAGCCTTTGGATGTCCCAATACTACTGTGTAACTAACAGGTACCAATCCAAACTTAATCATCTCACTCAAAATTATTCCCTTGCTTAAATTCCCTGTTTTTCTTCACAACACCACAGCCTTAATTTAATCCTAAAATCTTTGAGTCCCCTGCCTATGTTCCTTGTGCTTCCTGGTCTTTCTGCCATAAGATATCCCAAACTCTTTCATGCAAAACTGGATCAGGAAAACAGTGAGTTAACTTAAACTGCTTAAGTGGAGAGATGGGTCCTCACCATTCATTAATATTATCTGATCTGCCTTGCACAAGTTTCTGAGTCTCTAATTTAAAAATGTAGTTAATGTTTTTAAAGGACCATAGGTTGAGGCAAATATTAGAGACTAGATAAAAAGTCTCAATATAGGATTACAGTAGAGGGTTTTGGCCATAGGGACGAGGAGGGTCAGGGTGTCTAAAATTAGCTAGATAATACAATAACCATAGCAGCTACCACTTATAATTCTTGCTAATGTGCTAGACACCCTGCTAAGCGTCTCAGAGACTTGGTCTTACTGAATCCCTTTAACAGTGCTTGGGAGTAGGAATCCTGGGTTCAAAGCTTGGTGATGAGGCTCCTGAGTCAGGGCCTTCATATAGTAAACACTCCATTAATATTAGTTGTCTAAGTAATTTAATAAATGGCTAAGAAAAATTTTCCTTTTTCTTTTGTGTCTGTGGCTCTTTCTCTGCCAGAAAATTCAAAGGCTCTAGCCAGGACATTCATCACTCTTGGTTTATGCTGAGACTGGTATATATCAGTCTTTCATATACAAGCTCACCGACAAGCACACTGCTGCCAGGCCTCTGCTCATAAGACACCACTTCCAGCGGGGTACACTCCTAGAAGATGCCTCAGTCATGTCTCACCAGGTATTGAGTTCAAGTTTTGCTTCCCATTCAAGGCTCTTCATGAACCTGTCTCACATAATTTCCTCCAGTCACCAACAAGAACTGGCTTAGTCCAGTAAACATCTCTTTTTACTTTATCTTGCTAACAACTGCCCATTCATTTATTTACTCATTACATATTTTTTAAGATTTTTTTTTGATGTGGACCATTTTTAAAGTCTTTATTGAATTTGTTATAGTATTTTGTCTGTTTTTTATGTTTTGATGTTTTGATATTGTGGCATGTGGAATCTTAGCTTCCCGCCCAGGGACTGAACTCCCGCCCGCTGCACTGCAAGAAGTCTTAACCACTGGACCACCAGGGAAGTCCCTGTTCATTACATATTGATCATCTACTGTGTACAAGGCACTGTATTTGCCATTGCTGTGCTTAGTTGCTCAGTCATGTCTGACCCTACACAGGCTCCTCTGTCCATGGGGATTCCCTGGCAAGAACACTGGAGTGGGTTGCCACGCCCTTCTCCAGGGGATCTTCCCAACCCAGAGAATGAACTCAGGTCTCCCACACTGCAGGTGAATTCTTTACCGTATGAGCCAACAGGGAAGCCCAAGAATACTAGAGTGGGTAGCCTATCCCTTCTCCAGGGGATCTTCCTGGCCCAGGAATGGAACCGGGATTTCCTGCATTGCAGGCAGATTCTTTAGCAGTGGAGCTACCTGAGAAGCCCGAATTTACCATTACATCCACATAAAGAAAGAGAACAGCAAGCATAGCAGGCCCGGCCCCTGCCCTTGCTGGCCACAGCCACTCTCAGGCTGACCTTCTCTGTTTGGGCTGTTCTCGATTTTCAAGATCTTACATTGAACATCCTCCAGGAACCCTTTCCTGATCGCTTCCCTCTTGTCTTGCTCTCCCTTTCTGAATTAATGGTACCACACATTTAAGCACCTGACCAGATTTTTTTCTTGTTTTTCTCCTAGTATTTTACTTCTGCTTGTCTCATTTCCTCCATTACACTAAGTCTCTTAAATTAAAGAAACTGTGTCTTATACTTTTCTTCATCACGCGACTGAATATAATTCAGCTGAATTCATGGATATGGCTTTGTCCTTAAATAGCTTTTGGAAAGAGCTTAGAATATTAAGTCAAGATAACCATAGACCAAGATCTAATTCATCCTTGCAAATAGATATATAAGAAAATCTCTACGGAAGGAACAGGTATATAAGGTATAATTCTGTAAATGAAAAAAGAGGAACAAAAAATTTCTCCTATACGGCATAACTGTTTCCCAATCATGTGTGATACTTTATAAGGTCTATGAAACGTCAGTTTTTTTTGTTTAATTCATGTGTTTTGTAGAACATAATTTGGAGACCATACCATAGGGCAAATTTAATAGGGCTCTGGTAAGACGTCAATAATATTGATAAAAGTAAATGAGGTCTTTACTTATTTAACTTTTTTAAAAGAACTATTTTCAGTGGAAGCAAAGATTAATATTCTATATGTAGAGACCATTTTCATTTTTTATATATAGAGACTATTGTGTGTATATATGTATCTTTTACATTTATTTCAAAATTGCTGCTGCTGCTAAGTCGCTTCAGTCGTGTCCGACTCTGTGTGACCCCATAGACAGCAGCCCACCAGGCTCCCCCATCCCTGGGATTCTTCAGGCAAGAACACTGGAATGGGTTGCCATTTCCTTCTCCAATGCATGAAAGTGAAAAGTGAAAGGGAAGTCGCTCAGTCATGTCCGACTCTTTGCGACCCCACGGACCGCAGCCTACCAGGCTCCTCTGTCCATGGGATTTTCCAGGCAAGAGTACTGGAGTGGGGTGCCATCGCTATAACTAATCATGTGTAAAAGTGTAACTAAAAAATCTAATAAATGAATTTGTAGATTTCTCACAGCAAACATACCTTTCTTTCAGAAATTCATCTTCAACTATGACAAATATTAGACCAGGCCTTATACCAGATTTCGTCTACAAGATGCTAACATCATAACTCATCGTTAACTAAGCCTACTAGAAAGACTTTTGCATACAGAATTAGTAAAATCTCCTTAGCCTTAGTCTGGAATGCACATCACTATATTCTCAAATTCTGTTTATTCTGAAAGACTTCCTCTCATTCCATCCCTTCTGGGAAATAGTCCCAATCATCCATACTGTAGCTATTCTTTTACATGGACTTTTGTATATATTTGATTACTACAGCGTAAGCCCTTTGAGAGCAGGGTCTGTGCCTGGAGACCTCTTAGTACTTCTCCCAGCAGGTACACTGAAACCACTACCTTGAAAGTACTCAATAAAAAATGACCTTTTCTAAAGATAAGAACAATTGTTTATAAGAATATGAATAAATATTTGAGTGTAGATACATATGCTCCAACAAGTTATTTCACAAGTCTACCAAGCACATAAAAATTCCACAGGTAGAAACTATATATGGGGTCGCAAAGAGTTGGACACAACTTAGCGACTGAACAGCAACAGTAGTGATCAAGAAATCCAAAATTTGAAATCACTGACCATGTTAAACTACTATGTACAAAATCTTTCAAGCGTGCACGGGGTGAAAGCAGATTTTTAAAAATTCTATGATTTTTATGAGAACAGGCATTGTTAAACACACAGGAAGGCACACAAGTTAAAAATAAAATCACATCCAGGCCTTGAAAATGCATTGACTTTCAGGCACCTAGCTACAACGTTATGCTATTTTCCAAAGGACAGCTCTTTATTTTCCTGGTATTGTCAGTATTTCTGAATGAGCTTTCTTAATTTATCAAAATAGCACACTGTTGAAAAAGAAAGAAATCTACCATTTCAAACAGTCAAAATTATAATACAACATTTAAAAGTGTTTTGGCTCTACATGAGGTTTTTTTTTTTTTTTAAGATTTCAAAGTAAATAGTCCTCTCATTAACTGAAGGAGAATAGCCAATGAAATTCATAAGCACTCTTTAATAAACAGAGTACTTAAGTGCTGGATACTTAACCAACTACTAACAACAACAAAATCCCTGTCCAGCTGAACATGTGTATATAATCGACTTCAAATTCACTAGAGAAGACTGGAATAGTAAGTTTGGCTATACTGAAATAAATAAACAAAAATGAAGATGCATAAAGATATCAGACAGCAAATTATATTAAAATAGATAATTGCAAACTATTTTGTCAATGAAACGTCTCTTTAGGATTGTCCAGGAGAACTTTCTGCAATGATAAAAATGTTCAACATCCTGCCTGCACGTTCATAACAGCAACTAGCAGTCACATGTGGTTAATGAATGTCTGAAATGTATGACTGAGGAACTGAATGCTTTTTAAATTTTAACTAATTAAATTTTAAACAGCTACATGTAGCTTATGACTACCGTCTCCATCAGTTTTAACTATATAGATGATACAAAATGGGATTTTATATTTTTATTTCTTCCCTCTCTGAACTTGGAAATAAAGGAAGTGCCTTTATAGAATAGACAGGCAAAATCACTTTAAAATATTAGGCTGGTTTCAACGTCCGCAAGATTTCACTTTAAGGTATGGTAAATCTATAAAAGGGGAAACCAGTCGGCAATGGAAGCAGTGAGAAAGTACCTTAAACAATACCTACCTAAGAACCATCTAGGAAAGAAGATTCCTAGATCCAGATGATGGACCTGTCTGTTTCCAAGGGCAACATAATCCTGGTTGTGGAGCTAGACACGTTCACTTAAAAAAGCCTGATAGAATCAAACTGGGAGTTCTCTACCTATATCTCCTTCCTGTAATTCCATTCCTACAAAGTAAACTTATTAAAACATCGTCTTGTGTGAATTTAACCATGAGGCAAGAAGGCATCAACCCAAGTGTCTAAGCACTTCTCATAATTATTTTTCTCACTCTCAATAAATTGGCAATTTGCTTGATATCTGAGTGTGATTAATGTGAATTTATTCCTGTAAGCTGGAGCCACAAAATCAGTTTTTTAAAAAGGACCATACTAATTTTACAAAGTATACGTCACCTAGATCTCTGGCAATGAGGAACTCAGTATCTTAAAAATGGATAATTCAAATAGACAGTGAAAAAAATAGCAATACTACTGGGTATGGCTCTGCTTAGGGGTGACATTATGCCAAGAAAAAGCTTAACCTAAGATAAGAGATCTCAGATCTTTGAAGCATTAGGTATGATTTACAGCAGAGATAGAAAAACTTCTTTTAAAACTATATGGCAAAACACACACACACACACAAAACTATATGGCACCCAACTTCTTTAAGGAGAAAAACTTGTCCTTCTATTAATAGCTTGTTTGTATTTTTATAACACAATCAAAGTATGTGTTAGGTGACCTACTAGATACAGTTTCCATGTAGAAATGAAAAATTGACAATATCTAAGAAAACTAATCCAGATGTGCACAATACTACTTGAGATTTTCATTAGTTTATAAAAGTTTTGTCAGTAATGAATGCTTAGTGATTGTGGTATCATGTTGATAGAATTTGGGGGGAAAAGGCAAACATGATGGAAGATTCATTTTAAGACTGATGATTGTTGACATTGCTCCTTAGAGAGATCTTGATGCTACTTTTCAAAAATACCTTGAAACTTCACACACACACACAATCCAGCATTCTGTTACAAGAGGGAAGTATTCTCCTAATATAAATACTTTCTGTTACACACTTAAGCCTTTTCTTAAAACCACTTGTCTGCACCGGTGGGAGTTTTTATTCCATTTTTTTTAAGAGTTGGAAATTTAACCTTTTGACTTCAACAACTGTTTGACTTGAAACTACATGAAATATGGATCCAAAATTCTATAGAGACATATAATGATACAAAATCAGGATTCAACCATCTTTGAAGGAAAACACCTATGAATTAAAGGAAAAAAAAGCAGGAAGACTTTACATACATATCTCTAATGCTTTTCATTACTTCTACTCATTTTTTCCTCTTTAGTTTAAAGAAGTATTTAGACGTTAATGAAGAGCAGAAAAAGTAACATATAAGTCTACATGTTGGTGAGGGGTGAGGGTGTGGGGGACAGTAAAGAAGAAATAATCTTCCCTATTGCTGATTTCATTTATTGAAAAACACTGAAAATCTCTGTCCTGCTCCAAATTCGTATACCTCAGCAGACACTGATTAGGAATTCTAAATGGCTTATTAGGATACTATAACAAACATAAATGGCACAAATGTATGTTTTAGATTATCATAAGAAAATGGAATCAGCTCTCTCATGAAAAAAATCATGTCTGATTAACTATATATCTCTTCCTTTCAGTTCAGTTCAGTCGCTCAGTCGTGTCCGACTCTTTGCGACCCCATGAAACGCAGCACGCCAGGCCTCCCTGTTCATCACCATCTCTCGGAGTTCACTCAGACTCACATCCATTGAGTCAGTGATGCCATCCAGCCATCTCATCCTCGGTCGTCCCCTTCTTCTCCTGCCCCCAATCCCTCCCAGCATCAGAGTCTTTTCCAATGAGTCAACTCTTCGCATGAGGTGGCCAAAGTACTGGAGTTTCAGCTTTAGCATCATTCCTTCCAAAGAAATCCCAGGGTTGATCTCCTTCAGAATGGAGACTCTTTTGTTGACCATGATGGCTACTCCATTTCTTCTGAGGGATTCCTGCCCGCAGTAGTAGATATAATGGTCATCTGAGTTAAATTCACCCATTCCAGTCCATTTTAGTTCGCTGATTCCTAGAATGTCGACGTTCACCCTTGTCATCTCTTGTTTGACCACTTCCAATTTGCCTTGATTCATGGACCTGACATTCCAGGTTCCTATGCAATATTGCTCTTTACAGCATCGAATTTTGCTTCTATCACCAGTCACATGCACAACTGGGTATTGTTTTCGCTTTGGCTCCATCCCTTCATTCTTTCTGGACTTATTGCTCCACTGATCTCCAGTAGCGTATTGGGCACCTAATGACCTGGGGAGTTCCTCTTTTGATATCCTATCATTTTGCCTGTTCATACTGTTCATGGGGTTCTCAAGGCAAGAATACTGAAGTGGCTTGCCATTCCCTTCTCCAGTGGACCAAGTTCTGTCCTTTTCTCCATTATATAGAGGTATAACTCACTCTCTAAAGCTCCTCTAGCCAGGCACATCTTCATGATTTTCTATATCTCAGTTAGCAAGTTATAAAACCAATGTCAAAGCGATATTCTGAATCACAAACCTACCAAGATCAAGTGCAGGCGGCTGTAACATGATGCTTCTGAAGAAGGAATTGCACTAGCTTTCACTTGCTATAATATCATATTACAAGTTCAAGCTATCTGCTTCCTCATCATCACCTTGGCTTCTTTTCTTTCTTTTTCCTTTTTTGGCTATTTCTATTTCCTAAGTACTTCTATTACCTCTCAGATACAGACTTGATCTCATTTTTATATACCATTGAACTGGTTCCTCCATTTTTCATACTTTTTTGTATTTTTACTTCTCTAGGATATTACACAATTTTTTTCAGCATTGTCTAGAAATTTAATTCTCACTTGTCAATTTGATTATATATTTCACAAGTTGTTAAAGGATAAACTTTAATGATAAAATCATTTTCCTTAATGCCAACAGTACAATTCTTTTAAAACCTATGTGATGGCAATTACTTATTATATTCTCTTATATATAAATCTCTAGCTCTTATATATAAATCTCCAGCTCTTATACATATAGTAATCAAACAGCAATTTTTCATGGAAGAGTTTCTGATATTTAAAATAAGTTATTTGAATGATAATAGCATATGGGTTGGTAATCTATTACATAGAGACAATTTCCCCTAATCTACTCACAGGGGGTTATTATAGAAAAATCTTACAAATTATCCAATATCAAATTTAGATGTGGGAATGAATTTGCTTCCACATTCTGAACCAATACTGTGAATGTAAAACAACACAGATTTCTATGGCTATCAGTTCAGTTCAGTCGCTCAGTCGTGTCCGACTCTTTGCGACCCCATGAATCGCAGCACGCCAGGCCTCCCTGTTCATCACCATCTCCCGGAGCTCACTCAGACTCATGTCCATCGAGTCCGTGATGCCATCCAGCCATCTCATCCTCGGTCGTCCCCTTCTCCTCCTGCCCCCAATCCTTCCCAGCATCACAGTCTTTTCCAGTGAGTCAACTCTTCTCATGAGGTGGCCAAAGTACTGGAGTTTCAGCTTTAGCATCATTCCTTCCAAAGAAATCCCAGGGCTGATCTCCTTCAGAATGGACTGGTTGGATCTCCTTGCAGTCCAAGGGACTCTCAAGAGTCTTCTCCAACACCACAGTTCAAAAGCATCAGTTCTTTGGCGCTCAGCCTTCTTCACAGCTATAGCATATGTTTTATTGAGACTAAAAGCTAACAATTTAAAACCATGTTAACATAAGTAAGAACAATTTGGTGGATAAGCAATTAAAGTGATATTGTAATTTTTGTAAAACTAATTTAACATGTAAGTGTAATAATGAGCATGCATTTAAGTGTATAATACATATATTTTAAAATTTTAGATACATGAAGAAGAGAGGTTAAAATAACATTCATTGATTTCTATTTATTCATTTGACAAATATTTTTTAAGTGCTTACCATGTTCCAGGTACAAGTGCTATGGACAGATAAGTGAACCAAAGCACCCCCCAAAAATACCTGCCTTCATGGAGTTTTTATTTGAATAAGGGGAGACAGACAATAAAAATAATAAACAAATGTATCCATTAGAAAAGATGTATTTTAGAAAAAAATAATAAGAACAGGACCACAGGAAAAGTCAAAGGTGGGGAAAAGGTCAGAATTTTAACTGTAACTGTATCAACCAGTTACAATATAGATGGAAAGTCCCAAGAGCTAAATTCCATAAAACCTAAATCCCAAGAGCTAAATAACCATAAAAGAAAAGTTAGAGAACTTGCTGGAAGGGTCAGATAGCTTTTGAGAGATGGATAAGATACAGAAAGGATGAAAATAGCACAAGCAAAGAGGTGGGAGCCCCAGATGCTTAGAGGAGAGGGAGGAGAAGAGTGAATCAACAGTTAATATGGGAATGAAAGAGGATGCCAGAGAAAGAGAGAGAGAGAGCGCGAGCGAGCGTGGGGTTGCACTGAGCGAACTCCAGAACGGCCAGCTGGGTTGGGGGCAGTGAAGAGCCAGTGAAGGCACTGAGGCATGGGGATGGCATAGGAAAGCAGTACGCGAAGACAGCTCGTCTTAAGGTGACAGAGGATGGCGGGAAAGAGGATAAGCTGCATCGCCTTGGCTCCTGAGAATAACCAGAAGCACAGTAATGTTAAACATTATCCCTCCTAAGTGAACGGATAAAAAGAACACAAGCTTTCAAGTGAAAACCTAGAAACACTTTAGAAAATAATTACTTGTAAGATTATTGCCTGAGTAGTAAAAAGCACTA
Organism: Cephalophus harveyi; assembly: GCA_006410635.1. Classification (NCBI taxonomy): domain Eukaryota; kingdom Metazoa; phylum Chordata; class Mammalia; order Artiodactyla; family Bovidae; genus Cephalophus; species Cephalophus harveyi. The sequence goes on from SJYT01046847.1 coordinate 453,750, forward strand.
AAGCACAAATACTGACCACTAGACCAAGCCCTGTGAGAGTAAAACTATAAACACAGTGGGCGTCTTTAATTTAACTACCCTGCTGCTGCTGCTGCTGCTGCTAAGTCGCTTCAGTCGTGTCCGACTCTGTGCGACCCCATAGACGGTAGCCCACCAGGCTCCCCCGTCCCTAGGATTCTCCAGGCAAGAACACTGGAGTGGGTTGCCATTTCCTTCTCCAATGCATGAAAGTGAGAAGTGAAAGTGAAGTCGCTCAGTCGTGTCCGACTCTTAGCGACCCCATGGACTGCAGCCCACCAGGCTCCTCCGTCCATGGGATTTTCCAGGCAAGAGCACTGGAGTGGGGTGCCATTGCCTTCTCCTTAACTACCCTACTTACTAGAAACATCACAGAAAAAACTACCCAGGAAAAGTAAACAAGTATGTGATTCTTGAAAATGAAGATGTACAAATTGTAAACTCAGAGTATGACCATCAGTGGACATGTAAAATGTGGATCAATATTCATCTCATGAGTCTGGAGATCTGTGACATTTTGCCTTTAATTTCCAGGAGTCACGTTCTTATCATGAAGAGATCTTTTTCCCTGATGACACAGCCTGTTCAATTGAAAAGTTAAAATCAAATTGATCAAGGTTTTTTTAAAATCATACATTTTATTTCTTTAAAGTCTTCTATTATTTAAAGCTCTAAGAGAGCTATTCACTGTACTCAACAATCCTCCAAGTAGAAATATCTTGCTGTTAATGTGTCTGAATATTTGCAAATTAAATTGATAGAGATCAAAAAGAGTTTTCTATAATTTTCACTCTGCTATGTACATCTCCAATTTATACTTCAAAAAAGTAATTTTATCTTAGGTAATTATATTAATGTCATGGGTAATATCCTAAGACAGAGAAATAATTTTTAACAGTCATGAATACTGATTTAATTATTTTCAGGGACAAGCATATATGTCACTATGTAGATATGAGAGTATCCGTACAAAGATGGACCTACATGGGGAAAAAACAATGGTAGGGACAGTAACATCAGAAACTGACCCCTTTAATCGATGATATCTTAATCAGGTAAAATACTTTCAAACTGTTATCTGTATTTATTGAACCCTGAAACAACAAGCTTTACTTTTAAACATATATATGCATTTTGACTATAAAGCCAAAAATAAATATGAAAAATGTGAAATTTTATCTGACATTGTGACTAGGAAAGGGCTTTGTAAGTATAAAGACTATGGAAAAATCCATAAAGAGAAAGGCAGACACATCTGACAGATATAAATTTAGACAGAAGTTTAAACTTCTACAATCATACAAAATGATGAATCCCAAATCACACACAGCATCATATACAAACATTAACTCAAAATGAATCACAGACCTCAAATATAAAAAGCAAAAGTTAAAAATCATCTAGAAGAAAACATAGATCAAGAATTTTGTGATTTTGAGCTACACAAGAATTTCTTAGAGAACACAAAAACCATGAGGCATAAAAGAAAAATAAATGGATTTAATTAAAATTTAAAACTTCTGCTCTTTGAAAGACACTGTTAAGAAAATGAAACGACAAGCCATAGACTGGAAACACTTGTAAAATATATATCTGATAAATGACTAACGTTAAAAACATATTTAAAAATTCACAATCCAATTATAAGAAAACAACCCCATTAAAAAATGGACAAGAGATTTGAACAGACACGCTCAAGAAGATACACAGACGTATCTTCACAGATGTATACCACAGATATATCTGTGATATATCTTCACAGATACCAGATGTATCTGGTAATGTGTGCAGGCTAAGTCACTTCAGTCATATCCAACTCTGTTTCACCCTATGGACTGTAGCCCAACAGGCTTCTCTGTCCATGGGTTTCTCCAGGCAAGAATACTGGAGTGGGTTGCCATGCCCTCCTCCAGGGGATCTTCCTGACCCAGGGATTGAACCGGCCTCTCTCATGTCTCCTGCACTGGCACATGGGTTCTTTATCACTAACACCACCTGGGAGGCCCCACAGGTGGCAAATAAGCACAGAAAAAATTATCCAACATCATTTGCCATTAGGGAAATACAAATTAAAGCTAAAATGATATACCACTAAACACCTGTAAAAAGTTAAAGAGTTAGCCACTCAGTCATGTCCAATTCTTTGTGACCGCATGGACTGTTGCCCACCAGGATCTGCCCATGGAATTTTCTAGGCAAGAACACTGGAGAGGGTAGCCATTCCCTTCTCCAGCGGATCTGGCCAGCAAATAAAGCAACTAGATTCCTCAAGCATTCTTAGTAGAAATGTAAAATGGTATAATAACTCAGAAAATAATTTGGTGAGTTCATATATTAAACATATGCAGTCATCCCTCAGTATCCGCAGGGAGTTGGTTCCAGAAACCCCATGGATGCTAAAATCCACAGATACTTGAGTCCCTTCTATAAAATGATGTAGAATTTGCATGTAACCTATGTATATCCTCCCATATACTTTAATTCATCTCTCTCTCTCTCTCTCTCTCTTTCTAGTTGCTAAGGCATGTCCAACTCTTGTGACTCCATGGACTGTAGCCTGCCAGGCTCCTCTGTCCATGGGATTCTCCAGGCAAGAATACTAGAGTGGGCTGCCATTTCCTTCCCCAGGGGCTTTTCCAGACCCAAGAATCCAACCCGGTCTCCTGCATTGCAGGCAGATTATTTACCAACTGAGCTATGAGGGAAGCTCAATGCATATCTAGATTACATAAAATCCTTGTTACAATGCAAATGTTATGTAAATAGTTGCTGATACAGCAAATTTGTTTTCATTTTTTGAACTTCCTGGAATCATTATTTTTTCCCCTGAAAATTTTTTTTTATCTCATTTGGCTGAATTTTTGGATGTGGAAGTTGAGGATACTGAGGGCTAACTATACTACAATTATAATAGTTTTTAAGAAGTTAGTTTTTAACACAATGTTCCCACATAATAAGTTATATATTGTAAGGCACTTTTCTAAGTTGGCTTCTGATACACTTACAAACTTAATCTAGAATCTGATATGCTATTTTCTGAAAACACCTACATTGGCAGATAACCAACAAGATCCAGTGTTCTTTGGAGCTGCAATTAAAAAAAAAAAAAGCTTTTTTTTTAGTATTTGGAAGTACTAATCTTCTATTTGAAGTTTTATAGTTAAAATAAGTGGTCTTTTAACTCCATGGGGCCAAATTATCATTTAGGGGTGATTAAAAATCAGGTTCCCTTGAGAAACACACTACAATGCCATTTAAATCCAAGAATTTTACACTTCTTGATGCCAAGACAATGCATTTAGTTAGATCAATTTCAGTTCATTTCAGTTCAGTCGCTCAGTCGTGTCCGACTCTTTGCGACCCCATGAATAGCAGCACGCCAGGCCTCCCTGTTCATCACCATCTCTCGGAGTTCACTCAGACTCACATCCATCGAGTCAGTGATGCCATCCAGCCATCTCTAGATCAATTTAGTTAGTTCTAAAACCTAGTCCAGAGCCTAGCACACAGTAGGAAGTCCACTACTTATTAATTTGTATTAATAAAACTGATATAAGGTCACACAATGACATGCAGTGAATTGAGCTTTAAAAAAAGTTTGATTTCTTAATTCCAAATGACATTCTACCATTTCTAACAACACACTGATTTCTAAAAGTGCTAAATGCTTACTTGGAAACCTGAGTCCACAATGGAGCTTAGATATGTAACTTTACTGTCATCCTAAAGACCAGTAGTTAAAAAGAAGGTTCTTTTTGGTTGGTAGAATCCACAAGTTTAAACAGTTTATGCATCCTCAGATGTCCTCTGCTTCTTTGCCCATGCGCAGATTTGTTGTGGCAAGGCAGTGAGATCTGAGTCAAAGAGGTATATGAAGAGTGGAAAATTATTACCTCATCCCCTTGCCCTGTCTTGGGACTTGATATTCTCACCTTAAGAATCTGTAATGCTGATGAAGACAGGAAACTTAACTGTTTGACTCACTGCACTATTATCCACAGATCCCCCAAATATTAGGTTAATAACTAATAACCAAGTCAATCATGGTAAATTTTTAGCTTGGAGAAACAAAAGCAAAGGAATGAGAACCATCTACCAGATTAGCATCACTTAGTATTAATAGCTAGTGGGTATCTCCTACTAATGGCTATGGACTAAACAGTTCTGTAGTTAGGCTGAATTCAAACCAAGGAGATAGTCCTGCTTTTAACCAACTACTAAGATCCTGTTTCTCAAGGGCCTTTTACTAATATCCTGTCCGTCCCCCACCCAATTTATATTTATTTACGTTTACCTAAATCTATATAGCAGCAAATACTTTTCCAGTTTGGAAATGGTGACATTTTAATAATTAATAAAAATAAAAATGAAACTACATAGCTTTTGTTAAAGGGTAATAAAATAACTTCAGTAAATTGGCTAGTTCTACACCAGTAGATTTCTTTAAATAGTAATGAAATCATTGCTTTAACAAAAATCCATCATTATTAAGAAAAAAAAAAAAGTTGCCTCAGCCTCCACCAAAATTAGATTTGTAAGTTGCTGGTCATTCCTATAATTAAATCTATGTCACAAATTTGCAAGAAAAATGGTCACTGTGACTAATGCATTTACTTGCTACACAAGTCCTGTCAGACAGCATAGAGCATTATACGGCCATAATGGAGTAGGTAAGGATTCTATACATTTTTATGAAGTAAAAAAGACCATTTTTTATTTACAATGACTGTACTTCAGATAAAAGTTTGTTTGAGAAACGAATGCAAACACAGCTCTCACGGGGTTTTCCTTACTCAAGCAATATAGCGTACGTTTACCTCTACAGACACGCTTGGCACATAGGCATACTGCTTTTCTAGACAAGTGTCAGGTAGAAAATACTATAATGAGAGAAACAAACATGGTCATGTTGCCAGAGCCCCTGATTCTGCTCATTTCCTCATCTGACCTCCCCAAATGGTTTTAAGTCACCTCTTTGCTAAAATGATTGAGAAATGACCCTAGAGAGCCGTGCTTCCACAGTCTTAGAAAAGTGTTGCCCAAACTGGAAGTCAAAGCGAGACGACTTAAACAACGCACAGAGAATTAGTGATAAAGCTTTCTTTATAAAAAATCTTTTTCAGGCATTCAGATTGCAGGAAGAGACAGTTCTTGATTTGGTACTGATGCTAATTTTACTTCTTATCAAAAGCAGAACAGGCCATTGGACTCATAGTCTTGTGTGGGCAGTGGAGTGCAAATTTCTAACAGCTGTTTTCTGTTCACAACAAGATTAGTTTCTATTTGCCGAGCTGATGTAGATTTTTGCTTTAAAATAAATTTAAATTTTAAAAGTCAGTTTTATTTAACTGATAATACAAATAATATGCTGACATGTGAAGTCATAAACGTGCCTGAAACTTGGAAAACATTGTCTTGAAAGCAATTCATGTCTTCCTTCTTGTCTTAATTTATTGTTACTTATTTTTCACATATTTATGTTTTATTTATTTGCTTCAGTATCTAGAAAAGTTCCTTGAATCTAATTGACTTTGAGTATATATGGGTTAATTTTATACGTTATTTCCCTATTTTGTGCCATACTGCTAATTGAACCAATGGTACTCTTTATAGAGAAAGTAGTCTAGTCTCAGCAATCCAGTTTCATTGTGTCCATTTACTCAAGGAGGTAAACAAATGAAACACATAGCATCATAACGGATTTTGTTTTATTAAGGTAGAAACCAGCTTCCTATTGTCTAAATACCGTTCATAAGTTATTTTAAAGCTCAGGATGGGTTATTTAAAGTTATTTAAAGCCCAGGATGGGTTTTATCAAGTCCTTAGGAATAAAATGATAAACTTGAAATAGCATCCTGTAAGGCAGTACTTACATCCAGTAGTCATGTATGGATGTGAGCGTTGGACCATAAAGAAAGCTGAGCACTGAAGTACTGATGCTTTTGAACTGTGGCATTGGAGAAGACTCTTGAGAGTCCCTTGGACTGCAAGGAGACCAAACCAGTCCATCCTAAAGGAGATCAGTCCTGAACACACATTTGAAGGTCTGATACTGAGGCTGAAACTCTAATACTTTGGCCACCTGATGAGAAGAACTGATTCATTGGAAAAGACCCTGATGCTGGGAAAGATTGAAAGCAGGAAGAGAAGGGGACAACAGAGGATGAGATGGTTGGATGGCATCATCATGTCAATGGACATGAGTTTGAGCAAGCTCTGGGAGTTGGTGATGGACAAGGAAGCCTGGTGCGCTGCAGTCCATAGGGTCACAAAGAGTTGGACAGGACTGAGTGACTGAACTGAACTGAAGGCAGTACTGAATATTGCTCAAAAATTCAGTTGCTTGTATTGAATTATTCAGTATCATGCATTATAAACAAGCCATTAATTTTTGCGGAGAAACTAAGATCTCAATTGAATGACTTGGGTTGCTTAAGATTTTATAAAAAAAAAAATTAAGGAAAAAAATCAGCCATAGTTTTCAGTATTGCACAAAATGAGTATTCCATAAACATAAACTAAGTTATAAATCGACATCCTAGATTTCAGTTCAGTTCAGTTCAGTCGCTCAGTCGTGTCCGACTCTTTGCGACCCCATGAATCGCAGCACGCCAGGCCTCCCTGTTCATCACCATCTCTCGGAGTTCACTCAGACCCACATCCATCGAGTCAGTGATGCCATCCAGCCATCTCATCCTCGGTCGTCCCCTTCTCCTCCTGCCCCCAATCCCTCCCAGCATCAGAGTCTTTTCCAATGAGTCAACTCTTCGCATGAGGTGGCCAAAGTACTGGAGTTTCAGTTAGGTGGTCTGGTATTCCCATCTCTTTCAGAATTTTCCACAGTTTATTGTGATCCACACAGTCAAAGGCTTTGGCATAGTCGATAAAGAGATTTAGGTGAAAGAAAAAGCAAGTTAACAATTAAGTCTTGTATGGTACCACTCTTAACCTTCTTCATTAATATTTGAGGTTCTTGATCTGATTTTTAAAAAGCAGTGTTGTACAACACTCAATGAGTAACAAAGTTAATGTGCTTCCTCTCTAATCATTTGGTGTGTGGCTGAGCACATTTTTGTACAAGAAAGGAAAAATAAAGGTGATAAATATGTATTCCATGTTATTAAAACACAGTGTTTATGTTTGAGACTTTTTTTCTTTAGGCAACTATAATGACAGTATCAGTTAATTCTTCAGTTTTCCTACAAGGATGGGCAATCATAGCCAATGAACCAAAGCAAAGAGGGAAGACAGAACAGTTGGGTAAGGGAAGAAGAATATGTGCTGGTTAGTTCTTTAGCTCAAGGTAAGCAGTTTCTTTTAACCTATGGTCTAGCATAAAAAATGGGCTTCCCTGGTGGCTCAGAGGTTAAAGCGTCTGCCTCCAGTGCGGGAGACCTGGGTTCGATCCCTGGGTCGGGAAGATCCCCTGGAGAAGGAAATGGCAATCCACTCCAGTATTCTTGCCTGGAGAATCCCATGGACGGAGAAGCCTAGTAGGTTACAGTCCACGGGGTCGCAAAGAGTCGGACACGACTGAGCGACTTCACCTTCCTTCACCTTCACCTTCTAGCATAAAAAGAAATACAATTATTCGTCTTAGAATAGATTCTGCTGCTGCTTATAGCAACGGCTATTTAAAAGGAGAATTATGTAAAAGAAACCTATTTCCTGTATTTTAAATGAGATTTAGAAAGTACATAGTGATTCTTAAAGATCTTTATTAGACTGCTGCTGCTAAGTCGTTTCAGTCGTGTCCGACTCTGTGCGACCCCATAGACGGCAGGCCACCAGGCTGCCCCATCCCTGGGATTCTCTAGGCAAGAAGACTGGAGTGGGTTGCCATTTCCTTCTCCAATGCATGAAAGTGAAAAGTGAAAGTGAAGTCACTCAGTCCTGTCTGACTCTTAGCGACCCCATGGACTGCAGCCTACCAGGCTCCTCTGCCCATGGGATTTTCCAGGCGAGGGTAGGTATTATCAGTTTTCAAAAGTGACTTAATTTTGCCTAGGACTCTTTGCTGCTATTTCAGAACTCCTTACATTCATGTTGCCACGAATTGTTACAATGTTGTATAACATACTTGTTAGAAACTCAGTTTGGCATATTGACTTTGTTACTCACTTAGGGTTTCCTTTTGGAGAAGGAAATGGCAACCCACTCCAGTATTCTTGCCTAGAGAATCCTGTGGGTGGAGGAGCCTGGTGGGCTGCTGTCCATGGGGTCGCACAGAGTCGGACCCGACTGAAGTGACTTAGCATGCATGCATGCATTAGAGAAGGAAATGGCAACCCACTCCAATGTTCTTGCCTGGACAATCCCAGGGACAGAGGAGCCTGGCGGGCTGCCATCTATGGGGTCACACAGAGTCGGACACGACTGAAGTGGCTTAGCAGCAGCAGCAGCAGAAACNAGTCGGACACGACTGAAGTGACTTAGCATGCATGCATGCATTAGAGAAGGAAATGGCAACCCACTCCAATGTTCTTGCCTGGACAATCCCAGGGACAGAGGAGCCTGGCGGGCTGCCATCTATGGGGTCACACAGAGTCGGACACGACTGAAGTGGCTTAGCAGCAGCAGCAGCAGAAACAGCAAGGTTTTCCTTTAAGATTAGGAGCTACCAAAAATAATAAAATAGACTGAGGGATCTAAAAAGAAAGACTTATACTTTTTCCTTTTAAACTTTAGCTTCTAATTCTTGAAGACATGGAAACACTGAAAGTAGCCTCCAAACCAAAAATGTTAATGGTTTAACAAATCATGTGATCTTTTTTTTTCAACACAGCTGACTCTTTTGAAGAAATGATTCTTTAACTGGAATTTTTCAAAAAGTTGCCAATATCTAAATCTATTTTTTTAATCTTTCTTTTGAAGAGGAAGTAATATATGAAATGGTTGGACTTGAAATACATGGCTTGACAAAGAAATATATTTACATATATACATATAAAATTTCATAACACTTTCATTATTCAGGGTGGTTAACTATCAAATTTTATTAAAGTCTCATCAAGAGGGAAATCTCAGTACACTTATTATGCTCCACAATTATTGTAAACCAAACAATTTAAATGAGGGGAGTAGATAATAACATTAACTTCTCAACTTAAAGCAATCCTCTGTGGCACAATTTAAAAATATTCTCTTGGTCTGAAATTTACGCAAATTGAATTCATCTATCATTAGTTATTACCAGCCTAGCTACATTTTAAAAACAAAGTTTTCTGTAACAATTAGTTCTTTAAAAACAGTGTTTTAATTAGACCTGGGACATTATTAGACTAGCTATAATAACATGTATAGTAGTTTATTTGGTATATCTAGATGTCTGAAGGGCTTGCCTGATGGCTCAGTAGGTAAAGAATCTGCCTGCAATGCAGGAGACACAGGAGATGCCAGTTCAATTCCTGGGTCAGGAAAATCCCCTAGAGAAGGGAATGGCTGCCCTCTCCAGTATTCTTGCCTGGAGAATCCCATGGACAGGGAAGCCTCGTGGGCTACAGTCTATAGGGGAGCAAAGAGTCAGACATGACGAGCTTCTAAGCATGTATACACAATATCTGATAATCAACAAGGATGCCCAAAGAGTTCTTTCTTCAATAATTCATCTTATAAAAGCCTTTCATTCAAAGTTTTAATGTTATCTGAAGGAAATAGCCTTCTCAGACTCTATGTTGCAAATACAAAATAAATAGTCACTCAAAACCAGAGAATAGTCACTGAATCAGTATTTTAGAATTATAGGACTTGGTCACAGATAACCTGTTTCTTCATTTTATGAGTGTCCATAGTCATGCACCAACAATCCATGGTAGAACATGGACAAACTGAGACCAGTTATTTCTACTACATCATTCAAGCATTCTATATAGATTATCCCATTTAATCCTTACCTCAACTGTACAGTTTATCATTACCTCATTTTATACATAGAGAAGCTTTTGTGGTTAGAATAGCATTCAGTCAAGTAAGGATTTAAAATCCAGACCGTCTAACTCAAGAATCCATGCTACTATCCATAATCCTAAATTTTAAAGATAGATGGATGGTTTTCATATGTAAGAAAATATTCTAAAAACCACTCTAACGAATATCACCCTTTAGGAGTAACAAAATAAAACATGAAGATTATAGTTTGAAATTTTCTTCCTCTGAAATGTCCTTTTCCCAAGCCCAACTCAAGCACCAACTTCTCCCTGAAGCCATCTCATATTATTCAATGGAGCTTAATCTCTTAATTGAAACACTTGGACAATTGTGTACACTGCTCTTTTGCAGAAAGCACAAGCTGTCTCTTATACATTCTTTTTTCTTAGTTAAAGAAATCCACTTTCTATCCCTTAGCAAGTTGCCACAATGTCCCAGCCTCTCCAGTGGCTAGGTAGGACCATAAGGCTAAGTTCTACAATAAGATATTACTACAAGTGTGGTGTTGGAATTCTGGGAATACTGTTTAAAGAAAGCAGACATAGGTTTCAGGAGAGCTCTTTCACGTTTTCCCAAGGTAAAGCCCTTGCTATTCAGGCTGGAGCTCCAGCAGCTATCTTGGACCATGAGGCTATGGATCCTGGAGGAGAAAGCTCTTTCTGACCATGAAGCTCCCATACCACACTTGGCCAGCCTCCTTCCAAGTTTTACATAATAGAGAAACAAATTTTATCTTGTCCAAGTCACTATTATCTTTATTTCAGGTAAATAAGCTGAATCTAACTAACTGATTTAAGTTCTAACTGATTTAGTTCAGACTTGCATATAGTTCATAAGGTTTCTTTGTAGCTATGGAGAAGAACAAAAAAGTGAAAATAGAATTATTTCTCTTATAACACTGGAACAAAACATCTCCAATCCTAACTTTTATTCTCAACCCTTCCGGTAATTTTCAGCTTCGGGAAAGAAAAGGAAGGAAAGGAAAAAAATGGAATCAATTCTGGCTTTCTGCCACTGCTCACACCTTTTCCTCTCCTTTCCTCTGTACTAGCTAAGTCCTATCACATTTCAAGGTCCAACAGCAAAATTGTTTCTGTCCAACCTTTCAACCCAGAGTTCATATCTGGCAATCATATATCATCTAGTAATATCTTTTGTTTGATTTCTTAGCTTTTTGTATTTCTTTTTCTGTGTTACCTTCATAGAAGAGTGGGATGATGTCATGTTTTTTTTGCAACTCTACAGCTTCAGAAAACTACCTCTCTGTGTAAGAGATCAATAAATACTTCTGATTGACTCATTAGTAAAAAGGTGAAGAGATGAAAAAGAGCAAAAAGACTAAGGAGTGAGAATGCATGACTTTTAAAAAATGAAAGAGCATAACAGAAATCCAAAAGAATCCCTAGAACAAGTTTGACTTCATTGGATTTTATGAAAGAATCCGGCCTGGTAGAACAAATATCATGATATATTTATTGTTCATACAGTCAATGCACAGCTCAAACTGTACTTAGTGAGCTTGTCCTCCAACTGAGGGACTGTATTTTGCTTTAGTTACTCAGACAATTGCCTCAAAGTTATTTTCTCACTTACACTAGGCATTTTAAAGAGTAAGGGATCCAGCTTAAGAAACCATGTTTTAACAGTGGATATATATGAACCCAACCATATTAAAAAAACTGGCTTCCAACAAGGACATATCCTACAGACAGCATGTTATCAACTGTGACAACATTCAGAAAATAATACTTGGATATGTGAAATAATGACCACAAAATATTACTGAGTCTAAAATAAGTGGCTCCTGAGATCATTTTCATTAAGTAGACTCTATTATCTCTCTTCTAAAACCCAATAATAAGAATAGACCATGGAGAATAACATTACTACTTCTTAAAAAATAAGGTAGAATCTAAGCATGTATTTCGCAGAAGGTCCATCACTAGAAGCTCTGTAACACTGGGACATTACAAGTTATACAGCACCATGCAGAATTAACACCATAGAACAATAAGTTTTAAAGCTTCAACTACATTTAAAAACATAAAATAACAAGTGACATAAAGAACATTTTAAACAGAGGTAATTGATATTTTACCTAGACTCATGAACCAGTTTATCCACCTCCCTGATTCCATTCTCAATTTTTTGTAAATCACTGCACCACATACCTATTAATGAGCTATATATCTAAAAATACAATGTTCTAATTTGTTTTCATGAATTTTGAGCAAAGTTTTAGGGAGGGTATAAATAAAACCCTCAACTGACAGAAAACTCAGCTTCTTTGTCAGTCTTCCATAACACAAACCAAGTCTTTATTATATCATTTGTTTCAGAGATAATGATTTAAAAATGCTAAAGTAGGACTGTCCTTATAATTACAATAGTTCTACTTATGAAAAATGAACTACTTTAATCTTTTTATATACAATTTATAGTTCACATGTCAAAAATACTGTATTTTCTTGCAAATTACTCATTAGTTATTTCCTCATTTCAAATTTTCACATAGATTTCTCAGAAGTATCTAAGACAGTAGCTTCTTTGACAGTGAAATGTACAAAATAAATGACATGTCCACAAGTAAAGTAGCATTCCCTTTCTGACCATCTGGGTCACGTTTCCTTTTCAAAATCCTCAGTCCCACTGATACAAAATAATAATAATCTAAAAGACCTCATTAAATGATCAATATATTGACATAACTGCTATAAGGAGACACACAGTATTTTAATTGATTCCTTGAATCCATTAAATGGAATATTAAACCCAAGCCTCCAAATTATATTGTAAGAGAACATTTCTTTTATTTATTAACTAATTTTCTTTACAGTGTGGAGAATGACACATGACAGGATTCAAGATTTTATATTTAACCAAATTTAAAAAAAATAATGTCTGATTTTCACTAAATCTTTCATATAAACATCACAACAAAAGTTATAAAAGACAAATTAAATCATGTTTACTTACCAGAAAACTTCCAAAGGCTGAATTAAATATTGCAGCTGCCTATAGAGAAAATAAATGGGGGGAAAAAACTCACTGAAAGTAAATAAGAAAAGGAAAAGCAAAAACTATCATTCTCCCATCCCCTCGATATTCAAAACCTTGAAACACTGACTCTGTAAAGCAAAGTTAGTCACTGCTTACAATAATTGCCAATGGCCTGTCGTTTACTAAGATGAACTGCAGCTTAGGAATTGATAAATAATGGGTCTCAAAAGCAAGCAAAAAAGGCTTGCCATGAGATGCTTTGAACCTATATGACAGTACTAAAGAATAATCACCAATAGCAAATCAAAGCCTTGTTATTGATTTTTGCTACTTGAGACTTAAAACAATCACGGGTTGATTTATTCACCCAAAAAAATAAAAAGAAAGAAAGAAAGAAAAAGCAAAAGGAAAGAAAGGAGGGAAGAAAGAAAAGAAAGAAAGAAAATTCAAATTATTGGAAAAGGAATACCAGAATTGTACAGCAAACAAACATGAACTACTCTTCATCAGAAAGCGAAAGTCCTATGAGCCACACTCATAAGGGAGATCTGTAGTTCCATACAACACACATCATAAATGTGAGCAGTTGTTAAGCCCATGGAAGTTATTGCTACACCATTAATTCTGAAATAGAAACAGGCAAGAAAAACTTCCATTTGGTGTTCAAAATTTGAAGAAGAAATATTTGACTTTGTGCTTACCTAAATATCCCGGGAATACAGAGCAGATACACTAAAGTTCTTAGCTTTAAATCAATCACTATATTCCATGAAGCTATACCTGAATTTCTGAGAGCTTCTCACGTGACTCCAAAAAGATAAAAACTCATATAATATCCAATTTGATGGGGGAGAAAAGGAGAGAAAGAAAAAATAATAAAAGGCAGAAGGAGGGGTAGAGAAAACCCATTGGCATCTCCTGGAGATCCAGAGCAGAATTAAATTAAATTAATCATCACGGACATTAGCAGCCACATTGTAGTAAGAAGAGGATGTCAGTTTAGCCAAGTTTGAATAAGGTCCAAAGCCAAGCTAAGAGATGTAGCTGAAAGTGCTTTCTGCTCCAGAAGAGAATGCAATGAGAGTGCATGGGTAATGAGATCCTTGGCTCCAGAGAGCTTAGCTCTCCTATTCAAGTTCATAATTAATTCAAAGCTTTGATAATTTCATTAGATTTCTCCTTTGCTGGCCTTATCAATAAAAGATGGCACTGGACCACTTGCCCCTCTGTGGCATCAACACAGACACAGCTACAGACCAGGGAAACCTCTGCTCCCTGGCAGGGACAATGGCATATGGTCTTCTGTGTTGTACAGGGAGCAGAGGAAAAAAATAAAGATTTGGCTAAATAAAACATCACAGATGACAAAGGTAAGCTATAGTAACATACTTAACGCAGCTTCCTGGAATCCCACTATGGATGATTTGGGAAAAGTTTTATGTGTGGAGAAAAATAAGTAAAAGAGAATAAACAAATGAGATGTGGGGAGATCAATAGGGAACTCTGCCTTCCTTTCTATAAAAATGCACCTTTCCCACAATGTTTATTTCTGGACTCTATCTTATGCTTAGAACCAGTTTCTATTTTTAGTAAATGAATAAGGTATTTCCATTTGGATTCCTCTTCTTTCAGATTTTTTTCTTTTCAGTGCCTTTTGCCAATCTTATACTAGGATCACTAATGTTTTTTCTCCAGCATTACAAAAAACACGTGGAACATCAGAAGGAAAAAGACTCGGAAGTCAAAGTAAGATAAGTATCAACTATGACTCATCAGATCAAATTGCCATACTACCACTCCATCCTGTTCTTTTAACCCAAACCCAAGCAATATATTTTATGTGGATTGACTATATTCCCACATTTTATAAAATGATGGTGATGACAGTGATGAGGTATCTTAGGTATCCAGAGATGCTGCAGGCCATCTTCTTAGCTGTTTTCCTGACAGTGATGATGGATTTGAAATCATTCACCATGCAGTGGGCTCCGATAACCATTGGTGATACAGCTGACTAAAGTTCCGGGTAAATAGAGAGTTTTTAATTGATATATAAAGACATGCCTATCCCTTGACTTAAGGGGGAATTTCCAGTTCCTCAGCATGAAGTGCAAAGCCCTCCATGACCATGTCTCCGTCCATCTCATTTATGCTTCAAAATTGATCTTCTGACAGCAGCAAACCACTTGTGAATCCCTGCACTCATGCTGTTCTGACCTCTTTGCTCTTTGGCCTGGAATGCCTTTCTGCCTTCCTCGACCCAGGAACTCCCGTTTATTTTAGCGACTCAGCTTAGGCAGTGTCATTCCAAGAAGCTTCCAGTCACCTCCTCCAACACACATACATCCACACTTCTCGGTGGCCTGAGTGTCCCCATGCTTGCTGCCACAGCATCCTACACTCCAACTCAGTTCTGACACAATCTACCTGGAAATAGCATCAGATTCCCCAGGTTAAGGATTCAGGACCATAAGACGGTCCCCATTTCCGATGTTAATCAAAAGTCAAGGTTGTCGCCTGTGCTTCTGACCAACTGGTTTTAAATCAGAGCTTCCCATGACCAGTCCAGTCTAGCTTGATTAATTTGCTAGAGCAGCTCACAGAACTCAGGAAACCAACTTACTCACTACATTACTGCTTTATATTATATTATATAATTATTTTATATTATAAAACTCAGGAACCGCCAGAGGGCAAGGTATGGGGAAAGGGAGAGGAGCTGCCGTGCCTTCTGATCACACTCCTCTCTCCTCGCGTCCAGTGCTCACCAACTCAGAAGCCCTCAGAACCCCTCCTTTAGTTTTCTATGGCAGCTCCATGACAAAGCATGATTGATTTAAACACTGGCCTTGGTGACTGAACCCAATAGTTCCATGAACCAATTCATTGGTGGCTGAATCGACAGGCGAGTTTAATGACTGAACTCCAGGCCCACTCCCCACCCCAAGAGATCCAACCTTCTAAGCTCTGATCCTCTGGCAAGGAGCCTCTAGGGCCTTTCCAGAAGTCTCCTGATAAGCATAACAAAAGACACCTTTCCAACTCTCTTCACTTCAGAAATCCAAGCATTTTAGGAGCTCTGTGCCAGGAATATGTATTACGTATTTCTTATTGTAATCATGAGGTAAAGTCGCTCAGTCGTGTCCAGGCTCTTTGCGACCCACCAGGCTCCTCTGTCCATGGAATTTTCTGGGCAAGAATACTGGAGTGGGTTGCCGTTTCCTTCTCCGAGGAATCTTCCCAACCCAGGGATCGAACTCTGGTCTCCCCCATTGCAGGCAGACTCTTTACCATCTGAGCCACGAGGGAATCCCTGATTGTAATCATACCACATTCCTATTGTGTAAATGTATAGCATAGGTACACACACACACACATATACACAGATAAGAATGAAAAACACTTTTTTCTAAAGGGATCACAAAAAACCCCCTTTTTAACTATGGTTAAATTGGAGGGGAATTGGGTGGGGGTCATTTTTTTCATTTTTTTCTGTCCCCCTCCCCTTTTTTTTCATTTTAACATTTAAAATTTCTATTTCTGAGCAAGAAGATGCTGAGCCATTTATTGCTTGCATTTTAAATCTCTTTGTGTTAAAAAAATGGGATACATGTTTTATTTTTAAATAAGATTTTGATCTCTAGTTTGCACAATAGTGATAACTCTGCTGCCTGACAAGCTGGAGGCTGAGAACTCTCTAGAACACACATCTGTGCTGGGCATATGAGAAGCCACAGGATGAACAGAGGGCCCCTTCCACGTGTATCTGCAGCATGTAAATACTTGGCTTTGAAAATAAACCAAACTGCGCTTTTATTTTTTGATTAAAACAAACATGGCTACATACAAAGTTCATGTCCTAAGATCAAACATGAGCCACCAAAGACAATTTGTTCTGAAAGGAGGACCCTCCAGGATATATGACCAGACTCTCTTAGGATATGAGTTTTCTGGAAGCCATACTGGAGAAGGTCCACTTATTTTTAAACAGAGGATTTCATTTATTATCTCCTTTGATAGAATCAACTTAATTACTCATTCCCCCTCTAGAATGTTTCATCACAAGAAGAATTTTGCCTAATATGTACAAGATTGTCTCATCACTGCCTAGAACAGCATCTGACTTGTAGTAATCCAATAAATATTACTGAATCAAAGAATGACTGAAATAATTCTTATGTCAACTAAATGCCCTGAACAGTAACATTTTCAATATTAACTCAGCAACCCCATGTGCCAAGTATATACCTTAATGTAATCATGTTTGATTGATAATTTGACCAATGCTAAATAAAAAAGCTCGAATTGAGGTGGGGTTTTTTTTTAGGTGTTTTTTTTTAATACTGAGTAGATTGACTTCCTTTACATTGCACATTTTTAGATAATATATTGCTTTCAGTATCATATTTACTTGCTATATGGTATTTTACTAATGTTTAATATATATTACTGCATGTCTTTATTAAATTATTTTGGAAAATTGAGCAAGTTCAATAACAAATTAATTTCTTCATAACGTACTTGGAATTATTTAAAATAAAAAGGTAAATTTAAAAAGGGGGGGAACTTCTCTGGTGGCTCAGTGGATAGGATTGTGCCTGCCAGTGCAGGGGACATGGGTTCCCTCTTGAGAAACCTATATGCAGGCCAGGGAGCAACAGTTAGAACTGGACATGGAACAACAGACTGGTTCCAAATAGGAAAAGGAGTACGTCAAGGCTGTATATTGTCACCCTGCTTATTTAACTTCTATGCAGAGTACAGCATG